>CM030365.1:74891001-75416001 GCA_017893485.1 Hemerocallis citrina
GGCCTTGGATCCAGCTTCATAGCCAAGGAACACCATTTGAGTGCTCCTATCCGCCAACTTCTTGAGATGTGGCGTCACAACTTTCACATGCGCCACACAACCAAAAGTTCGAAAATGATGCACCTTTGGTTTCTTGAGATACCAAGCTTCATATGGAATCTTTCCTACCAAGCTTCGCGTTGCCGCTCGGTTTAGAAGATGTACTGCCGTCGCACTGCTTCTCCCTAAAAGATTCTGGGCACCTTCTTGCTTTTGAGAAGACTCCGTGCCATACCAATGACGGTTTGATTTCTTCGTTCAACCATGCCGTATTGTTGTGTAGTATATGGTGCAGTGAGAAACCTTTTACATCCCAGGTCATCACAATAGCGGCTAAACTCCTTGGATGTGAACTCGCCACCTCTGTCGGTTCGGAGCCCCTTCAACTTGCGATCCACCTCCATTTCGGTATTTGCTTTTATTTTCTTAAAAGCACTCAACGCCTCATCTTTGTTCCTGAGAAACTCAACCCACATGTACCGAGTGAAATCATCAACAAGTAGAAAAAATATCTTTTATCTCCCGGAGTTGCTGGAGTGATTGGCCCACACAAATCACCATGTACGAGTTGGAGTGGCTTTTCTGCCCGATACGGTGACTCCTGAGGGAACGGTGTACGTCGTTGTTTGCCTACCATACATCGTGCTCAATAGACGGCATTCCCTCCACCATCTCATTTTGCGCCATCTTTTGTAATGATTGGAAGTTCAGGTGTCTGTACCGTGCATGCCACAACCATGCGTCCTCATTGTATCTTGTCAGCAAGCACACCAGTTGAGTTAGACTCAGATTGAGAATATACAACCGGTTACTCGACCATTTCACCTTCGCAATCAGCCGCCTTTGTCGATCGAACATGCATAAGACCCCATCTTCCAAGACCATCTTGCATCCATGTTCATCAAGCTGCCCTAAGCTCGTAATGTTGGTGCGGAGCTTTGGAATGTAGTATACGTCGGTCAGGACCGTGTATTCTTCATTTTGGCATTTGAACAACCCATCACCACAGCCACAAATGTCAACAACAGTCCCATCCCCGAATCGCATCTTACCTTTTACTGTTGTATCAAGCTCGGTGAAATTCTCTCTACATCCCATCATGTGATTGGTAGCTCCTGTGTAAAGGTACCATAGGTGGTTTTCGTCCTTCTCGTCACCTTTTAATCTTTGCTGCACCTTCTTTTCATGGATCTTCACCTTCTCTTCATGAAGCATGGCCATAAGTAGTGTTGGTTCATCGTCTTCTATCTTCTCGGCTAGGTGAGCCCTTTCCTTCTTGTTAGAACGACATTCAGAGGCGAAATACCCATGGCTTTGACAATTGTAGCACTATACCTTGGTCTTATCGAACCTTCTTCCACGGTGGTTGAGAGCGGTCCCGTGGTCGCCATTGCTTCGTCCATGACTTCGGCCACGCCCACGACCATGACCATGGCCTCTAGTGCCGTTACCATGTCGCCATTCACCAGTAGATCCTTCACCTGATGCTTTTGTATCCCGTGCTTTCCACTCGGCTCTGGACAGCAGGACTTGCTCCTCACCGTTGTCACCAGTACCGCACAACCATTCCTCGTGTGTCTTTAGACGGTCGATGAGCTCCTCTACAGTCATCGTTTTGAGGTCACAAAACTGTAGAAACTTTGATAGCACTATCCGGAGAAATTTCTTCACGACATAGGTCTCGTCTACCTTGTCGCCCAATGCACGGATCTTGCTGATGACAGTTGTCAACTTCATGGCAAAGTCGTCAATCGTCTCTACCTCCTTCATGCGGAAATTTTCAAACTCATTCTTTAGAGTCTGGACCTGCGCCTCCCGGACGCGCTCGGCGCCCATGTTCATGGTTTGTAACATTTCCCACGCCTCTTTAGCCGTCTCCTTGTCGGCCAATAAAAGCAGCGTCTCCTCCGGGATCCCTTGATAGATGATAGAAAGAACCATCTTATCTTTCTTTTCTTCAACGGTCACCTTCGGTCGGTAGGTGCAATGGCGCCCCATACTCCTTGGGCTTGCATATACACCTTCATCTTGATCGCCCATGCTCCATAGTTGCTCTTCGTGAGCATTGGATATTGAAAGGTGATCTTTGACGTCTCCATAGCTTCACTGTTCTTCAACCTGCAGCTCTGATACAAAATGTAGTAAAAAGAGCCCAGTAAAGAGAGAACAGAACACCAGTTTTTTTGTAGAAAGATGAATAGACTTGATTGATATTTATTGAGTGAAATGATAGCTATATATAGCTAAACATCTGAGCTAAAGAGATAGAGTACAATCAAAGTTGTTTTAACAAACAAAATAACTCAGCAATCTAAACAAACTAACAATAAAAACAGAATAACAAGATTATCACCAACAGATATAACGACTTCAAATGCACACTTACAATTCGAAACAGGTACCGTGTAAAGATCATTTGAAGTCGTATGCACTAAAACATATGAATAAAGACCTAAGTAATTTTTATTAGTAGAATTAAAGAGTTCTAAATTGGAGGGCATGAACTTTTGGGATCAGTTGCCTTTACTAGAATTTTATCTTCATCTTTAAGTTAGTTGTGCTTATTTTTGGAAGTAGTTAATTGTAGACGTGTTGTATTTTGGTAACTTGTTAAGAATTATGCTTAATTATATGACTAGAGATGAAGTGATTTTGATTTTGTTTTCTTTCAATAAAGATAAGTGTTCTATGCCCATTGTTAATACTATAGAAGATTCAATCATTGCTTCATCAAAAAATTCTAAGACTAACACTCGGTTTTTGAAAAACCGAGTTAGTTTTAACTAAAATCGGTCTTTCAAAAACCGAGTCTTGAGTTTGATTGTTAAAAAAACCATACAGGCTCGCTTTTGGGAAAACCGATGCACAGCAAAAAGTGGCTCTGCACGGGATGTGGTCATGTCGGTCTGGCATTCGTGTCTGCAGGTTGTGCAGGCGCACACAAGTCGCATGTAATTTTTTCGAAGTCTAACACTCGGTCTTTCAAAGACCGAGTTAGGTTTAACTAACCTCGGTCTTTCAAAAACCGAGTGGGATGGTTTGAGAATTTTAAAAAAAGTAGGGCAGTTTGGGAAAAAACTTTCAAAAAATGGGGCAGTTTGGGAAAAAATTCACTCTGGGAATAGGTACTTCAAGCATAGATATTCTAGCTGCTCCTTCTAGCTAAAGATTCTCAATCAGTTTGCTAAAGGAGGAAGTATCTCCAGAATTTCCTTTGCAAATCTCTATTGCTTGATAATGGGCAAAGCTTCCAATATCAACATGTTATGAAGTCTGTATGGTTTTTTTAACAATCAAACTCAAGACTCGGTTTTTGAAATATCGAGTTTAGTTAAACCTAACTCGGTCTTTGAAAGACCGAGTGTTAGACTTCGAAAAATCCAAGACTAACATTTGGTCTTTGAAAAACCGAGTTAGTTTTAACTAAACTCGGTCTTTCAAAAACCGAGTGGGATGGTTTGGGAAGTAAAAAAAAAGTAGGGCAGTTTGGGAAAAAACTTTCAAAAAATGGGGCGGTTTGGGAAAGAAGTCGCTCTGAGAATAGGTACTTCAAGCATAGATTTTCTAGCTGCTTCTTCCAGCTAAAGATTCTCAATCAGTTTGCTAAAGGAGGAAGTATCTCCAGAATTTCCTTTGCAAATCTCTATTGCTTGATAATGGGCAAAGCTTCCAATATCAACATGTTATGAAGTCTGTATGGTTTTTTTAACAATCAAACTCAAGACTTGGTTTTTGAAAGATCGAGTTTAGTTAAACCTAACTCGGTCTTTGAAAGACCGAGTGTTAGACTTTGAAAAATCCAAGATTAACACTCGGCCTTTGAAAAACCGAGTTAGTTTTAACTAAACTTGGTCTTTCAAAAACCGACTGGGATGGTTTGGAAATTAAAAAAAAGTAGGGTAGTTGGGAAAAAACTTTCAAAAAATGGGGTAGTTTGGGAAAAAATCGCTCTAGGAATAGGTACTTCAAGCATAGATTTTCTGGCTGCTCCTTCCAGCTAAAGATTCTCAATCAGTTTGCTAAAGGAGGAAGTATCTCCAGAATTTCCTTTGCAAATCTCTGTTGCTTGATAATGAGCAAAGCTTCCAATATCAACATGTTAGGAAGTCTATCAGCAAGTTTAAAAGGATTGCTATGGTATCTGCCATTGATATACCTCTCCTTAGACCCATTGCATTCATCCCTGCTGCCACTGACTTGCACCCTTCAGCAAATATGGCCTGTGTGAGCACAATAGCACAAGTTGTACCATCACCAGCTAAGTCATTAGCTGCATTAGCAACCTGTTTCACCAGGCTAGCACCCACGTTCTTCACTCTGTCCTTGAACTCAATATTCTTTGCCACAGTGACACCATCCTTCGTAACTTTTGGTGCATCAAACTTTGCTCCAGATTCCAACTTACTAAAGAAGAACCTGCTAATGTCAAACCTCTGTTGTTTGGAGTGGAAGCAAGAGTAGAGCTACTACCTCCAAACAAAGATGAAGTCTGTCCAAAAGCAAACAAAGATGTGAAAGCAAACAAAGATGTTGAGTAAGCTCCGATGTGTCGATTAGGGTGAAGCAAACGGAGAAGATGCGAGAGCAGAGGGCGCTTGAGCATGAATGGCAAGAACCGGGGGTAGTTCAATGATAGAAAGAGAACCATCATCGCCATTTTCATGCTATGAAGCTCCACTTCCATTAGGTAATACCCCAATAACCTCTTCCAAACTACTTTGATCTAAAACCCTAGCTGAAGATTCCCCATTCCAATTAGCACTTGAAACCAATCCTGCCAGTGAAGTCTCCTCACTGAGTTTAACATGGTTTGTACAATTTTCATCATCAATGTCCACATTTTTCTGTTTAACAACTTTATCATCATCATCATCATCATCATCATCATCACAACTATGGCCATCAACATACTCTATAAAAGAAGTGTAGTGGAGTCAAACACAATTCAAATCTTCGACTAGTAAAACAAGTGACACACAAATCATAGTCTAATAAAGTGTTGCAGTGAAGTACTGTTTGTCAGAACAATTAGTGAAGTAGTGATTGCTGTGGTATTCTAGCACTTATTCGGTGGTATGGGATTGCGAAACCTTGAATGTGAGGTTCAGATCACTCTTGGGCAAGGCTGAGTTCTCACAAGAATTCCATTGAACACTCAGCGGGTTGCAGGAATTTGTTGAAAGACATGGAGAAGCTGTAGTTGACGGAGTGTAGAGCAGCCTTGGCCACCTTGCCATGCCGTATAGGGGATAATGAGAGGGTGGAGGGCAATTCATAGCCTTCTCTTGGAGGTACTCGATATATTGAAGGGATATAGATAGTCATCTAGCTTTCTCTTAGAGGTACTCCATATAATGAAGAGGTGGATGATGTTTTCTAGCTTTCTCTTGGAGATTCTTCAAATACTGACTCATCCATTCTGGTCGATGAGCATGGGTGATTGGGGATGATGGAACTGAAGAAGAATTCGGTTGAACACTTGGTGGACTGTTGGAGCATGAGGAAATAGGGTTGAAGTTTGAGGAGTTCACTCTCTGGTTCTCTTGGAATTTTCATCGAACACATGGTGGGTTGCTGAATTTTGGAGAAGAAGAGTCTTCAAACAATGAGGAAGAGCCAAAGGGCGGAGAGGGAGCAGCAGTAGTAGCAGTAGCAATAGCAGTTCAGGTACGAACGATTTGGATGAGTAAGTCGTCGTGGATGCGGAGTCGGCGAGGGAAAGGTCAGAATCTCCAGGGAAGTCGTGGAGGGGGCAAGGGAGCGAGGAGGAGTCCGGGGAGTCAGGGGCTTTTTTTGAAAAAGAGGAGCTAAGTTTGTAGATGAGCGATTTGCATTGGTGGGCGAGCTTGGACTGGCCTTCGCGCCATGACGCGTTCGTGATGATCTTAATATACTACACATTTCAATTCATATGTATACAACAATCTCAAATTTGCGAGTCATTATCCAATCACAAGCATAATAAACAAATTTGACTACGTACAACAACAGTTATAATTTAGGGTTTTATGATTACCTTAAAAAATTACGGAAGATGACGGCGTAGAGGATGTCATAGATGAGTGGGGAGGATGCTAGAGACGATGTGAGATTTTGAATTAGGGTTATGATTTAAAAATAAGGAGGTGAAATTGGGGTAAATGTCAAGGAATTAGACATTCAGAATTAAAGAGATCCAAGGGGAGGGAGAGAGAGAGAGAAAGAGGAAGTGGAAGGAGAGAAGGGAACTATCAAGAAAATGTTGGAAGGGATTTGACAAAGATGGAGGAATCACCGCAGTTGGAGGGATTTGGGATTTAGGATTTATGAATTTGGGTTCGAAAGTAGAGGAAAGGGAGTTGAGAGAGGTGAAATGAAGGGATATAGAATGGAACCCGATATATTAAGTGAGTCCCTCCTGACACCGCAATCGAGAATTGCGGCCTTAGTATAAAGGATGCCGCAGTTTCCAACTGCGGCCTCCCCTTCACAAAAAAACATAGAACTTTTGGCTCTCTATTGCCAACTGCGACCTCAATTTTTCACTGTTGACGGAAGGAAAAAAAGGACAGCAGTTGGGAACTGTGACTTCAATTGTACTATTGCCGCAGTTCCCAACTATGACTAATGCTGACGTGACCAATATTGGTCTACCCCCAGAATTAGTTTGGAATGGGTTAGTTTGGGAAAAAAATTAGGATTAAGTGTAGTTATTACGAGCAATGACGATCAAGACAACCCCACCAAAGGAATGAGGAAGTGAAATAAGATTCCCTTTCACCATGTTAACAGAGGGAGGTTGCCAAGTATTAAGAGGGCTCCAGTGATGAAAAATGTAGCGGGTGTGGGAAGGGAAGCCCTAAAGAAGCGAGTCAGTTGTGTTCACTCGAAGTAGATATCAGATTATATAGATCAATAGCCTGTAAGTGCATGTTAATACTCTGGCGACATTCTGCCTAATCCTGATGAGGATAAAATCAGTTGTTGGAATGTAACTGAGCATTGGGGGCACTTCCAAGCTATCCAATTACAACGAAGACCACTTATTATTGTAACACCCTTGAAATATTTTGTAGTGGACATGAGTGATACAAATATATTTTGCCATTAGAAAATTACAGAGCAAACAAATTTACCAATAAACTTTATTTATTTATTTTTGATGAAAAATAAACTTTATTTATTACATTGTGTAAATAAAAGTATAACACGTCACTCTCGAAAACACAAATAAAAGTCTTTACAGCTTCCACAGTCGTTTTTCTCATATGCTAAAAAATGGCAGCTACAGTAATAGCAAATAAACTTGTTTGCTGCAGTGGTCGTTTGCTATATGTTTCTTATTTTTTAGAAATAAGCGAGCGACGGTATATGATATACCGTCTCATCGTTTAAAATAAATTAAAAAAAAGTTAATTACTTATTAACTATTAAACTATATTAATTAACTAAATTAAATAATATAATAATAACTAAACCTAATTAATTAACTACCTAAACCTAATTACTACTCCTAAACCTACCCAATCAGCATTAATTCTCCATTGTGCCCTTAATTCACGGACGGGGTATCATACCCCGGCCGGGTATGTTTCCCCGTCTGAGGGAATATTAAAAAAAAAAAAATTTTTTTAAGTGGAGAGACGGGGTATCATATCCCGGATGGGGTATGTTTCCCCGTCCGACCATTTTTTTTTAAAAAAAATTAATTAAAATTAGTTTGACGGTATATGTTCTTCCGTCTCACTCGATTAAATAATCATAAAATCGAAGCGACGGGATATGATATCCCGTCCTTTATAATTTGAGAAATCATATTTCGTTTCTCATATTTGAGAAACAAGAATAGAAACTTTGCTATAAAATGGCAAAATGAGAACCCGTTGCAGCCATTCGTTTGCTAAAAAATGGCAAATTGGCATTTATAGCAAACAACTGTGGATGCTCTTAATAGGTTGTTGGATAAGAATACCCATAAATATGTATTATAGGTCATGTACCATATTATTTCCAACCATCTAATCCCATTATTTTCTAATTCCCGTGAAAACTAGTTTAAGAGTTTGTTTAGCCTATTTTTGAAGGAAATTTTTATTGTGCAATCCTTCAACTAAAATAACTCCTCAGTATCCTAAACTAGTGTTACCCTGTGTAAATTGTACAATTTAAAATAATTTGAGGAACTCATAAAATTATATAGAATTCCAAAAAAACGTGAAAGAATTGAGAGAAACTTACGAATATCATCTATACCAAAATTATTGAAATTTTCATTATCATCCTCATATAAGATGATGGTTTAGAGAATCACTATTAAACCATAATATTATCCAATTAAATATTATTGCTATAGTTAAAAAATGTATGCAATAAAAAGATGTCGCAAATTCAACTAATTTATGTTAACATGTATATTATAACATCATTAACATTTAGTAAATAAGTTATGCATTATAAATCATGCATTATAGCACAGGTTAAAATAAAGATGATAAACTAAGAAAATCATATAAATAATTTTATGAATTGTATTTTCTTAAAAATCTAACTCTAAATTAGGGGATGGGGTTTTGGGAAGAGACGTGAGATTTTGTGAGATTGAGAAATTAGAAGGAGAAGACACTGTGTTTGAGGGATTGGGATTTTCATTTTGTTTTATTATTATTTTTTTTAATAAAATTGTGCATAGTGAACGTAATAGTTAAATAGAAATTTCTACGTTTTCTCTCATTTCTCAATTTAAAAATAGAGAGAGGGAAGATAGGGTAGACTCTTTCTCCTATTAGTATAAGATATAGATATAATTTGCTCTAGACCGTTAGATTTGAGATATCTCTTTTTAAAAATGGTAGGATTTATTAAGTTAAGAGGGGCATTTAATTTGGTTTGGTCATTAGAAATATCTCATTCCTAATTTCTCTCTGCAGTTTCATCTCCATTAATCTCTCTTCCTCTCATTTTTTCTTTAGGAATGGCGAGCACCGGTGAGAGGTGGTGTGCATACAATAGATTGTCGATGGTAGGTGCACAAGTATCCATTCTACCAATCAGTTGTAGTCGTGGTTTTTTACGAAGTTTAAGTGACGGAAAAAAAAGTTTTTTTTTCCTTCTTAAATCTCAGGAAAGTAAAGTTGGTAGTGCTAGGAATTGTGGCCTCAAATACACGTAGACACGGAATACTTGAAGTTGGAGAAGAAGAAGATGAGACAAAGAAGCACGATAAGACAAGCAGCAAGTAGAAGAAGAGTAGCCTGGAGGGTTGCGGTTGACCGACCAGGGAGTGCGGTCGACCGAACCTAGGCTGAGAGTTCTTCGAGTGTACAAGTCCAACAGAGAAGGGGACGGTCGACCGACCTAGGGGGTGTAGTCGATCGGTCAGCACTCTGGGTTGGTTCTACATGTTGCAGTCGACCGTCACTAGGGGTGCAGTCAATCGACATCGGCGACTGATTATTTTTGGGCTTACGAGTTTAAAGGACTAACTGCTATATTTGTGTTTATCTTTTAGGATTTACTTAAGGGTTATATATATGGCCGTAAACTCTATGGTTTAGTTAATCCTTGATCATCCAAAGAGAGAGATTTGGTGAGCCGTTATCATTGTCCAACTTTAAGAGAGAATTGTGCCGAGTGTTTCAAAGGTGAGAGAGAGAGATTGAGAGTTGTAATCTCTTTTGTAATCTTTGTAATTCTTTGGAAATAAGAAGTAGGTTATCTCTGTATATTGGTTGTGTTCTTGTAGATCCATATATTGTGGTGGCTTGTTCTTGGTTCATCTATTTCTTAGAAGTTTCTATTACTTGTGGTGCACTTCCGCTATTAGCACTACGAGTTGTGGGGTAGAATTACTCCGACAGGGGGATGGAATAATAAGTTGATGTTTAAAATGCAGGGACATAATTATTTGAAAAACCGTAGGCCATATGATCACTTAGATTGGATAGTTTTTATGATAAATCTAATGGTTCCTTTTGCTTTGTATACTATATCATATACTATTTGATTATAAGTTTGTTTTCCCAAAAAGGAAAAAAACTGCCATAGATGATTAGTTAGTGGGGTACTTAATTCTAGGAATTTATATCTCTATTCTCTAATATCTCTAATATTATAATCGGAGAAGGCCTTAGTGTCATTTGTAAATTTACCAACACGTGCAACAAACGGGCATAACTATTATATAGGAGGTCTTAGGTTCAAATCCAGACTAGTTTTGAATTTTTACTTTAAAAAAACTATATTTATTAATACGTGCACACCCCGCTTCCCGTTATACAGAAACACATGTACGTAAATGAGGCCCAACGAATGATATAAGTGTGCCAACTCATATCATCCATAAGGTGTACAATACCAGTAAGCTCAACAACATAATAATAATAACAAGAACAAGAATATAATACAATAACCAATATCTGAGATACAAGAACTTACATAATGCCGATGATACACAATGCAATAGCAGTTTGCCAAGTTCCTTCTGTATCACATCGTTATACCTGTATAACATTAACTCAAAAGAAAGATAGATGGTACCCGTTAGAGCAAGCTACGTGAACGCCCCGAATACCAAAATACGGTAATTTGTAGCACAACAGGATCTACACTTCACATCGTATAATTTTACAAGGAATTTTGAAACTTTTTATTATGACATTGTTCTTTTACATTAATAACGCAGCGGAAAATAAATGAAGTACAACAATAAAAAAATATATTCAATTGTAACAGCTTTAGCATTTAAGTAATCATCAGCATCAAATTTATCCTTATATCTTCTTGTGAATTCCAAATCTTGCGTATGAAACTATGGGCACGTCAGTTGCTTACAATCGATGCAATATTATACACGGCCATCCTCGCTATGCCGAAAATATAACGATTCTTTAATACTTTAACAACCACAAACTTGAATGTAATTAAAGTGTTAAAAGTGACTACTCTAAATATGTAAGTGTATGCGATGCCTTAATGCCTAATGTAGATGTTTTACGCTAAGATGACACTAATACATACTTGTTCGGATTCTATGCATCCTATACTACATAGGTCCGAGGGCAAGCACCTACGTACTCCACAATAAAGGGTTTGATCCCTCGCCATAATAACTACCTGGTAATATGTTAGTTTAGACATTCCACGAGTACAGATCCCAGTCCCGGAATCCACCGCCCGACTATACAGAATCCTCGTCGTGCGAACATCCCGTCAGTGTTCCTCTAGCCCTAGTATACGTATATACACTGGAGTACGACATACTATCCGCTCGACTAATAATAGTCCCGGATTTAAATTAAAGCTCGCCTCCATCGGAAGCAACCACAGTCCCGGAATCCACCGCCCGACTGGGTCTATAGTCTCGTAGATCCACCGTCCGACTATCTAGAGGCCCTCCACTCACGTTTGCACTAAGTTTACTACATCTTCACTTATTGCCTAATTCTTAAGTTCAAGACATGAAAAAATTATAACACCTAGAGTTAGCTTCCCCTCCCACCGGACTTAAACACAAACACCGAGATAGCTCACATAGCAAAATCTCAAAAATCAATCAGTTAATTCAACATTTTCCGGTACTCGGGGTCTCACTAAATCTCTAGATCACAACCTTTCATGTTATAGAATTCATGTGTACTCATACCCTTCAATAATCATGTATTAAATTTTATTGTATTCATATCTTCCACTTTATTCATTCACATCTGAGTCAATTTATCTTACTTTTGTATCATTCATGAATCTTAATTCATTCATTTCCTTATTCATGATCTCAATCAAAAAAATATTTCTTATGAACTCATAACATAGAGTAACTCACTTCAATTTCTCAGTGGCAATTTAATCACATGTAGCATTGTAGGCAACATCAAAGTATTCTTAATCAAAGAAAAATAATTATAGAAACTCATTACGAGGAAATCCAATTGTATTGCAAATTTTAATCTTCCTCTAATAAAGTAAAAGTCATATTCTTAAATGAAAATTTTGGATTCTTCAACCCATTATTTATTGTAAAATCTACCTTTAATTCTCACAAAATACATAAAAAATATTGTGGAAATTATTTTTTATAGTCTAAATAATAATAGAAATATTTTCCAATTTTTATTGCATTTTAAAACTCTTCAAAACCCAAAAAAATCAAAAACAAAATCAAAAGGAGGGGCTGCTGGGTTTCGAACCCAAGACCCACGCCGCTACTATAACCAACCTAGAGTGCACTCGAAGACCAAGAAGGCCAACAACGCTGAGTGATTAAAGGCGAACTCAAATTCCTCTTGAATCGGTTCTCAGTGATTTGGTTTAAAAAATCGAAAATGAATAAAATAGAGTCTCTACAAGACTCGAACACACGACCAAGCCATTGTACACAGCACCTTAAGGCCGATGCCATGACCAGTAATCCCAAACCCAATCTCTGTTATGAAGAGGGGTTGAATTAAGTTTATACTTCCGGTTTGATTTCAAAGCTCCTTTAGAAAATTTCGATTTCTCGTTTAATTTGTATTTTTCAAATCAAACTTTTCCCCAGAACATTTTCTTTAACAAAAAACAGTATAACAACAAATATAAGACTCTTATTATATATATATATATATATATATATATATATATTTGACATTGTAAATAATTTCCCTCTTAGTTGCACACATAAACTCATATTACCGAGACTTTGAAATAAAATTTTGTACCTCTTAAAAACAACATTATGAACTTCTTTATAACAAATAAAATATATACTAGTGAGGCTATTTCCATATTTCTTTTACTACAATAGAATTTGAAGGCTCTTTCATGCAAGTTGCATTATTTTGACATGAACATTCTAACATGTATAAACTAGTAGATTTCATGCCAAAAGTTTATTAGATATTACTTTCTTTTCCTCTTTCTAATTACCAAGATATCTAGCCATTAAATTGAACACTACAAGCCATGGCACAATCACAATAACATGGAGCAATCTACATTAATCACATCAATAAAATATTCTACATTACTCATATGTCAAAACTAGCATGCCCACCTTACAAATTTAGAAAGTATTCAAGAACACCCACCTCTAAGAAGACTTGCAAATGTAGAAACACAACTCCTAAAAAGCTCCTAGCACCAACACGATCGCCTAGCCCTTCTCCTCCAAGCAAGAGCAACTCCAAGCCTCCAAGAAAGCAAGACAAGAACTCTCTGACTCTCTTTCTTCTCTTCTCTATTTCATTCTTAATTTGGTGCAAGAGACAAACACTAGGGGGGGGGGGAGGTATTTATAGGATAAATGGACAACTAGGATTTGGTATCCACTCCGAGCCACTACCCACTCTCTCCACTCCTCCCAAAGCCGGCCACTCTCTCCTTGTGCATGCACGTGCACGTGTAGTGCACAAGTGCACACTATTTCATTCTTTTATAGTTATTCTATACTTTTATTTGCATGTCAACTATTTGTTACATGACATGTGTGAGACTATGTACAACTAATTGGTAGGATTAAGTTAGTGGGCTTCTCTTGTGGGCTTATTTTAATTTAATTAATTAACCTAGTGGGCTTAGAGTCTTCTATTAGGCCTGTGGGTATAATATAAGAAGTGGAGAAAAATAGAATAAAAATAAAAAGAAAACTCATGCATACTACTGAAATAATTTTGAATGAAAAAAAGAGGGGATAAAGCTTGCATGTGCAAAAGTAAAAAAAATGTATTTTTATTTAAAATTTATACGGGAAGTTACAACACTCCCTCCTTAGAATAGTTCCGTCCTCGGAACTACACTTAAGAGTGAGAAAAGACAAAGAAAGAAAAAAAAAGAAAAAAAAGAAAGAGTTTACAAATTTTAGTTGAAAAGCTCAGGGTGATCTCTCATCATCCTCTCCTCTGATTGTCGGCATAACTTTTCTTCCTGCTCTGTGTGTCGACTAACCTCTTCCTGATCAGCTCAATTCTTTCTGAGGCATGTTGCACAATCTCCGGCCCATACAACTACCCTTCTCCCACTTCATACCAACATACTGGTGTCCTGCACTTTCTTCCATACAGAGCCTCATACGGTGCCATCCCGATGCTTGCCTGGAAACTGTTGTTGTAGGAGAATCCCACTAGAGCCAAATGCCTCTCCCAACTGCCACCAAAGTCCAACATGCAACATCTCAGCATATCTTCTAGTTCCCGGTCGACCCTCTCAGTCTGCCCATCAGTTTGAGGATGGAAAGCTGTACTAAAATCAGTCTTCGTCCTCAAAGCTGCTTGAGGACTTCTCCAGAAATGCGAGGTGAAACGTGCATCTCGGTCGGATACTATCGATAGAGGGACTCCATGTAGCCTCATGATCTCCCTAACATACAACTTGGCCAGCTTCTCCATCGACCAAGTAAGCTTTATCGCCAAGAAGTGAGCCGATTTGATGAGTCGGTTCACTATCACCCAAATTGCATCATTACCCTTGGAACTCTTGGGCAATCCTGTGATAAAGTCCATGCTGATACTATCCCACTTTCACTCCGGAATGGGTAATGGCTGCAACAAACCCCTAGGTTTCTGATTCTCGGCCTTGACCTGCTGACAAATGATGAACACATTATTATTCACTTTTTAGAGCAATAATCTTAATATAATTGGACATTTAAAAGCTCTATATGTGGTATTTAACTCTTATTTTCTCTTTTCCATAGGAAACAGCTCATAACGGCAAAGCGAAGCAGATGCAGGGATTTAAGGATGATACAAAGCAAACTGCAGAGGATCGGTCGACTGGTTTCCCAAAGACAGTCGACTGGACAGGAGAAGCTGATTTTCCACAACTCTCGTCACAGTCGACTTACTCCCAAAACCAGTCGACTGGTATGATCAAATAGGAAATCTTCAAAAGTCTCGACTCAGTCGACTGGTTCGAAGACAAGTTGACTGGTCTGCGGCGGAGTAAACAGATAAGATATTCGAAGATTCACCCAAATCTAATTCCGAATCTATTTGAAACCAGATCTTATGCAACGAATCAAATCTAGAGACTGGGAATTGGCAAGAGCACGTGGTGAACAGATAAGGAAAGAAAGAAGAAAAGAGAAAGATATAAATCATCAAATAAAATAAAGAAGGATTTTGCTGAAAAAGTGGAAACCCTAATTCTCAGCCGTATTCTATAAATATCAGAAAAGAAGCATTATTCAGGGGGATCCGCCAGAATCCATCTATTTCTTGGAAGCGACTAAATCACCAAGTTTCTGAACAAGCAACCAGTGCTTCATTCTATCATCATCAAAGAAGAAGAAGAGGAGAGCCAGTATTCGAAGGCAGTCGACTGTGTGACAGACAGTCGACCTTATTGCCGGACTTCATTAGTTTATTTCTCCTCTCTTTTATCTTTTATGTTGATCATGTATTTGAACTTGTTAAGCAATAAAAGTATTATTATGTGGAACTAATTTCATAGTTGGGTAAATCGAAACCGTAGTTATGTAATGCTATATTCTTCTGAATCCTTCTATGTTACTTATTGATTAAATCTAAATTGAATTGACATAGATTGATAACAGTCAAACTTGTTCAGGAGTTATAAGTACAGTCGACTGAAGGTGAGAGCCAGTCGACTGCCATACAGAATCTGATATTATCAAGTTTGTGAAGTTAGGAATCTGAATCTGTTATATGAGCATATTGAGATGACCCGTATCTCGTGCTTATAACTTGTAACAAGAGAATCTTTAGGGTTCTTGGTTTAATCAACTTGAAGGATCTAGATCTGATACCAATTTCTAGAACTTCAAGTGTTTGTTCGTTTCCACTGTTCTTATGCTTTTGTTAAGTATAACTTAGTAGATACCATGCTAAAATACTTAGGGGAAGAAATGAATTAGAGTAGATAGCATGCCTAATTCTTGGCTGAGGGAAACAATACTTTAAGGAGTAGTAGATACCATGCCCTTGAAGTGAACAAACATGAGTAATTAGAAGTAAATTCAGAAGGTAACTTAGCATTACTAACTATTGGTGGAGATCAACAACCCAACTATTCAAGAGATATTTGTGATTCAACACCTCTCATCTTAGTTTTAATCTTTTAGTTCTTTTAGAATATTATAAAAACTCTTATTCATTTTTATTATTAGTTTTATTGATTAGTAAGTTGAAGTCTACAATCTCTGTGGGATCGACCCTTGCTATTACTACGATTCGATTCGTGCACTTGCGAGGTTTTATAATTTGTGTCTAGTTATTCTATTTATTTAGGTATCTAGATTACCAACAACAAGTTTTTGGCGCCGTTGCCGGGGATTGTTTAGTATTTTGACTTACAAATCAGTAAAATCTTTTTCTTTTTATTCTATTTTATTTCTTCTTTTTCTTTTTCTTGAACTTTCTTTCAGGTTAAACTTTGCACAGGACCAGATCAGTCGACTGTCCCACAGACAAGTCGACTGTACAGAAGCTATTGTACAGGTGCAGACCAGTCGACTGTCCTGAGGATCAGTCGACTGTCCAGAGGATTTTTCCAAAAAGCAACAATGGGTGAAATTTTTTTAAACCAAGTACCAATGCAAGACAAATTCATTCCTAAGAACATTGAGAATCCTTCTTGCATAGCTTTTCAACCCAAAGTCACAGGGAATATGCATCTATCACCTCAATTACTCAGCATGGTGCCCCACTTCTTTGGTAGAACAGACGAAGATCCGCATCTACATCTGCAAGACTTCTTTGATCTTTGCAGGACACAAAGCGTCCAAGGGCTTACCTCTGAACAAATCAGGTTAATCTTGTTTTCTTTTTCTTTAAAACTTAATGCTAAGTTGTGGTATAATTCCTTGGAACCAGGATCAATTCAATCATGGGAGCAATTGGCAACAAAATTCTTGAAAGAGTTCTTTCCAGCCCAGAAAACCAGACAACTAAAACGGGAAATTCTACTTTTCTAACAAAAAGATGGCGATTTATTCTTCGAGGCGTGGAAGGACTTCAAAAACAAGCTTTTCAAGTGTCCTACGCATAACATACCTAAGGATGACCAGGTACAATCATTCTATGAGGGTTTAAATTACACTAACAAAGCAATTGTTGATTCAGCATGCAATGGAATGTTGATGAGGAAGAGTGCTGAGGAGGCCTTAGAGCTATTTGAAGAACTCAGCGAGAACTCACAACAATTCTCAACAAGGAGGAGCATCTCAAGAAAACAGGGAGTATTCGAAATTTCTCATAATAATAACATGCAATTCGAAATGGAAACCATGAACAAAAAGATTGATATGCTTGTGAATTCAACGATGGATGGTGTAAAAAACCAACCAAAAGACATTTGTGCAATTTGTTTTCAATCTAACCATACAACTAATTCATGTCCCATGTTTTCTTTCACAGATCAGGAGCACACAAACTACGTAGAACAGGGAATGTACCCGCCCCAGAACAATTTTTTTTCAAACACGTATAACCCAGGGTGGCAAAACCATCAAGACAATCAATTTGCACCAGGGCATACGCAGCAATTCCAAGGCGGGAATGGGTATGATGAGCCAGCACAAGAACAGGAGAAGTTAAATTTCGAATCCACCATTCTTCAACTACTCCAACAGCAACAACAAACCAGTGATCAACAAAGACAGGCCATTCAAAAATTGGAATTTCAAATTGGCCAAATTGCTACGGAGTTAAGTGAAAGAAAGGCAGGAGAATTTCCATCACAAACCATACCTAACCCTAGAGGACAAGAACAGCTCCAATCAAGGACAACACTAGAAGAAGAGACTGAGTTTACAATGTTTGATGCACCACAATTTCCACACGATGATCATGAATGTTATAAAGTTGACGTGGTTCCGGAAATTTGTGACCAAACATTTCAAGAAAATAGCGTTGATCCATTACAAGCAACAATTGCGCACCCTCCACCACTATCTCAAGTTGAAATGGAATACGACGACTGGAAGATTGCAGAGACAGTACTTCACCATGAAACTCCAGAGTCCTATCCAGGTAAGTTTGCATCTGTATTTGAAGAGTTGGTATCTGATAACACTTGTGTTCTACAGGTTAAGTTGACTTATGAAGAGGACAAGTCGACTGATGAAACATACAAGTCGACTGAAGATCATGACAAGTCGACTGCTCCTAGGACACCTGATGAGGAGCTAAAGCCACTACATGAACACCTGAGGCCACTACTTGATTATTTGGGGAACAACCAGACAGTACCTGTGACAGTTGCTGCAAAATTCAGGATGAACAAAAAAGCAAGGCTGCAGGGAGTCTTGCAAAATCACAATGGTGCTTTAAGATGGACCATTGCTGATAAACTAATGTCAAGATGGTACGGTCCATAAAATGTTGCGCAGGTTTCCCCCACATGGAGCATTGACGACAAATCAAACGTTCTAGGTGAATGGGCAGAGGGGGGAAACCTTATAATAAGATGAGTTGTGAGCCGCGAGACATTCAATACATGGCACAACTCATCAAGTCTAGCTGAAGACAAGAAACACAGCGTTTATTTGGAGGCAACCCAATTTTTCAGGGGAGTATTTACACTTTCCCTTTACTTTATTTTAGTTATTCATTATTATTTTTCTTTTAGTTATTTTTCTTTTCAGTATCTCCTTACTAGATGGTGACACATGCCTATTTTTATATTTTCTTTCGAACATTGAGGACAATGTTCCATCTAAGTTTGGGGGTATTAGGGTTATTTTTGAAAATTTTAGGATAAACAATTTCTTATAAAGTAAGAAGAAGGATACTTATTTACTTTAGGATTGTTGAATTTCATAATTCCCTACGAAGTTATAGAAGCCATGCGATTATACATAATAAACAAATGTGATGCTTTTTCTGATAATTATTCCCTTCAGATCTAATCCTAAATCGAGTTTAAGTAAATAGAGTGATACAATATATGTATATATATTTGAATAAAGTCAGTCTACTCCAATGTTTTGAGCGCTTAGTAACTAGGGGTATTCATCACCAATGTTTACCTTTACGTCAAACGGCAACTTGAAATATGAGTATGCAAAGCACTTTAATGTTTGTGACTTGTTGAGTAACCGGGTGGATACATCACAAATGTTTCGCATTCGCGTCAAAAGACAAGTGACAACTTTAAAGAAGAGACTAAAAAAAAAAAAAAAAAAAAAAACTCTAGTTTGCTACTGGATTTGTAGTAGAGAAAAGGGATAATCACAGACTGAGTAGTTGCATACTATAACTACATTAATCGCATGACATATATGACTAAGTTTGGAATTTATGAATAGACAATTGCACTGGAGAAAATGGGTATGGTTAATTTTACTTTATCTGAAATTGTTTGTAGTTATATATTAATGCCCACATAATAAGAAATCTTGATGGTTGAGTTTATTCTGATTATTACTCCCTTGTTCATAAATTCACTTTTTGCTTGAGGACAAGCAAAAGCTAAGTGTGGGGGTATTTGATGAACACATTATTATTCACTTTTTAGAGCAATAATCTTAATATAATTGGACATTTAAAAGCTCTATATGTGGTATTTAACTCTTATTTTCCCTTTTCCATAGGAAACAGCTCATAACGGCAAAGCGAAGCAGATGCAGGGATTTAAGGATGATACAAAGCAAACTGCAGAGGATCGGTCGACTGGTTTCCCAAAGACAGTCGACTGGACAGGAGAAGCTGATTTTCCACAACTCTCGTCACAGTCGACTTACTCCCAAAACCAGTCGACTGGTATGATCAAATAGGAAATCTTCAAAAGTCTCGACTCAGTCGACTGGTTCGAAGACAAGTTGACTGGTCTGCGGCGGAGTAAACAGATAAGATATTCGAAGATTCACCCAAATCTAATTCCGAATCTATTTGAAACCAGATCTTATGCAACGAATCAAATCTAGAGACTGGGAATTGGCAAGAGCACGTGGTGAACAGATAAGGAAAGAAAGAAGAAAAGAGAAAGATATAAATCATCAAATAAAATAAAGAAGGATTTTGCTGAAAAAGTGGAAACCCTAATTCTCAGCCGTATTCTATAAATATCAGAAAAGAAGCATTATTCAGGGGGATCCGCCAGAATCCATCTATCTCTTGGAAGCGACTAAATCACCAAGTTCCTGAACAAGCAACCAGTGCTTCATTCTATCATCATCAAAGAAGGAGAAGAGGAGAGCCAGTATTCGAAGGCAGTCGACTGTGTGACAGACAGTCGACCTTATTGCCGGACTTCATTAGTTTATTTCTCCTCTCTTTTATCTTTTATGTTGATCATGTATTTGAACTTGTTAAGCAATAAAAGTATTATTATGTGGAACTAATTTCATAGTTGGGTAGATCGAAACCGTAGTTATGTAATGCTATATTCTTCTGAATCCTTCTATGTTACTTATTGATTAAATCTAAATTGAATTGACATAGATTGATAACAGTCAAACTTGTTCAGGAGTTATAAGTACAGTCGACTGAAGGTGAGAGCCAGTCGACTGCCATACAGAATCTGATATTATCAAGTTTGTGAAGTTAGGAATCTGAATCTGTTATATGAGCATATTGAGACGACCCGTATCTCGTGCTTATAACTTGTAACAAGAGAATCTTTAGGGTTCTTGGTTTAATCAACTTGAAGGATCTAGATCTGATACCAATTTCTAGAACTTCAAGTGTTTGTTCGTTTCCACTGTTCTTATGCTTTTGTTAAGTATAACTTAGTAGATACCATGCTAAAATACTTAGGGGAAGAAATGAATTAGAGTAGATACCATGCCTAATTCTTGGCTGAGGGAAACAATACTTTAAGGAGTAGATACCATGCCCTTGAAGTGAACAAACATGAGTAATTAGAAGTAAATTCAGAAGGTAACTTAGCATTACTAACTATTGGTGGAGATCAACAACCCAACTATTCAAGAGATATTTGTGATTCAACACCTCTCATCTTAGTTTTAATCTTTTAGTTCTTTTAGAATATTATAAAAACTCTTATTCATTTTTATTATTAGTTTTATTGATTAGTAAGTTGAAGTCTACAATCTCTGTGGGATCGACCCTTGCTATTACTACGATTCGATTCGTGCACTTGCGAGGTTTTATAATTTGTGTCTAGTTATTCTATTTATTTAGGTATCTAGATTACCAACAACAACAAACTGCACACCTGGCAACAAACTCGTCCACATCTCGCTTCATCCCTGACCACAAGAAATACTGCTTTATGTCCTGGTACATCTTGTTACTCCCTAGATGCACGGATAATAAAGTGGCATGTGCTTCCTGAAGAATACTCTCCTTCTGTTCTGCTTGATTTGGCACACACAGCCGCTCTCCAAACCACAACACTTCATCCTTCACTTGAAATTTTGTCAACCTGCCAGCACCAACCTGTTCTTTCATCTCCTAAATCTCTGGATCGATCTTCTGACTGTCGATGATCTTGTCTCTCAATATGGGTTGAATCCTTAACTGAGCTAAGGAAGCTCCCAATCCTTGTAACACCACCTCTATCTCTGCTCGATCAAGTTCTTCTACCAACTTCTCCGGAGTTGTGATCAATCGGGACAAACTGCTTTTCCTGCTGAGCGCATCAGCCACCACATTGTCCTTACATGGATGGTACTTAATTTCGGTCGGATATCCTCCAACACTTCCAACCATCTCCTCTGCCTCAGATTCAAGTCCTTCTGTTGGTAGATGTACTTCAGACTCTTATGATCTGTGTACATGCTGAATTTCACCCCATACACGTAGTGCCTCCACTGCTTTAGCGCAAAAATGATCGCTGCTAACTCCAGATCGTGGGTTGGGTAATTCTTCTCATGCGGTCTCAGCTGTCTAGATGCATAAGCTATTACCTTTCTCTCTTGCATCTGCACACAGCCTAATCCGCGATGGAAAGCATCGCTGTAGACATCATAGTCGACTCCTGCTCTTGGCAAATCCAGAATGGGAGCGGTAGTCAACCTTCCCTTCAACTCCTGAAAGTTAGCTTCACACTGTTCTGACCATTTGAAACTCATGTTCTTCCTTGCAAGCCCTGTGAGTGGCATAGCTATCTGGGCGTAGCCCTGAATGAACATTCTATAGTAGCCAGTTAAACCCAGGAAGCTCCTAATCTCTTTCACTATAGTCGGTCTTGGCCAATCCTTCACTGCCACAATCTTCTGTGGGTCAGTAGTCACTCTGTAATACCCCGTAATTTGTGAATAGTATAATAAAATAAATATATATATATGATTTGAAAGTATAACGAAATTGGGGGTTGTCCTATAGAATTATTCTATAGGATGGTTTGTATGAATCCGGTTATGAAAGAAAAAATGGGGCCCACGGTATGAATGAAAAAGCACAGATGGTGCTTGTGTGTGATGGATGACGTGTCCATCCATATTGTGGGGCCTGGTTGGTTGAGAAAGAAACAGATGAAATCTGTTGAAGGGATTTGATTTGAGTATATTGGTTGGTTTGGATAATTTCGGAAGGTATAAATTGTATTGATTCGGGATTTGAAAGGGAAGATTTGGGAATAATAGTCCCATATTGGAAATGTACAAAAATAGTTTGAGTATAAATATAATTGCTTATGATCAAGAGTCACCTAATTGGTTAACCACCTTTTGAGAGGCAGCCTGTGGTGGGCAGTTGTACTACATAGTATCTAATTTGTCTTCTAAAAAAATATTAAAAATTGTCTGAGTATTGGGGCGGGGCGTTACACACTCCCTCCTTACAAAGGATATGACCTAGGAAGGCGACTTCGGTTTTCAAGAAGTCATATTTGGACAACTTTGCATACAGTTTTTGCTCCTGTAGCTTCTTCAGTACCTTTGCTAGGTGCTCGGAATGCTCTTCTTCTGACTTGGAGTAGAACAATATGTCGTCGATGAACACAACGACGAAGAAATCGATGAACGACTGCAGGACCCTATTCATCATGTCCATGATGATAGCAGGTACATTGGTTACTCCAAATGACATGACTAGAAACTCATAGTGACCATGTCGAGTTCTGAATGTCGTCTTGTGCACATCTTCTTCCTTTACTCGGACCTGGTGATAACCCGACCGTAGGTCTATCTTGGATAAAACAGCTGCTCCATGTAGACGGTCGAATAGATCATCGATTCGAGAAATTGGATACTTGTTCTGCATTGTCACCTTGTTCAATTGTCTATAGCCGATGCACATTCTCATCGATCCATTCTTCTTCTTTACCAAAAGAATTGAGGCTCCCCAAGGTGACACACTTGGCCTGATGAATCCTTTGCCCAACAACTCTTCGATCTGCTTCTTGATCTCATCTTGTTCAACCGGTGCCATTCTGTACGGTGCATTAGAAATGGGTGCACTCCCCGGCTAAACGGAGATGCTGAACTCTACATCCCGCTGACGAGGAAGCCCAGGTAGGTCTTCTAGAAACACTGTTGGAAAATCTCGGACTACTGGAATTTGCTTCACTTCTTCAGGAACCTTCTGCTTAGTCAGAGCTACCACCAACTGCTTACACTTCCTCTTCCCTTGAAATGTAACTGCTGGTCCCCTTGGTGCCTTCACCACAACCTCCTTACTCTTGCACTTAATAGTGGCATTGTAGATTGACATCCAGTCTAGGCCAATGATGATGTCGACCCCCAAAATCGCCAACTTAATGAGGTCGATGCCAAAGATTTTGCCTCCAATTTCAAGGTCATGCTCTTCATAATATCGGTCGGTAGTCAAATTTTATCCTGACGGAGTAGCCACAGATAGAATTTTTCGAGGAAAATTTTTAGGTTCGACTCCCAATCGTTTTGCAAATGAGGGTGACACAAATGTGTGCGATGATCCTGTATCAAATAAAACTGATGCTTTTATTCCATTTATCTGAATATCTCCTATTACATAAAGAGTACTCTCATTACATAACATTTCTTACATAAAATGGAAATAAAAATAGAGCAACCTAAATAGCTTATTCCATACCTGTGATGACGTTGTCAACATCATCAGCATCGGCTTCGGTCAAAGCAAACACTCGCCCCTGTCGGAATTGCTTCTGTTCTGGGTTGGCCTGCTTCTAACTTGGCCTTTCCTGCTGGAGCTGAGGGCAAAATGGCTTGATGTGGCCCTCCTTGCCACAAAGGAAACTAGTCTTGCCCCCCTACGACTTGGTACACCCAGTAGCTATGTGGCCTGCCTCTCCACACTTGTAGCAGGTAGGTACTTCTCCAGTCACTACAACAGCATTTGTTCCGGTGGGTTTGAACTGCTGCGTTGGGAGCTGTCCCCTGAAATTGCCCGGTGCTGCAGGCCTCTTGCTAGTGCTCCAGTTACTCCTCTTGACCTATGCTACCTGGTACTGGTTCATATCTGCCTCGGTAGCGGCAGCTCTCCGGACCAACTTATCAAACCTTCAGATACCTAGGGGTATCAGTCGGGTACTCAAGCTTGGCCTCAAACCTTGCTCGAACTTGCGTGCTTTCTTGGCTTTGTCCAGAACCATTTCCGGTGCGTACCTCGAGAGTTGATTGAATTTGGTTTCATACTCCCGCACGGTTATCCCTCCGTGATGCAAGCCCAAAAACTCCATGGCTTTCTTCTCTTGAACATCCATGGAAAAGTAGTGTCTTATGAATTCTCCAAGAAACTCCTCCCAGGTAATCGGCACATTGCCCAAGGTCCTCTTCAGTGATTGCCACCAAACTCCTGCATCTTTCTCCAGCTGGATGGTGGCCAGCTTCCCCTTACTCGCCTTAGGGGTCTCTAGAACTTCAAAGACTGTCTCAATCTGCCTGATCCAGTCGTCTGCAGCGTCTGGATTTGCCTGGCCCTCAAACACATGTAGCTTCATCCTTTTGAATGAATCCACTAGCCTGATTGCGTTAGAGACCTGTATAGCTGGCCTCAGCCTAGTGTTCCCGGCGATGTTGGTGGAGAAAGCATTCATGGTCCGGTACACGCGAGCTAGTTCAGTCCCTGATCGAGCCCATTCTCACCACTGTGCCCTTCGCCGTTTCTATTCCTTCATGCCATTTCTGGGTCATAAAATTTGTCATTAATCACCATCAATAGTACAACTTACATTTCTTCAAAAAAAATTATTCATTCCAAAAAATAAACTTTTTACATTCGGAAAGAAAAACTTGCTTCATTACATCCATTACATCCCTTTAACATAAAGACATCCTAGATTCTATGGTTTCTCTTGGCTTCTCTAAGCTCTTCCCGTAGTTCCTGGATTTCTTTCTTCATATCTTCAAACCTCTGATGACGCTCCTGCTTGTCCCAGCGAGTGATATGGTCCAGTTTGGCAAAGTGTCGATCATTCATGTGCCGAACCTTCTCGAGTTCGCACACTTAGTAACTCAGATCTTGAATGCGCTCCTTATCTTCTGCCCGTTGCGCTTCTAATTGGTTTACTCTCCACTTCTGAGCATCCAACTCCCTTCGAAGAGAAGCAACAATACCACCTTGTAATCTGGAATGAGTTCTTCGTCTGAGGATTCTTCTGGGGAATCAGACGGAGGTGGAGTAATCTCCCTGGACTTGGGTAATTCCTCTTCTATTTTCTCTGGGTCTTCTTCTTCCTCCACTGGCTCTTCCTCTTCTTCCTCAAAGGGAACAAACCATTGCACCTCATTCTTGGGATCATGATGATTGACCATCTTATAGGGAAAGGAGGAGAAAATGTAATCATATAGAGCAACACAAAAGTAAGTTACTTACATTTAAATCTCTATAAGTTGAAACTCACACTCTAATGTCCACCATAATGTGTCATCCTTGTAAATTTCTACTACTTATTGAAGCGTGGCTCTGATACCACTCTGTAACGTCCTGAATACCAAAATACGGTAATTCGTAGCTCAACAGGATCTACACTTCACTTTGTACAATTTTACAAGGAATTTTAAAACTTTTTATTACAACATTGTTCTTTTACATTAATAATGCAGCAAAAAATAAATGAAGTACAACAATGAAAAAATATATATAACTGTAACAACTTTAGCATTTAAGTAATCATAAGCATCAAATTCATCTTTATATCTTCTTGTGAATTCAAAATCCTGCATATGAAATTGTGGGCACGTCAGTTGCTTACAATCGACGCAATATTATACACGGTCATCCTCGCTACACTGAAAATATAAAGATTCTTTAATACTTTAACAACCACAAACTTGAATGTAATTAAAGTGTTAAAAATGACTACTCTAAACATGTAAATGTATGCGATGCCTTAATGCCTAATGCAGATGTTTTATGCTAAGATGACACTAATGCATACTTGTTCGGATTCTATGCATCTCACACTACATAGGTCCGAGGGCAAGCACCTACGTACTCCACAATAAAGGGTTTGATCCCTCACCATGATAACTACCCAGTAATAAAACAAAGTTTAGACATTCCACGAGTACAGATCCCAATCCCGGAATTCACTGCCCGACTATACAGAATCCTCATCATGTGAACATCCCGTTAGTGTCCCTCTAGCCCTGGTATACGTATATACACTGGAGTATGACATACTATCTGCCCGAATAATCATAGTCCCGGATTTAAATTAAAGCTCGCCCCTATCGGAAGCAACCACAGTCCTGGAATCTACCGCCCGACTGGGTCTATAGTCCCAGAGATCCACCGCCCGACTATATAAAGGCCTTCTACTCATGTTTGACCAAGTTTACTATATCTTCACTTAGTGCCTAATTCTTAAGTTCAAGACATGAATAAATTATAACACCTAGAGTTAGCTTCCCCTCCTACCGGACTTAAACACAAACACCGAGATAGCCCACATAGCCAAATCTCAAAAATCAATCAATTAATTCAACATTTGCCGATACCCGGGGTCTCACTAAACCTCTAGATCACAACCTTTCATGTTCTAGAATTCATAGGTATTCATACCCTTCAATAATCATGTATTAAATTTCACTGTATTCATATCTTCCACTTTATTCATTCACATCTGAGTCAATTTATCTTACTTTTGTATCATTCATGAAACTCAATTCGTTCAATTCCTTATTCACGATCTCTATCAAAAAACATTTCTTATGAACTCATAACATAGAGTACTCATTTCAATTATTCATTGGCAATTTAATCACATGCAGCATTGTAGGCAACATCAAAGTATTCTTAATCAAAGAAAAATAATTATAGAAACTCATTAAAAGGAAATCCAATTGTACTGCAAATTTTAATCTTCCTCTAATCAAGTAAAAGTCATATTCTTAAATGAAAAATTCAGATTCTTCAACCCATTATTTATTGTAAATTCTACCTTTAATTCTCACAAAATACATAAATAATATTGTGAAAGTTATTTTTTATAAAGTGTAAATAATAATAGAAAATTTTACCAATTTTTATTGCATTTTAAAACTCTTCAAAACCCAAAAAAAAAAATCAAAAAAATCAAAAAAAAAAAAAATCAAAAGGAGGGGCTGTCGGGTTTCGAACCCAAAACCCACGCCGCTATAGTAACCAACCCAAAGTGCACCCGAAGACCAAGAAGGCCAACAACGCTGAGTGATTAAAGGCGAACTCAAATTCCTCTTGAATCAATTCTCAGTGATTTGGTTTAAAAAATCAAAAATTAATAAAAAAAAGAGTCTCTACAAGACTCGAACCCACGACCAAGCCACTGTATACAGCGCCTTAAAGCAGATGCCATGACCAGTAATCCCGAACCCAATCTCTGTTATGAAGAGGGGTTAAATTAAGTTTATACTTCCGGTTTGATTTCAAAGCTCCTTTACAAATTTTCGATTTCTCGTTTAATTTGTATCTTTCAAATCAAACTTTTCCCCAGAACATTTTCTATAACAAAAAAACAATATAACAGCAAATATAAGACTCTTATATATATATATATATATATATATATATATATATATATATATATATATATATATATATATATATATATATACATTTGATATTGTAAATAATTTCCCTCTTAATTGCACACGTAAACTCATATTACCCAGACTTTGAAATAAAATTTTGTACCCCTTAAAAACAACTTTTTGAACTTCTTTATAACTAATAAAATATACACTAGTGAGGCTATTTTCATATTTCTTTTACTACAATAGAATTTTAAGGCACTTTCATGCATGTTGCATTATTTTGACATGAACATTCTAACATGTATAAACTAGTCGATTTCATACCAACAATTTTATTAGATATTACTTTCTTTTCCTCTTTCTAATTACCAAGATATCTAGCCATTAAATTGAACACTACAAGCCATGGCACAATCACAATAACATGGAGCAATCTACATTGATCACATCAATCAAAAATTCTACATTACTCATATGTCAAAACTAACATGTTCACCCTACAAATTTAGAAAGTATTCAAGAACACCCACCTCTAAGAAGACTTACAAATATAGAAACACAACTCCTAGAAAGCTCCTAGATCTCCTAGCAAGAGCACCTCCAAGCCTCGAAGAAAGCAAGACAAGAACTCTCTAACTCTCTTTCTTATCTTCTCTATTTGATTCTTAATTTGGCGGAAGAGACAAACACTGGGGGGGGGGGGAGGATATTTATAGGATAAATGGACGGCTAGGATTTGATCTCAACTCCAAGCAACTACCCACTCTCTCCACACTCCCACTTTCCAACTCTCTCTACTCCTCCCAAAACCGACCACTCTCTCCTTGTGTATGCACGTGCACGTGTAGTGCACAAGTGCACACTATCTCATTTTTTAATACTTATTTTATACTTTTATTTGTGTGTCAACTAGTTGTTACATGACATGTGTAAGACTATGTACAGCTAATTAGTAGGATTAAGTTAGTGGGCTTCTTTTGTGGGTTTGTTCTACTTTAATTAATTAATCTAGTGGGCTTAGAGTCTTCTATTAGGCTTATGGGTTTTAATATAAGAAGTAGAAAAAAATAGAATAAAAAATAAAAAGAGAACTCATGCATACTAATAAAATAATTTTGAATGAAAAAAAAGCGGGGATGAAATTTGCACGTGCATTGCATGTGCCAAAGTAAAAAAGAAATGTATTTTTATTGAAAATTTATACGGGATGAATACACTACGGGCCGCAAGTAGTAAAATCTAAATGGGAACATGAAAACAAGGCATAACAGAGAAAACAATTAGAACTGGAAATTCAAATACGGAATAAACATAATAACGAGAAACAATATCCATAACAAGAAGGAAACAAGAACTGAACAAGTCTCAAAATATAACCAATCGGGAATAAGGAATCATGTAACGTGAAACATGTCATATAACCAGGAATCATGCAACTTGCAAACAGGTAACATGTAACTAGTAACCAGGAATCATGTAACATGTAAATAAGAATCATGAAATTGGTAAATAGGAATCATATAGCTTATAAACAGGACATGTAACAAGAATATGCATGTGCTCAGTGTTAATCTCAAGTCTAGCAATCTTTTATAAATTCTAACTAATGCATGCAATTCTGCGTCCCATACCACATGTTTGGATGCATACAAACATGTGAACGCTTAGACTCTAGTGGTAAATTATACAGGGTTAAGTACTCGGGAAATCATGTAAACGGGAATCATGTAGTCAAGTGGTGGAGTATAGAGGTGACCTCGTAGTCTAGAGGTGGCCCCCATCGCCCATGACGTGGCACTTAGTTCCATGTAACTTGTGAACGTGTAATCAAGTAATCATGTAATAATGTAATGGAGTCTAGAGGTGGCCCCAGTAGAGTCTAGAGGTGGCCCCCGTTATCCATGACGTGGCACTTAGTTCCACGTGGTACTTAGTTCCATGTAACTTGTAACAGAAATCACTAGCTTGGGAAACACGGACCCCTTCCAAGTACAATCTCCTATATCGCCCACTACTAGGTCTTACCCTTATTACCCCGACTTATTATTCTTTTACAATAATTAAACATAAATATGAGACAATGAGAATGGGTATCAAGACAGGATCAAGGAGTATCATGACTATGCAATGAATGATATAAAGTTTAATTCATTAAATGCAGGAAATAAACATGTTTATAATTAAGAACATGAAGTTATAAATCTGGACAACAATACGTTGATGTACAAAGACTCACTTTTCCGTTGCTACAGGAAAGCGAATCAGGTTCCGTCAAAGGTTCTAGAAACTATACTTCCTGTCGGTTCCAACGCATATTCATACGATACATTTAGACTACAACAGCACAGTCTACCAGCTAGTTCATATTGGGTTTACTGTGCGGGCAGTAATTCAGTATGCGATTACCCTATATGAAATTTGACTAGAAATTTTACTAAAATTCTTTCAAAAACCATGATTTAACTCCTGAGACTATTCATCCAAATATTCTACAATTTCCAAGTTCAAATTCATAAGTTAATTTACTGAATGAATTATTAGAACATGATGATGCATAAATCAGCAGTGAATCTATAGTTATAATGGTATAGTGGTGAATTTAGAATAACTTGTGATCCGTAAGTCAGATTACGAATCCGTAAAGTGGTTTGGATTCCTCACACAGAGGGCTACAACTTTTATTCAGAATTTTCTAAGTGGTTCTGACTGCAGCTGGGTCAAAAGTTCAGGTCTTTACTGGTTTAGTGTTCTAACAATAGTTTAGGGTCAAGTTTACATGTATATAATGGGTCTAGAAATCTATCCAAAAATCTCATAATTTTTTTTATGGCTCCCAATCATGTCCAGTAGCATTCAAATAAATTTGAAGTTTAAATTCTGCTATTAACAAGGTGTTTCAATTAGTGAAATATGTCATCATGCTCATATTTAACAATATGAAATTTATAAACCCAGCTGTACGAAAAATGCGATAACTTGCTTTCTACAACTTGAAATTCAGGTCCTTCGAATGTTCCAGAACTAGATTCAACGGGCTCTGACTTTCATTAATAAAAGTTGATCTCATTCTAACAGAAACAATGTCGAAAGTTCACTACAATACAGACTAGGTGGCGGAGCAACAATATGGTAAATTTACCTAATAACAATTTAGATGTACAAAATGCATATACTACTACAAAATATTAACAAGCATTCACGACTAGTGGTTCAAGATTATTTCTACGATTACCAATAGGGAACTTCCATTACTATGGAAACAATTATAAAATTAAACATTTATATTACCACATGATAAAATAATCAATCTTGACATGTATCTATCTACTTAGGCTTCTTATCATGTGTTTGTGTAATGCACAAGGATGTTCATGATTATCTTACGTGTACGGAACTAACAAGAATCAAATGTACATGAACAGGTCAAGATTTAATCAATATGGGAAATGAATGAGATTATGTCACGATGAGTCAATCAACCTACTTGTGGGATTCAAGGAAAAACTTGTTCGAAAAAAAGAAGAGTGTACAAGGGAATACTTGCCTTTTGATACGTTCCACAGACTTTGAGACAAGCGACGACGGCAACACGTGCGAACGACGGCACCACAACACGTGCACACAACGACAACGACAGCAAGAACAACAACAACACGCAATGAGAACATCAGCAACACACTACGACAGTGGCACAACAGCGTGCAACAACGACTCCGGTGGAGACCAGCAATGGTAAGGAACAGCAAAGGCTTCGGGGTTGCGATGAAGAGAAGGGAAGGGCAGCAACTAATCGGGATGGTGGAGGAGTGTAGGGGAGAAGTCGGTCGGTCAGGGGAAGGTGCTGAGATAGAGGGGCTACGATGGTGCTAGAGGTGCGGTGGAGGTGATGAGCGGAGTGAAGCAACGAGGGGACAGAGCAAGGCAGGGGGTCGACAGGCAGGTCGGGGTTGGCACAGTCGATGGTGGTAATGGAGGTGCTGGAGATGGTGGGGTGGAGTCAGCAAGCGGCGATGGCGGAGTGCAGCGGGTGCAATGGCGATGGTGGCGGGGACTGGTTGCCGCGGTGGGAGGAAGTTAGAGGAGAGTTGCTGAGAGGCCTGCGGGATGGTGGCAGTGGTAAAGGCAGGGGTTGCGGTCTGGCTGCAAGGTCGGATGCAGGGCTCGGGTGAGAGGCAACACTGGAGGGAGGCAGCGGGATGGAGGGAAGGCGACGTCGAAGTGGACGATGGCTGCGACATTCGAGGCTGCGATGGTGGAGGATCTTGGGAGACTGTGGTGGAGAGGCTCGGTCTGATGAGGGTGACGATGACTACAAGGGATTTGACATATAGTGACAGCAAAAATCCGTGGGTAAAAGGCAAAAAACCGTAGGTATAGCCCGTAAAACCTATACCAACGGATATATTTTTCCGTCGTTTTTAATTAGCTATACCCACGGCAAAATGCCGTCACTATAGCCTATAGCGACGTTTTTTTTACCTGTTGGACAAAACCTCAGTGTTATACCCATGGTTTCGTATCCGTTGGTATAGGTTTTAAGGACATCACTTGCATTCCTATACTCATGGTTGAAACTCCATTGCTATAGGTTTTAGTGATGGTTTTCGCATCCAAATATTTAAATATATACCCATCGCTTTATACAAAATTTTTTCTTATTAATTACGCATATGATATTTTAATATTTTCTTTTATAATATTAATTCAATTATAAACTAAATACACAATAAAATAGATAAATGTGTTTATGAAACAAAATTAAAAAAAATTAAACTTCAATCATATTAAAAATTAATGAAGTATTACAAGAATGTCAAATTACAAAATAGTTAACAACCAAATACACAATTGAATTCATGTGTGCAGACATGAGAATCAATACTTTGAACTACGATCAACATATTCAATGACTTTATAAGATAACATTCAATTGACTTCTCACTTAAGATACGATACTAACAATTTTCTTATTTTACGGCAACCAGATCTTGATTGATCTTGATTCTCTTTGCAGTAATCTTCTTTTAGCATCCTGCAAATCTCCTTTACAACCTTCTTCGCTTCATCGTCGGCAAACACAAACTCGACTGCATTTTGAGCGAGTTCAATCATTTCTCGCTTGTTGAGAGCCCTTCACAAACAAAACAATGCAAAAAGATCCAACTTTGGTCATCAACAAATAGTCAAAAAGAGAACAGTGTAATAATAATTTTATGGATAATTCTATTGCACAAGTTTCAGATACTGGTGGGACAATCTTTCTTTAAAAAGCTGAGACAGTTAAACTTACGCTAAATCTGCATTTGTCTCAGATTTATTCACAGCTTTTCCTTCAGCATGTTCAAGGCAAGAGTAGTGCATTATCATTTCTTTCAAAGTATGTTTGGTGCTTTTGATATCATTGTCCCATAAGATGCACTGTGAAACAAAAAAAATTCAAGTGAATTGATCGACAACTTAACAGAGATAACTGAAAAGTCCAGAATAAGTAATTTATGAGCAAACTCTTCACTCAACTAATAATGAATGGTATAGATAAAAGAAAAAAACTATGAATTGATAAATTTGTTATCTAGGTGCACCTTTCGAATGTACTCTCTTTTGACATCCTCCCAAGCTAATTTTCCTTTAGCACAGAAAATTGAAGCATTCCATAGTGCACCTCTGGCTGCCATCACAGATGTTGCGAGGATATTAAACATCTGACACACCAAAAGAGGAATTATATATACATCAACTGCTTGTTATTCCATAGATAAAGAACATCACGACTTCAAAACAAATTTATGTGAATTTAAAAGCATGATGGAGATATCATCAATCATCTGTACAAAAGTTGTAAGATCAATAAAGCAATTGCTTATATGTCATTTTTCATGAGTAAACAAGAGAAAAGTCCTATTTTGTTTCAGTAAAGGGTGCTGAACGAAAGCTATTAATTATTATGAAAAAGATATCATTAGAGAGAGACAAAATAAAAATGAAAAAAAATGATGATTAAAATGTTAGTTACCAGATAAATTCCTGCACCACCTGATGTAGGAGGAGGCATGGTGAAAAAATCAGAGTCCATGATATGTGCAGCCAGAGGTTTCCTCAGTTCCACTTCGTAATTCATGAAGTCACTCTTAGTGACTATACCCCCAACTTTCTTGATATCTCCGACTATATCATCTACAATTTTTCCTCTGTAAAATTCAACCACTCCATCTCTGTTATCCTTAGCAATAACTTTCAATGTCTCTGCAAGTTTTGGGTTCTTGACGACATCTCCTGGTTTCACTAATTGTCCATCCCGGATATATATAGCACTCATACCCGGATCATTCCAGATGTCTTCTGCAACGAAGCACATTTGGTAGTGTAGATATGGAGAGATGGTGAATCCTTCTTCAGCAAAACTTATCGCAGGCTCAACCAGCATACTCCATTCCAGGCCACACTGTTTGTTTGGATACAGTGCTTGGTTAAGGTGACTAATTATAAACTTGCAGTTATCTAAACTTAATCTGATCCATTTTGATCAAAATTTAAAGTTACATTAACTTTTATTTTTCTTACATCAAAGTTGAAGTAACTTTAGATATCTAAACTTCAATTAAAACAAATTTTATATTTTAAGGTAAAACTAGAGGTACAAGTATCCAACCTCAACATACGGAATGCATTTCCGCAACGTACCTCCACTAGATTTTAACCTATATGTATCTTACTTACATTTGGATCAATTGATTTTGAGCCGAACATCTTCCAAGCCGCATGAACACCTTTAAGTTCTCCTGGTATAGCTATCGACTTAGGACCCTTACACTTATCGTCAGGATTTTTCAAGTAAAAGGCCTGTACGCGAACAAGATGAATTTGTCATGTTTTATGAGAGTTTAACAATATTCAAAAAATTAAAAATAAAATACCAGATTGTTTCTATTTTCCTCAAAAAAGGTTTATGAGATGGACTACTAGAAAACCATGTATGTAGGTATGCATATACAAAAAGGTAGTTCAGCACATAGATAGCATTTCGATGTACATCAAAGATAACAGTAAAAGAGAGTCTTACTATATAAAGGCACCACAGAAACTAGGAAGCTAACCAATAAAATCAAACAATGAAGAACTCCTTATAATGCTACCATTATTATTACAAAATACAAATTAGCATTAATCATGGTAAACACCATCTAACCTCGATTGTGAAATAAAACAAGGCTTTAATTAAAGTAAAAAAACAAAATTTTTTTGGAAGCATCCACTAACCATTTTCGAATTAGGAGTTTCATGTCATGACATTATGGCATTAGAGGCACATTAGTATGAACAAGAGCACTTGAAACAAAGATCAGAAAGAACACAGTGCCATTCATTTGGTGAACAAAAAATATGCATCAATATGATTAGATTGCCAAGCTTACACAAAAAAGAATACCTAATAAAGCTACATTTCTTTAGGTTCTCAACGATATTATAACAATAAACGAAAGAAGCCATGAAATAGAGGTGAGAAAGAATAGTACGACATTCACTCAGTGTACTTGAAAGATACATATGAAAGTAGCACCAATGTGGCAACTTGCGTATAATAACCAATAAAAGAATCCTTTAAAACTACAATGGCTTGGAAATGTTAAAATGATTATTAATGAAATAATAACATGGAATTATTCTTTTACCTTCAAATCACAAACTTTGCGAAGTCGGGGATCAACAGAGAAGTGGAGGTCCTTTCGTTGCATATGCATTATAGTGTCCTCTACTTACAAGAAAAAATGAAACAAGTTAGTAGTATATATGCAATTGGCATAACACTGAAAGGTTTGTAGATCCTTCAACTCCTTACAGTGTTCCTGCAGATCCTTCAACTCCTTCAAAATCCACTTCGAAGCCATCTCTAAATTCTCTGAAATCGCACCTAAAAAACCATTTAAACCCCCCAAAAATCCAAAGAAAAAAAGGGAAATCGAAACCTAGGGAGAGAAAGATTGTACCTTTGTGTAATTCGCGTAACCAAATCGAGGAAGAAGAAGAACAAAGAGGTGGAAATGGAGAAAGGAAAACCTAGATCTAAGATGATCCATACCATCAGGGCGGTGATCTTCTTGATCGGTGCGGCAATCGATGAATGACTTTTAAAGCGCCATCTTCTTGATCGGTGCGGCCATCTTCTTGATCCGTACCATCAGGAAACCCTAGATCTAAGAAGAAGAACTACCATCAGGGCAGCGATCGATGATGGCAGAGGACGGCGACGACGACGGTGTGTGCGAGAGCGATGACGAAGATGATGAAGGATCTTCTTGATTGGTGCGAAATCGAAGAGCGAAATCAAAGAGGGGGATGGCAGCGGGAAGTGGGGGACGCGACTCGGAAGGAGGAGGATTTAGAGATTGGGTTTGGGGAGAGAGGGATTTGTGTGTGAGAGATAGAAAGGAGAGAGATAGAGAGAGATGGGTGTGAGCGTGAGAGATAATGTATAAATTGGGGGTATTTGGGATTTGGGGGGAAAATGAAAAAGTTGGGGGAAAATAAATTATAGAATATACCCACAGTGTTTTATCCCGTTAGTAAAACTTATAGTTACGAATTAAAAACTCTAAAGCTATATGATACCTATACCCACAGTTTACTATACGTCTGTAGGTATACAATGTCTGTACCCACGATTTTAGTGATCCGTCACTATAGGTGTCCGTTGGTATATCACAAATTTATTATAGTGATGGTGCTCGGGATGGTGGTGAGGTGTAGGTCGGGGCACTTTGGGTGTGCGGTGATCGGCTGCGGGATTGACGGCAGTGGTGAGTCGCGGATGGCGAGGAGGCTGGCGTCAAGGTGAGGTGAGGGCAATCGGAGATGGAGGATGGCGACGAGAGGTGGCTTGCTGGCAATGTGTTTCGACTGTAGTACCCCATATTTTTAAATATTATTTTTAAGAGTTATAAATAAATTAAAATAATTTTTTGGTGATTTAATAAATATTTTTCTGAAAATTTATCTTTTTACACGTGCAAAACACGTGCAAATATTTTCTTCGAAAGTTCAAAGTCAAAAATTATTTTGTGAAAAATCATTATTTATTATCAAATATTATTTTTGAATTTTCTGGATTTTTCTGACATTTATTGGACCTATTTGCAAATATTACAAAAGAAGGACTTTTGTGCAAAATTACCAAATGGGGGTGAAAACTCCAGATTTTGTATTTTTGGGCTGGGTATAATGCCTAGTCAACTCAGGGTTAAAAAGTCTACCAATTGTTTTAATGAATTTGATTCATTTTACAAGTTTTGATAAAAGGGGATCTTTTTGCAAAATTGTCATTTTGAGGGGTAAAAGTGTAAATTCATTTTCTGGACTTTTTTAAATAGTGCCGGCTGACTTTATGAATATTGTTTTGATTTTAAATCTCAAATAAATTGGTTTTATCAAGTTTCCTAGTATAGGAATCTATTTATGTAAAGATATGTTTTAAAAGGAGTATTTTGCAAATTTGTTCAAAACCCTAATTCTCTTGATTTCCAGCCTATTTAATAGGTGGAGTGCAGCCGTCTGTCACTGCACAACACAAAGGTTTTATTATTATTATTTTCTTGAAGTTTTAAAGAGGAGATCTTGGATTTCTTGCGAAGGAGAGGCTTTTCTCATTTTTCTAATTTGTCTTCGTTTGATCTCTTCAATAAGGTGAGTGACATATTTTGTTTTGTTTTGTTTTATGTATGTTGTAGGTGAGCGATATAATTTGTTTTATTTTGTTCTTTGAATGTTGTATATGATGTTTCATCTATTAGAAAGCATATTAGGGTTTTGATATGAATACATATGGTGGATTGGATGAATTAATAAGTTAAAAATTGGATTTTTTGTGAAAACCCTAGTTATTTGTGAGTAGAATTGAATGTGGATGATTTTAGATTGAAGGAGAACCTAATATAAATTGTGAGTAGGCTATTTCTATTGGATTATTGCTGATTTGATTGAGTATGGTGAATGTTATGCATAAATTGATTAAAGATGAGATTTTTGGACTATTGGTGAGTTGGATGAATGCAACGTGGCCATATTGATGATAAATTTGTTTTTGTTCATGAATTAACTATTTAGAATAGTTGAGTTTGAGTTTGAGGAATTTTGAGAAGGAGTAATGGATTAAAAGACCATATCTTGAGGATTTGAGTTGTGATGACTAGATTTGGGTTTGATACATTTTGACCAAAATTGGGGATTTGTGATTTTGTGAAAGATTTTACTTGAATTTGGATTTGCTCAAATACTAAGTTTTGATCTTTTTGTTATTTTAATTTATGGATTTGTGAAGTTCTTTTGGTGCACAAACATGCACAAATGTTTTTCATGAATATTGTATTTCATTGTTTTAGAAGAAATTGAGTTTTTATCTGTTTTCGAAGGATTTGACTATATCTCAACTTATTTTGGTATCGATATGGTTTGGAATATAAAACAAAGTTATTTTGATGTATGATTGATTCTTAAAAACTCTAGTTTTGATATATGCACACATTCATGTTTTATTTAAAGAAATTCATCAAAAAGCTATTTTTATCAATTCAAGTGGTTTTGATTGGTTTTTATGGATCTTTGTATATCTTATAAGTTGAATTTAATCATATCAGAAATATGTTTTTTACAGAATTCATTTTTATAAAGTAAAACCTCGTATCGGTTGAAATGTGCACAGCTAAAACTGCAGTCTGGAGGACTGACAGTCGACCGACCAATGTCGACAGTCGACTGTCGGGGTCTTGGCTGAAGTATTTTCTTGAAGACTCGAAATTTCCTGCGGGACAGTCAACTGTCCAGATATACAGTCGACTGTCATTGCTCAGATTTGTGTTTTCTTGATGTATTGGACTTTCATGCGGGACAGTCGACTGACCACTATACACAGTCGACTGGTCTGCCCTAATTTATGTTTTCTTAAAGTTTTGTATTTCGCGGAACAGTCGACTGACCCCTTTACAGTCAACTGACTCTGCTATGTTTTGATGTCTTTTCGAAGTTTTGAATTTTGCACGGAACAGTCGACTGACCCATTTTCCCAATCGATTGCCTCTGCACTGTTTTGATATTTCTCGAAGTTTTGGATTTTCCCTCTGGATAGTCGAACGACTTCTGTTTACAGTCGACTGTTGCTGATGTTTTCTTGAGTTATCCTGATGTTCTTTAAACGATTGATTCTTTAAATTTTTTTGGATCTATAACTTACTATTCTGAATATTATCCTTTCTACAGAATATATGTTTTCAAGATGTTTTGGAATTTTATAAAAGATTTGAGTTTTGTTGATTGGAGAAGTTTCTTCATATGATCGTTTTGACGATGGATTTGTGAGTTTTGGTCTTGATGATATCTCTAGGAGTTGAGTGGGAGTCCTGTGAATAGGTAGTTGAGATTTGTTGATTTAGACCAGTTGGGTCTTGGGGTTGTTGTTGAGTATTTAAGTCCGGTAGGATACACTAACTCTAAAGATGGGGATTTTTGTGTTTTAATGATAATCAACTTAAGGACAGACACTAGTGGGGATGTGATGGAACTTGGAAAACGTAAGTATAGGCTCATAGTTTTGTTAGTCCAACGGATGCGTTTCAGGACTGTTTGTTGTTCTGTCTCGAGAGGATATTTGTATGTTCGCGTGTCGAGGGTCTGCAGGCCTATTCACTGAACATGCAGGGTGCATTCGCGTGTTGAGGGTCGGCAGACCTATTCACGGAATGTACCTAGTGTATCTGCACGTCGAGGGCCTTGCAAGCCTATTCGTACGGTACACGGTTGGGAGGTGATTCTCCGCTTTTTGAGCTATCTTACATGATGCTTGCGCATCGAGGGCTGTGATGCCTATTCACGGAGTATTCTGGATCTTGTTTCCCATCACCGTTGTAGGTTTAGTTGCATAACGAGGGGTTTAACCCTATAAAGTGGAGATCGATAAGGGCTTGCACCGGACCTATGTACTATGGAATGCATAGAATCCGACAAGTATGCATTAGAGAGTCAGCATATAGCATTGTTTTTTTCTTGACTTGGTTTATGCTTGTATTTTCCTGTTTTTCCTACACTTGACACTTAGACTAGATTCACATGATGTTTTCATGTATTACTATTAACTATCTTATATTTCCTGATTTTTTCATGCTTTACTTATTGTTATTTCTCATTCATTTATTCTTGCTGTTAATACATGTTATTGATGACTCTATGTTCTATATTTTATTTATGTTGCTTTGTTTTTATGTCACTCACACCGTTATGGTTGACCCCTGTAATTTTGGGGGTTAGGGTTATCTCTAGCCTAATGTTTTATAGGTAGGTGCTTATAGCTTGGGATTTGGATGCTTGTGCTAGAAAGATAATAGAGCTTGTGTAAAAATTGTAAAAGATGTGTTGTAATGAAAAGTTTGTAATTCAAGGTGTTTTGTATTCCGCTGTGTTTTGTAAGCAATTGTTGTAAAAAAAAGTTAAAATAAAAATTATCTGTATTTTTGGCTATATTTACTATTGCAATTGAAGTTGATGCTGGGAATTGTGTCACGGATTTCGAAGATATTATATTGAAAATTCGGGGCGCTACATCGACGACAGAAAAAGAAGACGGAAAGAAGAACGAGAAGAAGAGAGAGAGAGAGAGAAAGGATGGGTTGGCTGAAGTAATTAGGAGGGTTAATTAGATTAGTATTTAAGAGATAATTAGGGGGGTAATAGGGCAGTTAGGGGGGAGATTAAGGGGGATGATTATTAGGGTAGTTAGATTAGTAGGGATATGGAGAGATTAAGGCGGAGGTCAGTGTGTGCAGTTGAGAGTTTGTAGGGTTATTGGGTTTTAAATTGGTGGGCTTGGCTTTAAGTAGTTGGGCTTAACATTTAAGAAAATAATAATAATAATAATAATATTGGGCTGGGTCTAAACTCCAAATTAAATTAAATAATCAATAGTGATAATAGTATGGGTCTTTGGTTTGGTTAACAGAAATGGGCTTCACATTGATAAATAATAAAACATGGATTTAAATAAACAATCCATAAATAATAATGATAATAATTGTAAGAATAATAAAAATATATAACAAAATAGGATTTAGGTCAAAACATTAATAATTTACCAAATAAGGAAAAAAAAATAAACTTATAGAATGGAATAAGATTTGTATTAAAATATATAGTCATTTAAAAAAAATTACAAATACAATTAATGATTAGAAATGGACTTTAATAGGAGATCCAAAAATAAATTTAAACAAAATGAATTGAAGAAAAAAGAATTTTTTTATAAAGAATCGGAACACAAAAGATACATAGAAACTACATATAGTTGGAAACGGGGATTACAATGTCATTTGTCAATCTATCAATGTGTGTGACTCACATACATAATTAATATGAAGGAGTTTTAGGTTTGAGTACTCACTACGTCAGAGTTTTTATTTAATTTTTTTTATTAAGACGTACATTGTCCGTGCATAACTAATATAAAAGAGGTCTTAGATTCGAGGCTATACTACGTCGAAATTTTTTCTTTAAAAAATATATATTTATTACATCATGCATCCAACGTGTAAATTACTAGTAAATTTAAATGACATATATAGCGTGGAAAAAAAGAAGGCAGAAAATAAGGCTGTTTATATATATCTAATCTAATCTAATCTATCTTCTAATATCATAATGAGAGAGTTAGGATTGTGTAACCAAACAAACGCATGCATTATAACCAAATAAACCTATGCAACGCTTATTCAGCTTAAATCCAACCTAATAAACGTGCATTTCATGTGTATAATAAATCCAAACATTCAATCCCAAAATTGTAATGTTGTCGTAGTTCCCAACTGCGACTTATGCTGATGTGACCAATATTGGTCTACCCCGGGAATTAGTTTGAGAAGTGAGTTAGTTGGGAAAATAGTTTTAAAAAGTGGGTTAGTTTGGGAATAAATTTAGGATTAAGTGTCTGTTGTTTACGAGCACTGACGGTGAACACAACCCCACCAGAGGTGAAACGCCCTGAATCCAAACACATGTAATTCGTAGAACTTTTACTTCAACTTCGTACAAATTTTACAAGAATTTAAACTTTTTCATTTACAACATCGTTCTTTACAATAGCACAGAGGAAATTACATAAAATATACAACTTTAACATTCAACTGGCAATAATCATCAGTATCTACTCATCTTTATGTCTTTCGCTAACCCAAGTCCTGCACTTGAAAACTGTGGGCACGTCAGTTGCATACAACTGACGCAATGCTATAATACAATGATTCTTCTATTTTAACAAACACAAACTTGAATGTGAAACAAAATGTGAAAGGTGACTATCCTAAAAATGTCAGTGTATGATATAACCTAATGCCTAATGCAGACATTCACACTACGATAACACTAATGCATTCTTATTCGAGGACATCCCATACTACATAGGTCCGAGGGCAAGCCCTTATCGTACTCCTTATTATAGGGTTCAATCTTTCGCCATGCAACCTACTACTATGACTACTACAAGATTTAAACACTTTGCAAGTATTGGTTCTCGCCCTGAAATACTTGAGATCAATCCCACTTTCTGGATCATTCTGTGGCCTATTTCATCCATCGTCCCGGAATACTGGGGATTGTCTCACTCCGCGAGTCATCCTGGAACCCTCATCGCACAAATTTTCCAAGAGCGACGCTCTCGACCCGGAATACTGGAGATCAATCACACTCTGTGGATCATTCTATGGCATATTTTATCCATCGTCCCGGAATACTGGGGATAGTCTCGCTCCGCGGATCATCCTGGAGTCCATAACTCACATTTGCTCTTGTTTCATCATATCTCCAATTAGTGCCTGTCCTTAAGTATAGATTGTACTTATTAAGACCTAGAGTTAGCTTACCCACCGGGCTTAAACCAACAAACTGAGAATGTTAGCCCACAATGGCTACTTCACAAAGAAAAAGTTAACCCACACTGGCTACTTCTCAAATTCCATTTATCACAACTGCTAGTATTCTGGGTCCGGCTCACTCTACAACAAACAACCATCTCAATAAAGAGATCACATGTATTACATCTAACTTCATCATGAACATCTCATTCATCATTCATCATTCTTCTTTATCTAATCTCTTTGTTATTATCAATCATGAAGTAACCAACTTCTTATAGCAACATTCAATAACACTTGATGAGTTAAAACCCTTACATGATTAATTTTCCAAATTCATCCTTTAATTACCTTTTAATTTCTCATATTGTACATCCAACTAACATTCCAATTTTAAATCTAATTTTATACGTTATAAAAGTTTTAGGACAACTAGATAAAAGACATCAGCCCAATGGTATTGAAAAAATCATATAAATTTCAATACTACTCCAAAAATAGATTATTAGTTTCATAGGAATCATAAATGAGTCTACTACAAATTTGTAGTGAAGATCATCTAAAATCATTCTCAATTACTTCGTCTAAATTTATTTGCAAAACAGTAGGTTTAAAATCCAAAAACTGCAGCTTATGCTAGTTGTAAAAATTATAGAAAATTCTATACTTCATGAAACTTTGTGTTATTTAGATCAAATGAAATTTATACAAGTCTACTATAACTTTTTAGTTATAAGTTTTCCCAAAATATCGTGTCTATAACCTTGAATTCTTCGAAATCTACAGTAGGGTCGAAATGTTATATAGACTGCTACTGTTCGATCTTGTAAAATTCACTATAAATTCTATTCTTCATGAAAAATTGATTTCTTATGCTCTAAAGAAAGGTTAACGAGCCTACTTCAATTTCTTATTTCGGACCATTCTCAAAATACTTCATCTAAGATGCCGAAATAATCAAAATCCAAAATGTATACAAATTTCTAGCAAATAGCCAACTGCCAACCAGTCATAAGTTTGGAATTTATTAAAATAGTATATGACATCCAAATATTATGAAATTCTGAGAAGATATTCTTGACATATACGAGATACTCTTATAAAAATTTTAGCTCTAGATTCCATCTAGTTTAATTGATATGATTTTCTGAAGTGCAACTAAAACTTAAAACAGAAACTTATAAAAATACCCCCAAATCAATCATATCATAAGTTCACACCTTTAATCAACAACACATAATCTAAACATGAATATTCAATCTATATATGTTATCATGCATCTAACAGTTCACACATATATATTCTACAATGTAGCTAGCTACTAATAAATTATATTAGAAAGTTGGAGAAGCACCAACTTATTTGAAGAATTCCCTAGCAAATTGAAGTCCTTGTAAAAGCTCCAACAGCAAAAATCCAACAAGCCTCCATGTCAATCCCGAAAGCAAAAAAAAACAGCAAGTCCCCTCTCTTTAGACTCTCTTTTATTTGATTTATTTTTGTGTTCATATATGGCTAATAGTGAGAGGGTATTTATATGGATATTTAGGAGGTGGTTTAAGTAACTAACTCTCTGCTAAGCTATTCACATGCCCACTCACACACTCACCCCACTCACTCCTATATGCAGCCATTTTTGAAAGAGTGCACATTGCACGTGTTTTGTAGACTTTTTATTTTATTTTCACTTTTATTATTTTATTCCACTTTAAATTCTTATTTTTAATAAATACTCATATTAAATTCAGTATAATTAGCCTAGTGAAATTTTTAGTGAGCAAATTTGTAATAAAATAGCACAATTTGCACGTGCATAAAAAGAAACACGTGTAAAGCACTTGCTAATAAATTTTCATATATTAGATAAATTCGAGAAAACGAAAAATGTCTATAACAATCGAAATAAAAAATATGTAAAATACATTTCATTAATTCTATATATGTATACAATAATATAATCAACGCGTGCATAGAAAACATGTGCACCACACGTATAAAAAATATGAGTCAAAATGTGAGAAAAATGAATTTCAATTTATAAAACGAATTCGAATAAGTTATAAAATAAATAATTGAACACGTAGAAAATTTTATAATATTACACTTAAGGGAAGAATATACGTAATCGACACGTGTATTAAAAATACGTGCAATGCACGTTGACGATGGTAAAAATTGCTGCAGATCAGAGCCGTACGATCCCTGCACGAATCTCAAAGCATCTATGATGAACACAATATTATTCACATTTTAGAGCAATAACTTTAGTGCAATTAGACATTTAAATGCTCTATATATGGTATTTTACTCTCATTTTCTCTTTTCCACAGGAAACAACATAAAAGTGCGAAACGAAGCAAATTCAGGATTTCAAGGATGACACATAAGGAACTGAAGAGATCAGTCGACTGATTATGCTAACAGGCGACTGGACAGAGAAGCTGAAGCTGCTCGGCACAGTCGACTCCTCCAACAACAGTCGACTGCGCTGTTGAATCATGAAACTACTAAAGTCTCGACACAGTCGACTTATCTCCAACACCAGTCGACTGATCGGCAGCAGAGTCAACAGATAAGATAGTTAAAGATTCATCCAAATCCAAATACAAATCAAAGCAGATACGGAAAGAAAGAAGAAAAGAGAAAGATATATATATCGCCAATCAGATAAGGAAAGAAATAAATAAAAGAAGAGGGCGTTTATGCAAAAGAGTAAAAACCCTAAATCTCTAGCCGTGTTCTATAAATACCAACCAAGATGCAGGGGATAGGATGATGCTCGGAATATCTCAAGACGGCTGGACCGACCAAGAAAGGCCATCAACAGCTAGCATCAAGAAGGAAGACGATTGCTGATTGGGCTCAAGATCAATATCATACAAATCAGTATTCTTCTATTCTTCTTTTTATTTTCATTGTAGTCATGAACTCTATTCTATTAATCAATAAAGGTTGTATTATGTGCAACTAATTTAATAGTTGGGTAGATTGAAACCGTAATCATGTGATGCTTATATTTTTCTAAATGCTACATTATTGTTTATTGATTAAACCTGAGAGTATTGGAATAGATTTATAGTAATCAAACTAGTTCAGAAACCTAGGGCAGTCGACTGAAGTGACAGCCAGTAGACTGCAGTCGACTGAAGTGACAGCCAGTCCACTGATCCGAACCTAGGATTATAAGTTTGTGTATTGTAGATCTGAATCTGTTATGTGAGCATATTGAGACAACCCGAATCTCGTGCTCATAACTTGTAACAAGGAAATCTCTAGGGGTTCTTGGTTTAATCAACTTAAGGGATCTAGATCTGATACCAATTTCTAGGACCTTGAGTGTTTGTTCGTTTCCACTGATCTTATGTTTTCTTTAAGTGCAACTTAGTAGATACCATGCTAAACACTTGATGAAAGAAACGAATTAGAGTAGATACCATGCCTAATTCTTGGCCTAGGGAAACAGTATTTTAAGGAGTAGATACCATGCCCTTGAAGGGAACAAACATGAGTAATAGAGTAGTGGATAACTTCGCATTACTGACTATAGGTGGAAATCAATGCCCAACTACTTAAATAGATATTCGTGACTCAAATCGTGACACTTCTTAATTTAGTTTTAATCTTTACATTTCTTTTAGACTTTTAGAACAAAACTTATGATTGGTATTTTCTTAGGTTTTATTAATTAGTAAGTTGAAATCTACAATCTCTGTGGGATCGACCCTTGCTCGTCACTACGCTTCTCGAAACGATTCGTGCACTTGCGAGGTTTTATAATTTGTGTCTAGTTTTATCTATTTATTTAGGTAACTAGATTGCACAACAAGTTTTTGGCGCCGTTGCCGGGGATTGTTTAGTATTTTAACTTACAAATCAGTAAAATCTTTTTCTTTTTATTTTATTTTATTTCTTCTTCTTCTTTTATAACATTTTCTTTCAGGTTACATTCTGCACAGGCAGACCAGTCGACTGTCCCAAGGATCAGTCGACTGTCCAGAGGATTTTTCCAAAGAGCAACAATGGGTGAAAATTTTTTAAACCGAGTACCAATGCAAGACAAATTCATTCCTAAGAATATTGAGAACCCTTCTTGCATAGCTTTTCAACCCAAAGTCACAGGGAATATGCATCTATCACCTCAATTACTCAGCATGGTGCCCCACTTCTTTGGTAGAACAGACGAAGATCCGCATCTACATTTACAAGACTTATTTGATCTTTGCAGGACACAAAGCGTCCAAGGGCTTACCTCTGAACAAATCAGGTTAATCTTGTTTCCTTTTTCTTTAAAACTTAATGCTAAGTTGTGGTATAATTCTTTGGAACCAGGATCAATTCAATCATGGGAGCAATTGGCAACAAAATTCTTGAAGGAGTTCTTTCCAGCCCAGAAAACCAGACAACTAAAAAGGGAAATTCTACTTTTCCAACAAAAAGATGGCGATTTATTCTTCGAGGCGTGGAAGGACTTCAAAAACAAGCTTTTCAAGTGTCCTATGCATAACATACCTAAGGATGACCCGGTACAATCATTTTATGAGGGTTTAAATGACTCTAACAAAGCAATTGTAGATGCAGGTTGCAATGGGATGTTGATGAGAAAGAGTGCTGAGGAGGCCATAGAACTATTTGAAGAACTCAGCGAGAACTCACAACAATTCTCCACAAGGAGGGGTTTTTCGAAGAGACAGGGAGTGTACGAAATTTCTCATAATAATAACATGCAATTAGAAATGGAAACAATGAACAAAAAGATTGATATGCTTGTAAATTCAACGTTGGGTGGCGTAAAAAGCCAACCAAAAGAAATTTGTGCAAATTGTTTTCAATCTAACCATACAACTAATTCATGTCCCATGTTTTCTTTCGCAGATCAGGAGCACACAAACTACAAAGAACAGGGAATGTACCCGCCCCAGAACAATTTTTTTTCAAACACGTATAACCCAGGGTGGCAAAACTATCAAGACAATCAATTCACACCAGGGCATACGCAGCAATTCCAGGGTGGGAATGGGTATGATAGGCCAGAACAAGAACAGAATAAGTTGGATTTCGAAACCACCATTCTTCAACTACTCCAACAGCAACAGCAAACAAGCAAGCAACAAGGACAGGCCATTCAAAACTTGGAATTTCAAATTGGTCAAATTGCTACGGAGTTAAGTGAAAAAAAGGCAGGAGAATTTCCATCACAAACCATACCCAACCCTAGAGGACAAGAACAACTCCAATTAAGGACAACACTAGCAGAAGAGATTGAGTTTAAAATGTTTGATGCACCACAAGTTCCACACAATAATCATGAATGTTGTAATGTTAATGTGGTTCAGGAAATTTGTGACCAAACATTGCAGGAACATAGTGTTGATCCATTACAAGAAACATTTACACGCCCTCCACTACCATCTCAAAGTGAAATGGAGTACGAAGACTGGAGGATTGCAGAAACAGAACATCACCTTGAAACTCCAAAGTCATCTTCAGGTAAGTTTGCACCTGCATTTAAAAATTTTGTGTCTGATAACATTTTTGTTTTCCCAGACCAGCCGACTGATGAACAGGATAAGTCGACTGGTGAACATAACAAGTCGACTGGTGAATGGAATAAGTCGACTGCTACAAGGTCACCAGATGTGGAGCTGAAGCCATTACATGAATATTTGGGGAACAACCAGACAGTACCTGTGACAGTTGCTGCAAATTTCAAGATGAACGAAGAAGCAAGGCTGCGGGGAGTCTTGCAAAACCACAATGGTGCATTAAGATGGACCATTGCTGATAAACTGATGTCAAGATGGTACGGTCCATAACATGTTACAAAGGTTTCCCCCACATAGAGCATTGACGAAAAAATCAAACGTTCTAGGTAAATGGGCAGAGGGGGGAAACCTTATAATAAGATGAGTTGTGAGCCGCGAGTCATTCAATACATGGCACAACTCATCAAGTCTAGCTGAAGACAAGAAACACAGCGCTTATTGGGAGGCAACCCAATTTTTCAGGGGAGTATTTACACTTTCCCTTTATTTTCTTTCAGTTAATCATTATTATTTTCCTTTAGTTCTTTTTACTCTCCTGACTAGATGGTAACACATGCCTATTTATTTATTTTAAATTTTTGTGCGAACATTGAGGACAATGTTCTATCTAAGTTTGGGGGTATTAGGGGTATTTAGTTATATAGAGTCTTTTGAATTTTTTTAGGATAAACAATTTCTTATAAAGTAAGAAGACGGATACTTATTTACTTTAGGATTGTTGAGTTTCATAAATTCCCTACAAGATTATATGAGTCATGCAATTATACATAATAAACAAATGTGATGCTTTTTCTGGTAATTATTCCCTTGAGATCTAGTCCTAAATTGAGTTTAAGTAAATAGAGTGATAAAAAAAAATATATAAATATATATATTCAAATAAAGTCAATCTACTCCAATGTTTTGAGTGCTTAGTAACTAGGGGTATTCATCACCAATGTTTACCTTTACGTCAAACGGTAACTTGAAATATGAGTATGCAAAGCACTTTAAAGTTTGTGACTTGTTGAGTAACCGGGTGGATTCATCACAAATGTTTTGCATTCGCGTCAAAAGGCAAGTGACCACTTTAGAGAAGAGACTAAAAAAAAAAAAAAAAAAAACAAAACCCTCTAGTTTGCTACTCGGTTTGTAGTAGAGGAAAGGGATAATCACAAATTAAGTAATCGCATACTATACTTACATTAATTGCATGACAAATATGATTGAGTCTGGGGATTATGACTAAACAATTGCACTGGAGAAAGTGGGTATGCTTAGTTTTACTTCATCTGAAATTGTTTATACTTTTTACTTTCATGCTCATGAGAATTCTTGGTCTGATAGTTGAGTCTATTATTACTATTCCCTTGTTCATAAATTCACTCTTTGCTTGAGGACAAGCAAAATCTAAGTTTGGGGGTATTTGATGAACACAATATTATTCACATTTTAGAGCAATAACTTTAGTGCAATTAGACATTTAAATGCTCTATATATGGTATTTTACTCTCATTTTCTCTTTTCCACAGGAAACAGCATAAAAGTGCGAAACGAAGCAAATTTAGGATTTCAAGGATGACACATAAGGAACTGAAGAGATCAGTCGACTGATTATGCTAACAGACGACTGGACAGAGGAGCTGAAGCTGCTCGGCACAGTCGACTCCTCCAACAACAGTCGACTGCGCTGATGAATCATGAAACTACTAAAGTCTCGACACAGTCGACTTATCTCCAACACCAGTCGACTGATCGGCAGCAGAGTCAACAGATAAGATAGTTAAAGATTCATCCAAATCCAAATACAAATCAAAGCAGATACGGAAAGAAAGAAGAAAAGAGAAAGATATATATATCGCCAATCAAATAAGGAAAGAAATAAATAAAAGAAGAGGGCGTTTATGCAAAAGAGTAAAAACCCTAAATCTCTAGCCGTGTTCTATAAATACCAACCAAGATGCAGGGGATAGGATGATGCTCGGAATATCTCAAGACGGCTGGACCGACCAAGAAAGGCCATCAACAGCTAGCATCAAGAAGGAAGACGATTGCTGATTGGGCTCAAGATCAATATCATACAAATCAGTGTTCTTCTATTCTTCTTTTTATTTTCATTGTAGTCATGAACTCTATTCTATTAATCAATAAAGGTTGTATTATGTGCAACTAATTTAATAGTTGGGTAGATTGAAACCGTAGTCATGTGATGCTTATATTTTTCTAAATGCTACATTATTGTTTATTGATTAAACCTGAGAGTATTGGAATAGATTTATAGTAATCAAACTAGTTCAGAAACCTAGGGCAGTCGACTGAAGTGACAGCCAGTAGACTGCAGTCGACTGAAGTGACAGCCAGTCCACTGATCCGAACCTAGGATTATAAGTTTGTGTATTGTAGATCTGAATCTGTTATGTGAGCATATTGAGACAACCCGAATCTCGTGCTCATAACTTGTAACAAGGGAATCTCTAGGGGTTCTTGGTTTAATCAACTTAAGGGATCTAGATCTGATACCAATTTCTAGGACCTTGAGTGTTTGTTCGTTTCCACTGATCTTATATTTTCTTTAAGTGCAACTTAGTAGATACCATGCTAAACACTTGATGAAAGAAACGAATTAGAGTAGATACCATGCCTAATTCTTGGCCTAGGGAAACAGTACTTTAAGGAGTAGATACCATGCCCTTGAAGGGAACAAACATGAGTAATAGAGTAGTGGATAACTTCGCATTACTGACTATAGGTGGAAATCAATGCCCAACTACTTAAATAGATATTTGTGACTCAAATCGTGACACTTCTTAATTTAGTTTTAATCTTTACATTTCTTTTAGACTTTTAGAACAAAACTTATGATTGGTATTTTCTTAGGTTTTATTAATTAGTAAGTTGAAATCTACAATCTCTGTGGGATCGACCCTTGCTCGTCACTACGCTTCTCGAAACGATTCGTGCACTTGCGAGGTTTTATAATTTGTGTCTAGTTTTATCTATTTATTTAGGTAACTAGATTGCACAACAATCTACAGGCAGATTAGCCATCACAGGCCTATTTTACTGCTCTGGGCCCACTCCAAGATACGGGCTTCTCCCGAGCCCATAAAAAGTGACAGACTAGGCCTACTGGGAGAGACACCCAGCCCATGCTGGCTATGAGTCAAATCTCTTATTCTCTAACAAGGATATCTTATCTCTTGAGGGGGAGAGACATGAAAGATCTAACGGACACGATTCGATCTCTTCAATATCTCTGAGGCCTATAAATACCCCTCCCCCTCTTCAGTCACCAGGTAATCAACAATTTGCTAGTTTTCACTCTCATACTCTCTCTCTTTCTGGTTCTAACTTCAGCGTCGGAGGGTCTGTCGCCGGGGGCCACCCCCGGTGTTTCAGACTTTTTGCAGGTCCAATCGGCCGCATCAACGACCGTCGAATTCAGATCAAAGGAGGTCAATTAACGATCCATATTCAATCTTAGGAGCTCTAACCTCTTTTAATAGCCAAGGCACAGGTTTGACTTTTAGTAGTTTCCATCAATTATTAACTCACTATCTGTTTGCTCTCACACCGAAATAAGGAGCAACATAAGTAAAATCACAAAGATTAAAATAAATGTCTAGGTTGGCTCAAAATAAGATTAAAAAATGAATTTTGAGAAAACGGAAAATGTATAAATAATTGAAATGCAGAAATCCGTAGGACATTTATATTAAAATACGTTACAGATATTACTCGTAACGGTACAAAATATATGTGCGTAACACCTGTGGACAAAATTGTCATAATTCAATTTTGCAGGGTATTACAAGAGGAATAAGGAAGTGAAATAAGATTCACTCTCACCATGTGAACAGAGGGAGGCTGCCATATGTATTAAGATGGTCCCAGTGATGAAAAATGTAGCGGAAGTGGGAAGGGAAGTCCTAAAGAAGCGAGCCAATTGTGTTCACTCGACGTAGATTCTAGATTATATAGATCAACAGCCTGTAAGTGCATGATAACACTCTAGCGACGTTCTGCCCATTATTGATGGGGACAAAGTTGGTTGTTGGAATGTAACTGAGCATTGGGACACTTCCAAGCTATCCAATTACAATGGAGACCAATTATTATTGAAACACACTTGAAACATTTTTGCAGCGGATAGGAGTGATACAAATATATTTTGCCATTAGGAAATTATAGAACGAACAAATTTACTGATAAACTTTATTTATTACATTGTGTTAAATAAAAGTACAACACGCTAATGATGGTAAAAATTGCAGCATATCAGAGCCGTACGATCCTTGCACGGATCTCAAAGTATCTACAGGCAGATTAGCCATCACATGCCTATTTTACAGGCCTGGGCCCACTCCGAAACATGGGCTTCCCTCAATCCCATAAAAAGTGACAGGCTAGACCCACTAAGAGAGACACCCAGCCCATATTGGCTAGTAGTCAAATCTCTTATCCCCTAATAGGAATATCTTATCTTTTCTTTGGGGGGGGGGGGGGGGGGGGGGGGGGGGGGCATGAAAGATTCAACGGTCACGATTCGATCTCTAGAATGTCTCTCAGGCCTATAAATATCCATCGCCCTTTTCAGTCACCAAGTAATGAACAATTTACCAGTTTTCACTCTCCTACTCTCTCTCTTTCTGGTTCTGACTTGAGCGTCGGTGGGTCTATCGCCGGGGCCACCCCCCGATATTTCAGGCATTTTGCAGGTCTGTCGGCCGCATCATCCACCGTCAAATTCAGATCACAGGAGGTCAATCAACGATCCAGATTCATTCTCAGGAGCCCTAACAGTTTATAACGGCCAAGGGACAGGTTTGACTTTTAGTAGTTTCCATCCATTATTAACTCACTATCTGTTTGCTCCTACACCGAAATAAGCAGCAATAGATTGGCGCCGTCTGTGGAAAACTACACAAGTAAGACTTATCGCCATGCCACAAAGACTAAGAGGTAAATGGGCGGCCTCCAGCCGTTGCACTACCACTCTTCGTCAACCAACTCATCCTATGGAAGATCAGATTCCTCCTCAACAGTCACCCCGACAGCCTAATCACACTTCTTCCAACAGAGAGGCATCGGGGGGCTCCTAAAAAAATCGTTCTGAACAACATCCTCAGTACGACCGCATCTCAGTCCACAATGCTTCAACTGGATCCCAAAAGAAGGACGACCAAGTCTTTTGCCTATTCCAAGAAGTAGAAGATCGCCTAGAACTGTAACCCCTGTTTCCCTAACGTATTTTCTGAATTTTTTTTTTCGTATTTTGACTTATTATAAATTCAGTATTATTTTAAACTCGAATTGAGCCTTCCATTTAAAAAAAATCGTTTCGAATCGGAAGTTGTATTTTCTCCGAATAGTAGTATATTCTAACTTTAATGATTATTTTCTAAGTGATCGACTATTTGTATCTTATTTTATTTCTATTTGAATTTTATTAAACTTGTTTATCTCAAATCTCATTTTTGATAGGTATATATCAAAATTATTATTGATGTTATTAATATTGATATTATATTTGATTGATGAATCGGAAATTTATTCTATTTTACTTAGCAGTATTTGGGTATTAATTTGATGCACACAAATTAATTTACTTTTTTGCTACTATATTATTATTGATCTATTATTCATTTGTCTCTAATTGTATATTTTTCTTATTGGTTTTTAATACCCATTTTAATACCCAAAACCCTTAAACCCGTTAAAAACCACAACCAAACCCGTTTTCTCACCCAAACCCGTAACCCGTCCTATTTAAACCCTAATAAAATCTAACCCTAACCTAACCCTAAACCATCTACTGTTAAACCCCCCAGAACCAGCCGCTACCCTTCTTCCTCCCATTTCCGTCTTCTTCGCACCATTCGAACCCAATCCGCCTCCTTCCTCGCATCGCCTCCTCGCCCTCAGATCACCATCGACCTCCGTTCGCCATCACCTTCACCTTCGACCACCACTGCCCCGTCCACCACCATCAACCATCGACTCCGAAACCCACTTCACCATAACCCATCGCCTTTACCACCTCCCGAACCCAATTCGCCATTACCCATCGCCTGTCACCACCCCCGTCGCCTCGTCAACTCCACAGCAACCACCACCGCCATCATCACCTCTCGAACCCAATCTCCAACGCCCTCCTCTCCGTTCGCCAGCAACCGCCGAACTCCTCCCCTGTTCTTGAATCAGAAATAGAGCCCACCGCCGCGCCTTCCATCGCCGCGCGCCGTCGCACCTTTGCCTCCGCCGTCGTCGTCCTCCTCGTCACCGTCGAAGCCATCGCCGCGCCGTCGCCGCACTCAATCTCTCTCCCGTTCTCGGATCGTCGACGAAGAGAACGAAGAAGAAGGAGGATTGGGCGAGATCGAATCTCAGGCGTTCGATCGCTTCAAGATCCGTGCGATCGAGCCAGTGAGATCGCTGTTCGGTGTTTCACCCACAGGCGATCCGAGATCCGCTGTTCCCTGTTTGGATCAGATCCGCTGCGGAGGAGCTCTTCCATTGGCTGCGCTCGCTGTTTGGTGTTCTGGGCGCAGCTAATCCGTTCGCTGTTTGCTGTTTGGGCTGGGATCCGGCGTGGGGAAAACTCGATCTTCGGTAGTTTTTCGCGCGCGCTTTTTGAGGACTTCTTCCGGGATTTTTCTACCCAGATTCCTTCAACTAGTGGATCTAGACATCGTCAAATTAAGGCAAGTATCCTTGTACAATTTTATTGTTCTAGTACAAGCACCCTTGAAATACTACAAATAGTTAGATTGTGACTCCTCCTTGAAATTCGTTGTAAATCAATTTTGAACCTTCAAACCCACAATTCTAAGAGTTACAAAACTTCCTCGTATTAAATAATAATCAATTGGACTCTTTTACCCTTGGACACATGAAAACATAGGCATATGAATTAAGGAGCCCTAAAATTTGTAGATACATATATATTTAGTATTTTGACGAATTTGCGACTATTATGACTTGAAAACATTTATTAGTTGCTGTTTTGATCTCCATGATTATGTATTTATGCTACATAATGACTTAGACACCAAATGACATTTTTCCATGAAATCTACGTTAGTAAATTATTTTTCTGTGTTGCTGTCTGAATGTTCTTTTGCGGTTTCGACCCTTTTATCATCTGAATCTGGACCCGAGCCCTGAATAGAAATTGTAGATCCGGATGTGTAGATATCGATAGACTCCAAAATGTTTGAATTTGGAGTTACGGTCTAGGAGTTATGGCAGTTATACTGCAGCTGTGTCAGTAGATGCAGATTTGCAAAACTGCTGTATATATTTACTTTGCAAACTAATTTAGCTGTGTAAACAGCGAGCGTTTGACTTGAAATTTCATATGTAGTTGCTGGACACCCCATAGGACATCCCCAATTTTACTTAGAATTAATTTACATTATCTAAACACTATTCCATATGTAAGAATACATATACACAAATTCTGCCCGAACATTTTAGCTGGGTAATTTATTCATGTCGACCCTCCATTATGCCATTCCATGTACATGACCCTGATTCTTGACTTGTTTCGCACACATGTATGCTTGCTTGATAAGAAATAATAAATGTAACAAGCCGGGGTTTAAGGGAAGGACTATAGAGTGGACAATATAGGTAAGTGTACTCGGAAGGGGGCCCGTGTTTCCCAGTACTCGGTTCATGAACCTGTTGCACGTGATGTATTCATGGAGTCAGTTACTTGACTCATGAACCTGTTGTATTCATGGAACCACTGTGTGGTCCTTGAACCTGTTTGTATTCACAAACTCGTTTCGTGAACCTGTTATTAAATTTCGTATTCATGAACCGTGCCTGCCTGATACCTGTTACTTGATACCTGAGTACACCGCCCTATAAACTCCACTACTAGGTCTAAACTTAATTGATTTGACTGTAGCAACCATGTAGTAAAATGATGGATGCATGTCGTGCTACCTAGATAGTAACCACAAGACTTGAACTTAATACCTGATACATGATTATCCTGTTGCCTAATTATCCTGTTACCTGATTATCCTGTTACCTGATTACCTGGTTACCTGATATCTGATACATGAAACTTGAACATGACACCTGTAACTTGAAATATGAAACTTGATACGTGAAACCTGACACATGAAACATGATACTTGATGTTAGTTACCCCTACAGGTTCACCTGACATATGTTTTACCATTAGTAGTTGTTAACTAGCCTGTTTACTAAGTAGTCCGCCCTTACTAGCTAATTCCTGGTTGTTCCCACTACTTGTTGTATTCCTGTTACATTCTTGATTCCAGTTCCTGTTCTCCATACTTGTACTTGTTTTCACTATTTGTGGCCCTAGCTTGCACTAAGGGCATTTTCTCTTGTTTCCCCTTTGTTTCCCTGTTTATATTATTAAGCAGACTTTGGAGACGAGTTTCCTGCTGGAATTGGCGAGTAGACATTTCAGGTTTTGCTTGGAGCAAGGACCTGTTTAAATAGTTGTTTTCCTTAAGGTATTTATTTCTTCTACTGTTTAAGACTTGTTTTCGAGTTTACACTTGATCCAGACATGGGAACTATTTGAATATTATTATTTGTTTAAATTGTTTTCTTTTGCTTAATAAATTATTCATGCATGCTTGGTTATATATAAATCTGGTTATATTCTTGTTATGATGCTGAGTCGATCCTACAGCTTATGAATGATGTAGAAATCATTCGCTGGGCTTCGTCACGTGCTCGTATTCCATATTTTTGGGAAGCGGGGCGTGACAAGGTTTTTAGTGGTATCAGAGCTCAGGTTTAGCTAATGTGTTAGTTGACTAATACATTAGACAAACTTGACTTAGTCAGGATTAACTCAACATTAAACAGGCCATGCAACTACATGAATAATTTAATAATCAACTCGATCTGGACACAAGTCTTATTCCATCCATTTTGATCCCATCGTATTCAATTCTTTGATTCATTGCTTCCTTCCATCTCTTATAGTCGTCCTGATTTGTTGAGTCAGACCTCAATGCACCCGTTCTAAGGAATTTTAAAGATCCTCAATTCGAATCCTACAATGGGGAATCAGACCCGACGGACCACATCGAGAGCTTTAAAACACTTATTGTGTTCAATAATGCCACCGATGCACTCATGTGTAGGATATTTCCCGCTACACTGAAATGATCAGCTTGGGAATGGTATTCACGTCTGAAACCCGAATCAACATTTTCTTTCAATCAGCTCGAGGAACTCTTCATTGCACACTTCATTACTAGCCAGAGAGCTGAAAAGATTAACGTCTCCCTGCTCGAACTGAAGCAAAAGATGAAGAACTGCTAAAGGACTTCGTCAAGCATTTAACAACTGAAGCAAGATTAATTTCTGCCTTGAACACTTCAGTTGCAACTGCAGCTCTTTCGCCACAACGTCACTAACAAAGACCTGAAAGCCTCCCTCGCCAAAAGCCACCCAAAAGTTTCACTACGCTCCTGAAAAGGAGTGACAAGTATATCAGGTTCGAGGAAGCTCTCTATCCTCAAGGCAAGAATGATTCATCTTCCGGAAACAAACGGAAAAACACAAGCGAGGAAGAACTCATGAAGTTTCAGAAAAATGGTGCAAGTTCACACCGTCTAACTCTGGCGTCACGCTTCGACAAATTCACTTCTCTCAATGCAATCATATCAGCCATCCTCATGGAAGTGGAGAAGGACAGAATAATCTTCCTTCCCCCCACGATGTCAACGTATAGCAGAAGAAGAGACAAGAATAAGTGGTGCACATCTCACAAAGATCATGGACACACTACTGATAACTGTCGAACCCTTAAAGAAGAGCCAGAAGTCCTGATTCGCAGGGGCTATCTGTCCAACTTCGTCTAGAAAGACAGCGACGCCGAGAATCCTCCGTCCCAGAGGGCTAATAAGCATCAGCAGAGGTCATGCGAGTCGCAAGACTTTGAACACATGACCATCCTCCACTCCATTCATGAAGACCCGATGGGGGGGGGGGTTCCAACTCCTCTCGCAAAGCTTTCGTCAGCAAAGTCAACTCTATAGATAACATTCTGCCTACCAAACGCACCAAGATCCTGATATCTTTCTCCGACAAGGATTTAGAAGGCGTCCAAATGCCTCATTGCGATGCATTGGTCATAAACTTTTGCATGCTAAATCATGAGGTACGTCGCACCCTGGTGGACAATGGCAGCTCGGTAAACATCCTCTTCATGGCCACATTTCAGGCTCTCAAGCTCTCTCAAGACCGACTCAAGCCAGCCGGTTATACACTTCATGACTCCTCTGGTGCACCTGTCCAAGTCGAGGGAATCGTTGCACTCGACATAACAGTAGGGAAAGCCCCCGCTATTCAAACAGAAGCACTGGACTTTATGTTAATCGATGTCAAAGCTGCATACAATGCTATATTCGACCGTCCCGGCCTAGCGGCATTCCATGCAGTTGCCTCCGCATCTCACATGAAAATGAAGTTCCCAACAACAGCTGGCATAGGCCAAGCTGTAGGAAGCTAACAGGAGGCATGAGCATGCTACACCGCTACAATGGGGGACTCCATTCTCCCCCTCGACACCATAGAGTCACCGCCAAAAAGAAGTCACAATAATTCAAAAACTGTAAACAAGCTTGAAGCCTCTACCATAACCAACTCTACCAAAAACTTCCAGACCTGACACCTCATCTTTTACCAGGTCCAAACTAGTTCTCATCATGACACAATAATAAACCTGAATCTCTCGCCCAAAGCCACTCCACTTATTCAATGAAAACAAATAGTCATGCCTAAACACATTGGTGCATCAGAAGATTCCTCTTTCACTATGCAAACCAATAGGGGGCTCCCTCCAAAATAGGCAAGTCCAGGCAAGGTCTACCAAGTTGTTCGCCTGACGTCTCATCAACTTGAAGACCCGGGGGGCAAGGGGATATCAACAGGGACTTGGAAAGTAGAACACCTTGTGAAGTACAACGAGTTGGGTGCCAAACTTGTACATAAAAATGGCACCAAAAATGTTAAAAGCTTCCTACGAGACGGGTTCGGATCCCACATCCATAGTGCGAAGTTACTACAGCAATTTACAATGAAACAAGTTCTGAGTGCTTTGCCATTCGATCTGCTCCTGCAACCTATTAATTCATCAAAGCAAACAACAAGCTACACGCCCAACTTACATTTAAAGCGGTGCTAGGCATTCATTACAAGCTTTCCTCAACGCAAGTTCGAAATCCAGAACTCGGAAGTTACGGCGTGCAAACATGCACGTTAAGAACACAACTCACTGATCGATCTGTTCCTGCAACTAGTTGAACATTCTTAGAGGCTCTGAAACAACGAGTTGAGTGCCACACTTATTGTAGCGCCCCGATTTCCAATACTAGGAAAAACGAGACACGAGCCAAGACCTTTTCTTCAATTAGTCATAATACACAGAAAAACAGGAGAATTTAAAACGTTTTATTCAACACCCAATGTATTACAAGTCTGAATATTATACAACTGCAATACATTATAATAGAGTTACAATATTACCTTTACATTCCCAAGTATTACAACCTTCAACATCTTACATCAGAGTACAAGGAATGAAGAACAACACTTGGTAACTCTTACTTGAGATAACAACACACATATTACAGTGGAACTAAATAAGACATTGACTCCTTGCTTTCCTCGCCTTGACTCCTCCTGAATCTCGCCCTTGTACTTCGGCGATCCAGTACCTATGGAAGTGGGGATGTCAGTATTCACTGACGCTTAAAGGCTGATATCAAAGCAGCGAATCTTCCAAACAACATACAAAACATAGCAATGGTGTTGGTGTAGTTTAAGTGTTCGTGAGTGCTATGACTAGACTCTAATGCGATATTTAAATAGAACAAGGATGCTTCCTATTCTAATGTCAGCGAGTCTCCGAAGCAACATCAGCCCATACTACATGCAACTCCATCTCAAGCCGTTTCTCCATATATAGGAATTTGGACCCGCGTTATGAATTTCTAATTGTACACGACCTGTTCCTAATAATACTCCATGACTCTGTGAGGTTGCAGAAGGGATCAAGTCCCCCTATGCAGTCTGCTTATGGTGTCTCCGTTTTCCACTACTACCCAGCATGCCGGACCTCACTGACGATCCCAGTGTATCGGACCTCGTTCCAAAATCAAACCATAGGGTCTCGCAAGCGCAGGGTAGCGCGAAGCCTACCCTGTGGCACCCTATGGGGTCTCGCAAGCGCAGGACTGCACAATGCATCCTGTGGCACCCCAGCCACGACACTTCAGGAATTAACAGCACGAGATACGCAACCCATGTTCTCAACTCGTGAGACGCTACCGTACGTATCCCTTTGACGGGAAGGTACAACCCAATATCACCACCTAAGGCCTGCCTCAAGGAACAAGTTGGTCGTAAGGCGCTCCCTACAACCAACTCCTCTCTTTTCGGCAAGGGTCTACGTAAAATGATCTTTATAAGTCACTACCCTAATGATGTCCCTGACTCGAACAATCCTAGGGATGACAATATTATAAACACAACATGCTAGGCATTTAAATTAGACTTCGCAAGACAACTCTACTAGGCTGCTCAACCTAGACTTACCAGAACCCTTCGGGATCCGGTTCCTGGTCCATCGATCCAAGACCTCGGCCGTGCGAACATACATGCATGCCGCTACCCTAAACTTGGATTCCGTCTATACTCCGGTCCTCGATCAACCTACACTGGTTAAGATTCGACGGTACACAAGGAGTGACTCCTCCACAGTTCCTTAGGATAGAAAACATATGTCCTGATGGTCGATAGCCCCTAGGGTGGTAAAATCACCCTAGACGAGCACAACGAACAGTGTACTAGCTAACAAGCTATACACGAGTAACAACCACATACGAGCTAATAAGCTACGTATGAAACAATAGCTACCTACGAGTCAGGCGGGCCTCGTAGGAGATAACAACGTACATACCAGGCAAATAAGCCGCGTATGAGACCAACAGCTACGCACGGGCCGGTCGAGCCACGTACGAGACAACAACCTACATACGAGCCAAATAAACTACGTATGAGACCCACAGCTACATACGAGCCAGTCGAGCCACGTACGAGCACAACCATATGCGAACAACCATACAGGTAATCAATCCTAGAAGCAACCAAACGTGCTTACTAGCAAACTTGATCTTCTATTATTAGAAGCAACAGAAGAATCTACTAATAGTCTATGATCGGTATTCTACCAATGAAAAACCGAAGGCGACATAACAATCTTTATCAAACTAACTATTACTAGTGGTCTCCCAAATCCTTATTACTTCAACCTATAGCACTTTAAGCATGGCATACAATTGCAAGCATCTATCCACGACAATCTAATTATGGTACATAACATAACCACTCACCACAATACTCCTAAGTACGAATATGATTTAAGCATGTGCTTATATCAAGCTTAAACATGAATTATCACTATGATCTAAACACGAAGTTTACTATAGTCAAGCATAAGCTACAACTGGGCGTGAATACTTACTACTTAGAGTATATATATCTCTACTACCACCTTAAGCATGGATCTTCATTACTTAACACGATTAATCATCACAATCCAAGCATGGATATATAATTAGCATTAACCTACAATATTCCTAAGCATGAATTATAACTCCTATAATATTCAAAGCATGAATTATAACTCCTACACATTCTAAGCATGGTAGATTTATCCTTACCTTAATCTAACATGGCATTTGTTAAACATGAGTATGTTCTAGCTTGATCTTGAACAATATTTAGGCATGAACATACACTATTTAAGCATAGATATCGTCTAAGCATGATCGTCTACTAACTTAGCGTGAACAACAATTAAGTATGACGTCTACTAACTTAGCATGAGCAATAATTAGCATGACATCTACTAACTTAACATAAACAATCATTAGCATGGTCATCTACTAACTTAACATAAACAATCGTTAGCATGGTCATCTACTAACTTAACATAAACAATCATTATCATGGTCATCTACTAACTTAACATAGACAATAATTAGCATGACATCTACTAACTTAGCATGAATAATGATTAAGCACGATCATCTACTAACATAGCATGAACATATACTTATCTAAGCATGGATATCATGTAAGCATGAATATTTATTTGATCTAGCATGGTATATAACTTTCCTATAAGCATGTAAGTATGGATAAATTAATCTAGTATGATATACCACTTTCCTACAACTATCTAAGCATAGTATACAACTTTCCTACAATTAAACTAAAATGGTATACAACTTTCCTATAATTAAACTAACATGGTATACAAATTTCCTACCATTAATCTAGCATGGTATACAACTTTCCTACAATTAAACTAACATGGTATATAACTTTCCTACCATTAATCTAGCATGGTATACAACTTTTCTACAATTAAACTAACATGGTATACAACTTTCCTACAATTTATCTAGCATGGTATACAAATTTCCTATAATTAAACTAACATGGTATACAACTTTCCTACCATTAATCTAGCATGGTATACAACTTACCTACAATTAAACTAACATGGTATACAATTAATCCAGCATGGTATACAACTTTCCTACAATTAAACTAGCATGGTATACAACTTTCCTACAATTAAACTAACATGGTATAATAATTCCTACAACATGATACCTACTTCAAGAATGTATTTCCTATAATAAGATACACATCATGGGCATGGTTTATAATTTTAACATTAATCCTACACATTCCTAAGCATGAATGTCTACTAACCAAGCATGAACAACAATCTAACATGGTGCATGATTTTTCCTACAACTATCTAGGCATGATACTTACTTCAATATAAGCATAAACATCCATTTAATGTTCATATGCATCTACTACAATTTAATAAAACACAACATCTACTACAACATAACATCTACTACCAAAACTTCTACCAAAATCTTTATCTAGGCATAAACATCTACTACTAAACTACTTTATTTTAACACATAAGCATCTACTACCACTTCCATAAAACATAAACCTTTTCTATAATTTTGTGTAGACATCTACTACAACCATTTTATTTGGAATATACACATCTACTACTACTACTTCATTTTAACCATAAGTGTCTACCAAAATTTACATAACATCTATAACTACTTCATTTTAATATCTACTACTACTACTTTATTTAACCATACTATTACTACTTTATTTAAACATACTACTACTTTTTTATTTAAACATACTACTACTACTTTATTTTAACATACTACTACTTAAATATCTACTAAATCTTTATTAGCATCGATTTCTTATTATTACTAGTGATCATAAAAAGAGATCTTTTTAACCATTCTACAACTAGTGATTTTAGACTAGTTTCTTTTTCATAAATTAGGATTAACATCTACAATGGGTTCTTTCTTACATAAGATTATAAAAAGGGAAATAACAATAATAAGATAAAGTAAGAACCCTTTATTTTTTTGGTCCATCCAACATATGCTTTCTTTTTAGTCCAAGTCCAATGTGTGTCCTACAACCAAATTGGTTGTATACAAGTCCATATGCTTTATGTATGAGTTCATATTCAAGTCCTACAACCAAAGATGGTTGTATACACAAGTCTATATGCATATGTTTATTTTAGTCCCATTTCATAACACAAAACAACAACTACAACTATAAAGATTTGATCTTTATGTTTATTACTACTACTATTCATTTCTTTTCTTTTCATGTGGTTATTATCTTTAACCATCCATAACCATACAAAAATAAGAACTATACACCACAACACTATCACAATAAACCATTCTCAAAGAACAAAAGAACCAAAACAAGGAAGGTAAGAAGAAGAAGAACATCAAAACAACAATACAAACAAACAAACAAACAAAAGAGAAACCCCCACCTTCTTTTCTTGTAGGAAGGACTTGCTATCACTCCTACTCTTTCTCCTAAGCTCTTAGAAATCCTTATGAAACCTACAATGGGAAAACTCTCAAGTTAGTATGGTGTTCTCTCTTTCTTTTCCTTTCTTTCTTTCTTTCTTTATGATCTTTCTAAAATGAGACAAAGGTGGAGGAAGGGGGTATTTATAGGTGGAGAGAAGGGTGGAGAGTGCAAATGTGCACACACACAATTGCACAAAAATCCCTCCACAATATGGGGCCGGTTTTGCCTAGGGGAGGTGTGGATGAGGTGGAGGTATGGTGAGGGTATGGTGTTTTAGGTGAGGTGGAGGAGAGAAGGTTTCTAGAAGAATACCTCCTAATTCTCTTATGCATACATCTTAATCCTATGTTTAATTCTCCTACAATCCTAACTATCTAATTAAGATTGTCATAACAAGGAGAACAATTTTTATCCATAAAATACATACCATATACTTTGTACAATGTACTAATCGACATAATACACGTATGTGCGCATATATGTATGTATACCGAAAATCTTTGCATAATCAGTATAAAAATAATTTAATCACAGAAATAATAATAAAATAAATTCTATTATTAGTTCGGAAGATCACGGTATCAATTTGATACAATATAGATGTATACTGACTGGTATCTGGGTACAGATAATGTTTATGGACAAACCGGTGAAAATCACCAAAATATTTCAATTTTGGAATTAAAACAAAATAATAATAAAATAATAATAAAATAATAATTCATACAAGGTAATATCCGTATGGGACATTACACTTATACACTTAAGTAGCACCAAACACTCATTGCGAGTCTCCCCGTAAGACAGATTCAGAGTCCATACCCATGGCTCGATAGAGACTCTAATAATTTGCAATAACGCGAATTCACAGTGCACTTTGCTATTCGATCTGCTCCTGCAATCCGTTAATGCCTTGACGACCGGTTCAGAGTCCATATTCATGGTTCAAAATAGGCTCTGTCAATTTTCAAATAAGCAAGTTCAGAGTGCGCGTTACCATTCGAGCTGCTCCTGCAACCTGTTAATACTAAAACTAACAAGTTCGGAATCCATGTTCATGATTCAGCATTACTCTCGCAACCTGTAATGACACACGTTCAGAGTTCAACTTGCCATTCGATCTGTTCCTGCAACTAGTTAAATTTCTCAACAACAGATTAATAGGTCCAAAATCATGGATCGAAGTTACCCTAGCAACACTTGTAAAAAGCAGCACTTGGGGTTCAACTCTCCATTCAATTTGACTCTCACAATTTGTCAGAGGTCCCATACAACAAGTTCGGAAAATAACTCTCCTTCAGAGTAGTCCCTACAACTAGCTGGGTTCAAGACGGAGCAATGCTAAACTCCGTCATACACTGTCGATAGTTCTTTAAGCTATACGCAACAGACTTGAGGCCCTGTTATTTAGCGACAAAGAACTCGTCGATGGCACATCAACCATGACAGCAAGGATCAAGCATATGAAATGAATCCCGCAAATCACAGAACTATCACCAACTCATATGTTCAGATCTAGCAGCACTACAGACGTCTGCAAATACAAAATGGCTACTCCAAAGTCTAACTCTCCCAAGAGCAGCTCATACGACTAGCCAACTCCTAAAAAATGTATTACAGAACAAGACACCGGCATGTAGAAAGACTTCTCATTCCAAAAACTACAAGTCTCATTACAACAGCAAAGTTACAATGACTCCATGATTCACGTCTAAGAATCACTACAGAAAGTCCTGCGAACACTGCATAATAAATTATCATGAAAGCTGTTCTTCCAGCTATACACACTTGGGAGATGCTCTACCTAAGAGAAACCAAACTCCTCGCCGGCCTCCTACCAGCTAACAGCTCCATAGGACCGCCTCAACTCTTGATGATAATATTCAAGACAAGTCTTCCTTAGACGAGCAAACTTCAGATATATCCGACCACCTTTACTTGAGCAAGCTCCAACTCCATCTCGCTTGAAGCGATGTGCAAACGGGAGAGTTCCAACTCCGTCAAGCACAGCATACCACGAAGGAGAGCAAGCTCAGTGTCCCAGAGAACCTCGTTCGATGCACGCAACTACTGGTCAGTGAAGAGAAGAATGGAATCATCTCATCGCTGAATAAACACAAGTGAATTCACTTCCACACTAGGAAGATTTAGAATACCCACAACTCATCCGCTCTAAAAATGAGTTTGGCAATCTGCATGCCACCTGAGTTTCTCCGGCCAACCACTCGTTAACATCGAGCAACAGGTCCAATGCTCCACTTACCGCTTGAGCTCCATCAACAACTCGTTGGTCCTAAACAACGAGTTCAGTGCTCCGCTCGCCGCTTGAGCTCCATCAACAACTCGTTTGTTCCAAACAACGAGTTCAGCGCTCTGCTCCTTGCTTGAGCTCCATCAACAACTCGTTTGTCACAAACAACGAGTTAGCGCTCTGCTCGCCGCTTGAGCTCCATCAGCAACTCGTTTGTCCCAAATAACGAGTTCAGTGCTCTGCTCGCCGCATGAGCTCCATCAACAACTCGTTTGTCCCAAACAACGAGTTCAGCGCTCTGCTCGTCGCTTGAGCTCCATCAACAACTCATTTGTCCTAAACAACGAGTTCAACGCTCTGCTCTCCGCTTGAGCTCCATCAACAACTCGTTTTTCACAGACAACGAGTTCAATGCTCTACTCTCCGCTTGAGCACCATCAACATCTCGTTAGTCCCAAACAACGAGTTCAGCTCTCTGCTCTCCGCTTAAGCTCCATCAACAGCTCGTTGGTCCCAAACAAACGGTTCAGTGCTCCGCACTCTACCTGGGCTCCATCAACAACTTGTTGGCTCCACGCAATGAGTCCAATGCCTTGGTCTTCTCTCAAGCTCTGCCAAGTAGCTTGTTGGCTCCAAAGAGCGAGTTCGACACCTTGCTCTATGCTTGGGCTCCGTCCATACCTCGTTGGCTCCAAACAATAAGTTCAATGTTCCACTCTACGTTCATTGGCTCCCCACAATGAGCCCAACTCTTTGGTCTTCCCCCTAAGCACTACAAACAACTTGCCGGGGCCAAACAACAAGTTCAACCTAAAGTGCATCTCATGGCTCTCCCTACAAACTTGCCGGCATTAAACGACAGTTTCTACGTCAACTCAGTCACGGAGTCTCCCTTACAAACTCGCCGGGATCAAACGACAGTTTCTGCATCAGCTCTATCTAAGAGTTTTCTCTAAACTTGCCAGGGGTCAAACGGCAGTTTCTAGACCAACTCAGTCAAGGAGTTGTCTCCACATGCTTGCTGGGCACAAACAGCAAGTGCACTGGCCCTCTAAACTTACCAGGCACAAACGGCAAGCTTGAACGTTCAACTCTATCTCAAAGTCGTCTCCATACTCACCGGGACCAAACGACATTTTCCACAACGATTGCATCTTAGAGTTCTCTCTAAACTCGCCAGGGTCAAACGACAGTTTCTACATCGACTCTATCTCAGATTTTTCTCTACACGCTTGCTGGGTGTAAACAGCAGGTGCAACATCTAACTCGGTCATAGAGTCCTCTACAAACTCGTCGGGATCAAACGATAGTTTCTATATCAACTCTATCTCAGAGTTGTCTCTACACGCGTGCTGGGTGCAAACAGCAGGTGCAACATCCAACTCGGTCATAGAGTCCTCTACGAACTCGCCGGGATCAAACGGTAGTTTCTACATCGACTCTATCTCAGAGTTGTCTCTACACGCTTGCTGGGCGCAAACAGCAGGTGCAACATTCAACTCTGTCTTAGAGTCCTCTCCAAATTTGTCGGGACCAAACGACAGTTTTTACATCGATTCTACCACAGAGTTGTCTCCACAAACTCGCTGAGATCAAACAGTGAGCTTTACGCCAACTCAGCCACGAGTTGCCCCTACAAACTCGCCGGGGTCAAACGGCCGTTGCTGGACCAACTCAATCAAAGAGTTGTCTCTACACGCTTGTTGGGTGCAAACAGTAGGTGCGACATCCAACTCCACTATAGAGTCCTCTCTAAGTTTTGTTGGGAACAAACAACAAGTTCAGCACACAACTCGATCACGGAGTTTCCCCTATAAATTCTCTGGGGCCAACCAGCAAGCTCAGCACTCAATTCTACCACTGAGTTCCATCTAAATTCGTTAGGTTCAAAGAGCGAGCCATACATTGACTCAGTCAAAGACTTGTTTCTCCACAAACTCACCGGGATTGAACTGCAAGCTATACATCCGCTCTATCTCAGAGCTATCTTGAAACTCGCCGGGGTCAAACGACAGTTTCTACGTCAACCCTATCTCAGAGTTGTCTCTACACGCTTGCTGGGTGCAAATAGCATGCGCAACGTCCAACTCCGTTGCCGAGTTCTCTACATGCTTGCCAGGCACAAACAGCAAGCTCAAAACGTTCAACTCTGTTCCGGATATGCCACAACAACTTGTTGGGATCAAATAGCAAGTTTGCAAATAGCTCTCCCAGGACAGCTATGTGAACAAAATCCACCAATCGACGGTGATGGAGTAAAAAGCTGGTTATACACATATAAGTAATTATATATATATATATATATATATATATATATATATATATATATATATATATAGCATATACATGACAATATATACATATATAAAATTATATGCAAACCCAAGCCCAAAAAGCTCCAAAAATCTCCTAAAAATTCAAAAGGTTGCAAAAGTGAGAAATGTCCAAGGCAAATACACTCCCGATTTGTGAAAAAGGAGATAGGGTACAAACGGGTCGGGTTCGCAACCTAAACCCGCAAGAAGAACTCAAGGGATCAAAGAAGGGGCGTAATGGGTCGGATGCAAACCCGAAACAAACCCGCTCTACTTCTTCTCCCTATTCTCCTTCTTCTTCGAAAGTCTCCCCCCAAAACATTTTCACCACTTCGTCAAGAACCAAGAGCAGAGGCTCGACGACTCGCCTCTCCTCTTCGCACCAACACCGAGCTCCCGCCTCGGCTACTCCTCCGCTCGCCGTTAAGCCCCCACGATTGCTCCAAGCAATGGTCCTCCTCACTGAAACCCATGAAGTCCAAAAATAGAGCTCGAAAAATTCTAATCCCGTAGCTCGGCGAGATCCCTATAGCTCAGCGAAGATCGCTACTCCGTAGCTCGACGAACCAATAGCTCGGCGTAACTCAAAAAACATAGCTCCGCCAAGGTGCATAGCTCGGCAGCCCATACCTCGGCCAAAGCGAGCTATCCCATAGCTCAGCTGAGAACAAAGCTCCGTAGCTCGGCGGAGACTCGATATCCCGTAGCTTGGTGAGGCCTCGAGTTCGTAGCTCGGCGAATTCAAAAGCTTTGCAGCTCGGCGAGATCCCTCAAAATCGACAGCGGACGAGTAGCTCGGCGAATTGGTTCGCTGAGCAGAGGGGTAGAAGAAGACGACTGAGGTCCGTCCAATCTCCACAGAATTTGCACATCCTGTGATCAACGCTTCAGAGATTTTTTGGCTTGATCAGAGCCTTTCCGCCATCGGATCCCCTCAGCACGCGAGCCCATCTCTGATCCGCACTTCAAATCGCTCCAAACGGCGAGCCCAGATCTGATAAATCAGAAAATTAATTAAAAATCATTTTTAATTAGAAAAATTGATTAAAAATTCAAAAATAATTATTTTAATTCCGCAAAATAATTAAAAAAACCAAAAAAAATAATTAAAATTGAATTTATTAATTATAAAATTCTTAAGAGTTATTTTGAGACTGTAGAGACTGCCATAAAATTCAGAGAAATCCGAAGAACTATGGAAAAATTTCCAGAAAATTTCAGAAAATTCGGAAAAATCCGATAATATATGGAAAAATCAAGGAAAGTATTCACTGCCTTCAGAAGCCACAGATCAATTTTAGGTATCTTCGAACACTCCGACTACTAAGATTATCCGCCAGATTCTAAAAAGAAGAGGTACTACTTCCCGAAAGCCATCAAAATTGCCTTTCGGGAGTGGGGGATTATGATGATGGTAAAAATCACAGCAGATCAGAGCCATATGATCCCTGCACGGATCTCAAAGCATCTACAGGCAGATTAGCCATCACGGCCTATTTTACAGGCCTGTGCCCACTCCGAAATATGGGCTTCCCTTAAGCCCATAAAAAGTGACAGGCTAGGCCCACTAAGAGAGACACCCAGCCCATATTAGCCAGGAGTCAAATCTTTTATCCCCTAACAGGGATATCTTATCTCTTAAGGAGGGAGACATGAAAGATCCAACAGTCACGATTCGAACTCTAGAATGTCTCTCAGGCCTATAAATACCCCTCCCCCTCTTTAGTCACCAGGTAATGAATAATTTGCTAGTTTTCACTCTCTTACTCTCTCTCTTTCGGTTCTGACTTGTGCGTCGGAGGGTTTGTCACTGGGGTCCACCCCCGGTGTTTCAGGCATTTTGCAGGTCCGTCGGTCGCATCATCCACCGTCGAATTCAGATTATAGGAGGTCAATCAACGATCCAGATTCATTCTCAGGAGCCCTAACAGTTTATAATGGCCAAGACACAGGTTTGACTTTTAGTAGTTTCTATCCATTATTAACTCACTATTTGTTTGCTCCCACACCGAAATAAGCAGCAACACACGCCATTCTCGAAAACACAAATAATAATATTTTTGATAGGTGATTGGATAAGAATACCCATAAATTTGCTTTATAGCTCATGTACCATATTATTTTCAACTGCCTAATCCCATTATTTTCTAATTCATGTGTAAACTAGTTTAAGAGTTTGTTTAGCCTATTTTTAAAGATATTTTTTTGGTGCAATCCTTCAACTAACATAACTCCTCGATACCCTAAATTTGCTCCAGTCCATTGGATTTGAGATATCTCTTTTCAAAAAAGGTAGGATTTATTAAGTTAAGAGGAAGACATTTAATTTTCTCATTAGAATTATCTCATTCTTAATTTATCTCTGAGGTTTCATCTCCATTAATCTCTCTTGATAATGTAAAAATTACAAGGAATCAGAGGCGTACGATTTCAGCACAGATCTCAAAGCTTCTATAGGAAGATTAATCATAACGGGCCTCTTTAGTAGGTTTGGGCCTTCTCCAGGCTTCTCTATAAGACATGAGCCTCTTTCAATTCCATAAAAAGTGACAGAGTAGGTTCACTAGGAGAGACACCTAGCCTATGAAGGCTAGGAGTCAAATCTCTTATTTCCTAACACGGTAGCTTATCTCTTGAGGGGGAGAAACATAAATGAGATAAGGAATTCATATCGTTCTAATAGATACATCTGAATCTCCTAAACTGTTTATCAGTCCTATAAATACCCCCTCCTATTCAGTCAGGAGGTAATCAAGAGTTTCTCTCAAAAACTCTTTTTCTCTCTAGTTTTTACTTGAGCATCAGGGGAGCTGTCACCGGGGCCAACCCCCGGTGTTTCAGGCTTTTTGCAGGTCCATCGGCCACATCAGCAACCATCGGATCCAAATCACGGTATTCAATCATAGACCCAGATTCAATCTCAGGAGCTCTAATCTCATTTCACGTCGAAAATTAAAGGTCAGGTTTTTAGTAGTTTCCATCAAATATTTACTTACTATATGTTTGCTCCCACACCAAAATAAGAAGCAATAGATTGGTACCGTCTGTGGAAAATTATACAAATCAGACTTATCATCATGCCACCAAGACTAAGAGGCAGAGCAGCCTCCACCCGCTGCACCAACTCTCTTTGTCAACCAAATCGTGGAAGATCCGATTCCTCCTCAACAGTCTCCCCGATAGCCTATTCAAGCTCCTTTCGACGGAGAGGCACCAGGGGGCTCCTGACAAAACCATCAGGAACAACATCCTCAGTATGAATGTGTCTTAGTCCATAATGCTTCAACCAATTCAATGGCCTCGAGGCCCCGGGATATAAAGATCTTCGCTAGGTCATCAGTCCCAGGCAAGAAGGAACTGATTTACGAAACCCCTTGGACGAGAGGCATGTCCGAACTGAGGCCTCCGGCTCAGAACATCAGGAAAGCCAGAAAAGCAACTCTCCTAGACAGAGATCAAGGCAATCTTCTTCTCACAGGGGGCGCACCGCAATAAGAAGCCCGATTTGTGAGAGTCAAAATCTTTTTGAGTGGAATAAAGGGAAAGATGTCCCAGACACTAGGACCGAATTGGATAAGTTCCAGCTCGACATCCTTCGGGCTATTCAAGGTAGTCAAGATTTGGGCCAGCCCTCCAAGGAAGGATCCACCGACACAATTGGATCCAAGGGGAAGGACGATCAAGTTCATCACCGTATCAAAGCAGTAGAAGATTGCCTAGAACAATGAAGAACGAGGGAAACTGCTCCTGCAGGGCCTACCGCCCTAGTAGACCTCCTTTTAGTAAAACCATCCTCGATGCACCGATCCCAAAGGACTTCAAAGCTCCTTAATTTGAATCGTATGATGGGGAATCAGACTTGACCGACCATATAGAGAGTTTCAAAACCCTCATGGTGGTCTATAGTGCCACCGATGCGCCCATGAGCCGAACATTCTCTGCAACATTGAAAGGATTAGCAAGGGAACAGTACTCGCGCCTCACTTCAGAGTCAATATTTTTTTTTGACCAGCTCGAGGAGCTCTTCCTATCGAACTTCGTTACCAGCTGTAAGGCTGAAAAAATAAGTGCTTCCCTATTGGTATTGAAGCAAAGAGATAGAGAACTACTAAAAAACTTTGCCAAGCACTTCACAGCCAAAGCAAGGTCCATGACCTCCTTAAATTCATCAGTGGAGGCCGCTGCCTTCTGCCACAATGACATTAATAAAGCACTACAAGCTTCTCACGTGAAGAAGCCTCCTAGAGATTTCGCTGAGCTCCTAGAAAGGAGTGACAAATACATCAGGGTCGAGGAAGCTCTCAATTCACAGGCCAAGAAAGAGTCAACTTCCGGAAACAAACGGAAAAATGCAAGCGAGGAAGTACGCATGAAGTTCCAGAAAAAAAATGTAGGTCAACACCATCCTCCTGCAACACCCCACTTCGACAAGTTCACTCCCCTAAATGCGAGTGTATCTGCCATCCTCATGACAGTTAAAAATGATGGGATAGTCCATCCTCCTCCCAAGATGACAACGACCAGTAAGAGAAGAGACAGGAACCTGTGGTGCGCTTTCCATAGAGTCCATCGACACACTACTGACAAATACTGAGCCCTCAAAGAAGAAATTGAAGACCGGATTCACCGGGGCTATCTCTCTCAATTTGCTCAACAAAATAACAACGCTGAAATCTCTCCACCATGGGGGGCTAATAAGCGTCCAGAGAGACTCTCCGAATCACGAGACTCCGAACACATGGCCATTCCACATGCCATTCATGGAGGTACTATGGGGGGAGGTTCCAACTCTTCCCGCAAAGCCTTCATGAGGGAAGTTAATTCAGTACATAATGCTCCACTCGCAAAGTGTAACTCCTATTTTCCGTATCTGTATTTTTTCTACTTTATTTGCATTCCTTATACTCTGACCATCCATTTGAGATCTGTATTTTGTTCCAGTTCGAATAAAAATCATTCATTTATTTTAACTCAATTTTTTTGCCAATATTTATTTCAATTTCATTGTTCGTATCTGCTCGGATTGTTGTTCTTCATGAAGAATGGACTATTTCACCTCATCTATTTCATTTTTCCTAATTATAATGATTTTTGAGTCAATCTCTTGTTGGATCCCCCTCAAACCCGCTATCCAAATACCTAATTACCCAAACCCTATACTATTTAAACTTCATAACCCTAGAATTAACCCTAACCCTAAACTATTACTGTTCAACACTCAGATACTCAGTCGCCTACCTTCTTCTCCCCATCTCCTTCTTCCTCCCGCTCTCTGTTCCTTCAACCCAACGTCAAAGCCCACTCCCACTGCCACCTTCGATTGCCCTCCATCATCGCCCTCATTGCCGCATCACCCTCCGCTCTCACCCTCCACCATCGTCTTCCCATCCTCTACCCCATTAGATGTCGTTGCCATTTGTCGACAGCTCCCCTCGTTGCCTCATCCCTCTCCCGAACCCATTAACACCGCCATCGCCCTGTTTTCGAACCCAAAAATAGAGCGTCGCCCCTTCATCGCCGTCGTCGCCGTCATCGACTGCTCCCCAGTCGAACCTCGACGTCGCCACCGCCTACCGCTGCCACAGCCGTCGGTGTCGCTCTCACTCTCTTTGCCGCTATAAAGAAGGAGGAGGGAAAGTGAAGAGGTGATTGTTTTGATCCTGGCCACACGATATCATCAAGATCCGATCCCGTCTTGAACATCACCATCAGATTAGATCTGGACCATCTGATCTCCTCGCGATTGGGTTCTCCTTTTTGCTATGTGCTGTTTGGAGGGGAGTAGGAGATCCAATCGTGTGTGCCGTTTTGCACGTGTATCGCACGTGCTTGCGTGTGCCCGTGTTCATGCTTCATTTCTCAGGGATTCTCATCCCATCATATTGTTCGTGTTCGGATTCTTCGTCGTCCCTAAGGCAAGTATTCTTCTTGTACAAATTTTTGTTCTAGTACAAACTTTAATTGAAAATACTGCAAATAGATCGTAGTTGGGACTCCTCCTTGTCTCATCGTTTGTTGATCTTGAACTATTTATCATCGATCTCATAATCATAAGAGTTATAACCCTTCGTTGATATATTTACAAAACTAGTTGGACCCTTTTTATCTCCTAATTACTTGAACATGAACCCCTTGACTTGTAGATGTGTGTCGTGTGATGTGTTGTGTAGATCTTACATTCTTTTGAGTTGAGAAATACATGTGGCTTGATGATTTCATCCCAAATGCATCCGTATTTGTGTCACACACTAATCTAGACTCATAATAGATATTTATCATGCAACTTGTATATAAAAGAAATTCACACTTGCTGCTCTTCTTGTCTTTACTTGCTGTTTCGACCCGAATAAAACCAAAATATGAACTTGAGTCCTGAATATGAATTGAGCCCTGAATGTCTAGTTGTCAATAACATCCAGAATTTTCAAATTCCAAGTTATGGTCTAGGAGATATCGCAGTTTTACTGCTGCCGTGTCGGTAGCCGCTGATATGGCTAAAAATGGGGTTAAATCGGAACCGTCCAAATCGGACACGAATCTCGAAGCCCGGGGGTAAAACGGTAATTTCACCTACCAATGGGTCTGAAGTGGGTACTGGTTCTCCTCCTCGAAGACCCACTAACCTGCGAACAGATCCACCTCAACTGGGTGCGGGTTCCAACCCGTAGCAAACCCGGTCCAGAAAGGATAGACTTAGGGTTTCTGGTTAATCCTGATCAACGGCCCTGATTCATATCTATCCTTTCACTGGAGATTAGGGATTACATTCCTTATCTAACCACAGGGGGATTACATTCCTAATCTGATCCTAGCGGCGCCTATAAATACCCTCCATCCATCTCCATTGAGAGGTAATCAATCTTTCTCCAGTTTTTGCGCTCTTTCTTAATCATCCCTGATTATTGATTTGAGCGTCGGAGGGTGCGTCGCCGGGAACAACCCCTGGTGTCTCGCACTTTTTGCAGGTATACGGCGGGAGTCAGCGTCAAACTCCGACGGAACAGGTATACAGGTTTGCTATTCAGTTTTCCTAAGAATCCACAAATACTATCTGTTTGCCCCCACACCAAATTTAGCGGCAACAGATTGGCGCCGTCTGTAGGAAACTAACGAATAGAAACCTCCCCTCTTCCCGTTGGACAGATCTCTCCAGCCATGCCTCCTAGGAAAGTCAGATCTAGAGGGTCCAACCGAGGACCCAATCCCGATCAGCAGCAGGAAGTTCCCCCTTAGCCCGCTCAACAGCAGGGGCAACTCCCTCCTCAAGCCGTGGACCCCCTTCAACAGGACCTACCTCCCCAGCAGAATCAACAACCTCCAAAGGGTCCCAATCCACAGAAACAGCCTCTCCATCCGGACCACTTCTCCATCCATAATGCCTCTTTGGACTTTATGGCCTCTCACCATCCCCAAGCTTCCGATCACCACCACACTATCCTCAATCGGCAGAAGGATGAGGATCTTCGCCGCCATCTGGATGAAAAGCAGGCCCGAGAGGGAACCTCCCGCCAACACCATCTGGATGAGCGGTCTCCTCACCGCCGAGAATACAGAAGGTTCCCTACCCGAAGGGGGCGGAGAGAGTCCCCCGAGCATTACAGAAGAAGGCCACACTCCCCCACAGTTCGGCAACAGCCTAGGAACGATGAGGCACCCATCACCCATGCCGAGTTCCAACAGTTCCAAGCGACCGTCCTACAAGCTCTCAATCTCCGTCCCAACACCAATGCACCCAAGATCCCCTCTCCTCCTCCGGTCCGAAGTCCTCGCCGACGGTCCCCATCTCCTCCTTCAGCTTCTAGCAACTCCCGGCATGTGCAAAGTCCTCGCCGCTCCAGGAGCTACCATCGTCGTAGCCCCCGCTCTCCCTTGTACAAAGACGAGTCTAGAGGCTCGGCTGATTACCGTCGAAGGGACGACGCTGTGTACCGCCGTCTCCATGAGATGGAGAGGCGCTTGGGTCAGTTAGACCGAGAAGAAGAACTTAGAGAAAGGACTCTTCGTCCTAGCTGACCTCCTTTTTTTCGAACCAGAATGGATGCACCTGTACCAATCGGCTTCAAGCCTCCTCAATTTGAGACCTACTCCGGGGAGACTGACCCCGTCGATCACATCGAGAGCTTCAAGACCCTAATGCTCATCCATCAAGCTTCCGATGCTCTGCTCTGTAAAACCTTCCCCGCAACTCAAAGGTCCGGCTCGAGAATGGTACTCTCGCCTCGCCCCATCCTCAATATTCTCCTTCGAGCAATTCGAGACCCTCTTCGTCACCCATTTTGTAAGTAGCCGAAGAACTGAGAAGACCAGCATCTCGTTACTGTACCTCCACCAGAAGAAGGGTGAGAAGTTGAGAGACTATGTGAAGAGGTTCACAGCTGAAGCCAGGTCCATAGCATCCCTCGACCAGTCGGTCGCTGCAGCAGCATTTCACTTCACACCCCGGAACGCACTGTTCTTAATAGAGAGAAACGCGCTTTCACATCTTCTTAACCCAAAACAAAATGGCTGAGGAGAGGTTCCTTTTTGAGGGTACTCCAATGTCCTCAATTCCAACCTCCGCTCCTCCCTCGCTAAGAAGCCCCCACAGAACTTCTCTGACCTCCTTCTCCGAAGTGAAAAGTACATTCGGGCCGAAGAAGCCGAGCACCGCCCCAACTTGGAGGGGTCTTCCTCCGGGTTTAAGAGAAAGGGAACAGAAGAGGAAGGAGCCTAGAAGCTCCAAAAGGATAATGCCGGCCAGCGCCGACCTCCCCCCAGATTCGAGAAGTTTACTCCCCTTACCACTAATGTCTCTACCATTCTGATGGAAGTTGAGAAGGAAGGGATCATACCTCCTGCTCCGAGGATGAACACCCCTGCCAAGATAAGGGATAAAGAGAAGTGGTGCCGTTATCATCGGGACCACGACCACGACACCAACGATTGTCGGGCCCTGAAGAATGAGATAGAAGCCCTCATCCAGAGGGGGCAGCTGACCAGGTTCGTAAGAAAGGACCGAGCCAAACTTCCTCCCCCGCCTCGGGGGGCTAATAAGCGTCCGGAATGCGATGAAACGCCCGACTTCGAGGAGGAGCGTGTCCTGCACCTCATTCATGGGGGCCCAATGGGGGGCTCCTCAAACTCCTCTCGAAAGGCATTTATAAGAGAAGTCAACTCGGTTCGTGCCAACCCTCCTCCTAAGGGCCTCAGAGTGCCCGTCACATTCTCAGATGAAGACCTTGAGGGTGTCCGAACACCCCATTGTGACGCACTCGTTATCAGTCTCCACATGGCGAACTTCAAAGTGGAGAGGATCCTAGTGGACAATGGTAGCTCCGTTAACATCCTCTTCCTTGCCGCTTTCAAAGGCCTCAAACTCTCCCGAGATAGACTCAAGCCCGCCGGCTACACGCTCCATGGGTTCACTGGAGTACCAATGACTATCGAAGGGGTGATCACCCTCGATGTAACCGCTGGCCAAACTCCTACCACCCGGACGGAGCCGATGGACTTCATGCTCGTAGATGTCCCTGCAGCCTACAACGTCATATTGGGTCAGCCCGGCCTAGCTGCCCTCGAAGCCGTCCCCTCTTCCTATCACCTCAAAATGAAGTTTCCAACTCGGGCCGGAGTAGGGGAGGTAAAAGGCAATCAGGAAACAGCCCGCAAGTGCTACATGACCTCTACCCTCGGTCCAGTCCTCTCCTTAGAAACTCTGGAAATCCCCCAAGATGCTACCCGATCGACGTCCGAGCCGGTGGACGAATTGGAGGAAGTGCTCTTCTCTGAGCAGGATCCAACTCGAAAGTTCTTTGTTAGCAAGACCCTCCCGTCCGCCCTATGCTCGGACATTGTACAGTGCATCCGAAGGACCGAGACCTCTTTGCTTGGTCAGCTGCAGACATGCCCAGAATTTCGAAGAGTTCTTGGTCCACCACCTCAGCGTTGTTCCGGGGTCCAAACCGGTTCAACAGAAGAGGCACAAATTCGCCCCCGAGCGACAGCTAGCTATAAAAGAGGAGGTGGACAAGCTCTTGAAGGCCCGGTTCATACAAGAGGTGAACTATCCCGAGTGGTTGTTGAATGTAGTAATGGTGAAGAAGTCCAATGGGACCTGGAGAATTTGTATCGATTTTACCGATCTCAACAAGGCTTGCCCCAAGGATCCCTTTCCTCTTCCAAGTATTGACACTCTGATTGACGCCACCTCGGGACATGAACTCCTCAGCTTCATGGACGCCTTCTCAGGCTACAACCAGATCCGGATGTTCCCCCCAGATATTCCGAAGACATCATTTGTGACCGATCAGGGCCTCTATTGTTATAGGGTTATGCCCTTTGGCCTGAAGAATGCAGGTGCAACGTATCAATGCCTCGTCAACAAGGTTTTCCAAGCTCAAATCGGCCGTAATATGGAGGTGTATGTTGACGACATGCTTGTAAAAAGCATCAGATGTCCCGATCATGTAACCAACCTCCAAGAGGCATTTGACGTTCTGAGAAAGCACAACATGAGACCCAATCCGAACAAGTGTGCGCTCGGTGTCTCGTCAGGAAAGTTCGTCGGCTTCATGGTCAACCAGCGAGGAATTGAAGCTAACCCTGAGAAAATCAAGGCCATATTAGACATGGCCCCTCCTATGAATGTTAAGAAAGTTCAGAGGTTAACAGGCCGCTTGGCCGCCATAGGGCGTTTTCTCTCGAAGTCCGGAGAGAAATGCCTTCCCTTCTTCAAGGCCCTTAGGGGGGCTAAAGGTTTTAAATGGGGACAATAGCAACAGGAGTCCTTCGACCAGCTCAAGGCTTACCTCATCAATCCTCCTCTCCTCAGCAAACCAATTCCTGGAGAACCCCTTTACCTCTACCTGGCAGCCTCCGAACAGACTCTCAGTGCCGTTTTAGTAAGGGAAGAAGACTGGGCTCAAAAGCCTATTTACTATGTGAGCAAAGTACTTCGGGATGCCAAACTCCGCTACCCGAAGATAGAAAAGATGGCTTATGCCCTGGTGATGGCCGTGAGAAAGCTTTGCCCGTACTTTCAGTCCCATTCGGTGGTCATTCTTACCGACCAACCGCTGAAGCAGGTCCTCCACAAGCCAGAGACCTCGGGTCGCCTTATGAAGTGGTCTATCGAGCTGAGCCAGCACGATATAACTTATCAGCCTCGGACCGCGATCAAGGCTCAGGCCTTAGCAGAATTCATAGTTGAAAGTACCATCCCCGAGTCCAGCCAAACAGTGAAGGGACCACTCGTCTGGTCGGTTTATGTGGACGGATCCTCCTGCAATGAGGGAAGCGGGGCAGGGGTCATTCTGGCAGGCCCAGATGATTTCATCCTCCAATACTCCCTCCATATCAATTTCAAGGCCTCTAATAACGAAGCAGAATATGAAGCACTCATAGCCGGCCTTGGAATGGCTCGCAACGCAGGGGCGCAACGCCTCAAGATCTTTAGCGACTCCCAGCTAGTCGTGAATCAGGTCCTCGGCGAATATGAAGCACGTGATGACAGGATGGTTAAATACTTAGCCAAGGTCAGGAGCCTCACGGCACTGTTTGAAGAAGCCTTCATCCAACGCATACCCCGGGAAGAAAATTCTCAGGCCGATGCCCTCTCCAAACTAGCCTCTTCCTCCCTTCAAGGTCTCGAGCAGACCGTCTTGATAGAGGTCCTTCTGAAGCCAAGTATAGAGGACGAAACTCCCGAATCTATGGAGTCGCTGCCTGTCCTGCTCGAAGACAACTGGATGAAACCCCTCGTCGAATTCTTAAGGGATGGACTCCTCCCCGAGGATCCCAAGGAAGCTCGAAGAGTGAGAACCCGAGCTGAGCGTTACACACTAATCGGAGGTATCCTATATAAACACTCCTTCACACAGGTAGATGGCCGGCCTTACCTGAGATGCATCTCCCCCGAGCAAGCCGACTACGCCCTGCAAGAACTTCATGAGGGCATCGACGGGGCACATTCAGGGTCCAGAGCTCTAGCGTGCAAAGTGTTGAATTATGGATATTTCTGGCCCACTCTCCTACGAGACGCCGAACGGCACGTTCGGCAATGCACTCCTGTCAGAAGTACTCCGACATTCGATGCCTCCCACAAGCTCCACTCACTTCCCTATCAAGTCCGATCCCCTTTGCAATGTAGGGGATGGATTTACTAGGGCCATTTCCACCAGCTCCCGGACAGTTCAAATTCTTAGTCGTGGCGATCGACTACTTCTCGAAATGGATAGAGGCCGAGCCCTTGGCCACGATCACCGAGAACAAGGTTGTTCAGTTCTTTTGGAAGAGCGTGATCTGTCGATTCGGCGTCCCTAGGGTCCTGATAACAGACAACAGAACACAGTTCACCGGGGCTACCTTCTGAGCTCTATGCGAAGACCTTGCCATCCAACACCGGTTCTCCTCCGTTTCTCATCCCCAGTCGAATGGCCAAGCCAAAAATGCTAACCGACAGATCCTCTCCGGCAATAAGAAGAGGTTAGATAAGTGTTCCAAAGGCTTATGGGTCGATCAGCTTCCCAACGTGCTGTGGAACTACCGCACCACAAAACGGACCCCCACAGGAGAGAGCCCATTTAATCTCACCTATGGGTCCGAGGCCATCATCCCACTAGAAGTCGGAATACCCTCTCCTCGTCTAATAGCTTATGAAGAAGAGCGAAATGCCAGAGAGCTCCGGGCAAGTCTAGACCTAATAGATGAGATCCGAGAAAGAGCTGCCCTTCGTCAACAAAGCTACCGAAGAAGGATCGAGTTGGCATACAACAAGAGAGTCCGCCCTAGGGACCTCAAAGAAGGGGACCTGGTCCTCAGAAAGTTGGCCATCTCATTCCCAGGTCAGAAGAGCAAATTGGCCCCAAATTAGGAGGGACCTTACAAGATCGCCAAAGTAGTCCGCCCCGGCACATACAGACTAGAAGATCTCGAAGGCAGGGAGATCCACAGGACTTGGAATGCCGACCATCTCTTAAAATACCAAGAGAGAGCACCAACGCCTCTCTAAGTATTTCGAGATATCGAACCGTTCCTCTCCTATTACTTGTAATGATTTTTCTTTTATTTTTCTCTTGTAATAACGGCTCGCAGCTTTAGAAGCAGCCAGCCATTAGTCATCAATAAAGAAAGTTTTTTCATATTTTACTTGTAAAAAGTGCTTACATCTCTCTGCCTTCACTCTTCACTCTACCGATGGTTCGAAGTCTAACACTCAGCTCGACCCTACTTCGCAAGTTCGCTCGTAAGCGAGCTAGAAGTAGGTCGCCGTTCGGAACTGCGCTCACAACCGTTGAACAACTCTACCGATGGTTCGGAGTCCAACACTCGGCTCGATCCTACTTCGCAAGTTCGCTCGTAAGTGAGCTAGAAGTAGGTCGCCGTTCGGAACTGCTCCCACAACTGTTGAACAACTCTACCGATGGTTCGGAGTCCAACACTCGGCTCGATCCTACTTCGCAAGTTCGCTCGTAAGCGAGCTAGATGTAGGTCGCCGTTCGAAACTGCTCCCACAACCGTTGAACAACGCTACCGATGGTTCGGAGTCCAACACTCGGCTCGATTCTACTTTGCAAGTTCGCTCGTAAGCGAGCTAGAAGTAGGTCGCCGTTCGGAACTGCTCCCACAACCGTTGAACAACTCTACCGATGGTTCGGAGTCCAACACTCGGCTCGATTCTACTTCGCAAGTTCGCTCGTAAGCGAGCTAGAAGTAGGTCGCCATTCGGAATTGCTCCGACAACTGTTGAACAACTCTACCGATGGTTCGAAGTCCAACACTCGGCTCGATTCTACTTCGCAAGTTCGCTCGTAAGTGAGCTAGAAGAAGGTCGTCGTTCGGAACTGCTCCCACAACCGCTGAACAACTCTACCGATGGTTCGGAATCCAACACTTGGCTCGACTCTTCTTCGCAAGCTCGCTCATAAGCGAGATAGAAGCAGATCGCCATTCGGAACTGCTCCCACAACTGTCGAGCAACTCTAGCGGTAGTTCGGAATCTAGCGTTCGGCTCGACTGCGCTCACTCAATACCCCGAGCCGAGCAGACGAGGAATCGACCCTCGTATATGGAGAAAAATTCCGCCGAACCAATTTCACCGTTAGATCATCTCAAAATGCGTGCTAGAACGTGATGAACGGATCAGATCGTGCCACGTTTCCACAAAACGACAAGATAGTTTTTTTTGGGAATTCGTTCCTCCCACCTCGTGATGCGTTCCACGATCATGATCGACCGTCTAGATTGAGCCACGTGGATCGCGTCTGAAATCCGAGCTATCACACCTCGGTATACTCCGAGCCGAAAAACTAAAGTTCCGCGGCTAAAACCTTCGAAAAAGACAACTATGGGTCCTTATGGTTCGGCGTCGAGAATAAGGCGACCACGGCACAACAATGAATAAAACAACTTCGATTTTATTAAAACACTTGGTAAATTTACAAGGCGGACAGTTACAGCGGGAAAGCAACTAAATAAATTTACAAGGCATGTTATTACAACAATAGAGACGATGCAAGAAGTAAAAGGCTCGACGCAACTCGTTCAGTGCCTCCTCGGGACAGGGATGTTTCGATTGAGAGACAATCGGGGTTTCTGTCGTTTTATCTCCGAACTTGTCTCTAGGCCGACGAACTGCGACGCCGCCTCGCCACTAATCCTAATGGTGGCTCCGACCGAGGCTCCACTCGAGCTAACAGCTACTCCGCTTTGTGTGTCGGCTGCTGTCCGACCAATAACTTGGCCACGAGTCGCTAGCTCGTAGAAGGTGATCCCCCATTCTCTCTCTTCGCGAGTGCAGGAAGTGCTGCGGACATTAGCCCTCACAGGCTGAGGCTTCAATCGAGCCACCTCCTCCTCGAGCTCAACGATCCTATCCTTCAGAGTGTCGTCCTTAACCATTATCTTAAATCGAGGGAGTTTTGCCGAACCGGAGCACTCAGCGCTGTCGGATATAATGCGACGTAAGTTGGTCACCTCGATGCTCTTGTCGACCGTGACCCTCTGCAGCTGTTCGACCTTCTTCTCGAGCTCATCTCGCTCAGCCAGCACCGAGGCTAGCTCTGCCTCTTTTGCCGATAGCTCCTCCTCGACTATCCGGAGATGGTGCACCTCGGCCAGAAGCTCGCTGTTCTTCTTCTCCACGTTGAACATCAACCTCCTGGTGAGCTCGATTTCACCCACGAGGCGAGCCTCGCGAGATTGCTTAAACAGCTCGACGCGACATCGAGCTGCTATGGTATTTGGGGCGTGTTCGAGGATCTGAAATACAAGGACGTCATGACAAGGAAACTATAGACCGACCCAAACACTTGCACAAATTTGAAACAAAGATTTTCATTCATAAAAGAAAAAGCAGTGGCCAGTCCGCAAGAAGGCATTACACTTTTGAAAAGAAAGCAAAATTACAAAAAGACGAGAAGATCAGGGGTCCACCTACGATGTCGGTTCGACCACAGGCGCTTCACCAGATGGCCCCTCGTTTCTCACCCCGGCCTGGGAGTCTGTCACCAAAACATCAGCGACTACCTCCTCGTCGTCATCGCCCTCTACCTCGTCACCTTCCTCCGCCTCGCCTCCCTCCTCCTCGCCGTCTGATGCGGATCCGGGCCACAACCTGTAGCCGACCCGCTCGAAGCCGGGGACGCGATCCTGAACGTGGTCGAGCGCCCTCTGGTAGGACTTCTTCATGTTCGAGGCCATGTGCTTCTTCGCCTCGGCCTCGACCTCGGCCTTGATCTTCGTTGCCAAGGCCTCCTTCTCCGCCTTCACCTCGGCCAGAGCCTTCGCTGTCGCCGCCAGCTCCTCGGCAGCCTTGGCGACTTTGGCAGCCTCCTCAGTGAGCCTCCCCTTTACTCGCTCCAGGTCAGCCACAAGATCGGTAACCTGGACCTCCAAGCCCTCGGCTCGCCTCTGCTCTGCTTTGAGTTGCCGAACTGCCTTCACCTTGTCCGCCCTGTCTTTATCACTGGCGGCCTTCAACTCCTTCTCCTATTCGGCGAACGCTTCAAGGAGATGGTTGAAGTGACAAGTGGCCTGCCAAAACAAAACAATGGTGAGCACAAGATAAGAGCCGAATGACAGACTTAAAGAAATTCTCAAAAGAAGCTTACCGATACGAGCGACCGAGCAACCTCATAGGTGTCGTCGCCAACCGTCCCTGCCTTCAGCGCGGCTCGATCTTTCGGAGTCGCCAAGTGTTTGACGACCTGCATCGACATCTGCGAGTTTCCAAGGAATCCATCATGATTCTTGACTCGCCAGTTCGGAACGAATAGCTGCTTGTGCTGCTCGGTCAAGATCACCTCGGCCTAAGCAGTCAACGGCGGAGCCTCAAGCGACAACGCCGCCGAGACGTCGAAGGCCCCACCGATCGGGGCAGAAGCAACAGGAATCGAGGGCTCTTCGACAACAACCACCGTCGGCGAAGGGGACCTCAGCAACGGGGGGAGGTGGAACGACTGCCGAAGCAACTTTGAGAGGCCGACCTGACGAGGCGGTCGTGCTCGGCCTCTTCCTCTTCCTTCCATCGGCCACCTTACCCCTCTCGTTCATCATGGCCGTAAAGTCCATCTTCAGCGCTTCTGTACCAAACAACAAACAAATTGAGAGTTAGTAAAATGAGATAAAAACTTGAAAAAAAAAATACAAGATGTCAGGAGCGTACTCGGGTCGATCGGACTAAGGCCTGACCCGTATAGCACCTCCTCGGTCATCTCCCTCCAACTCAACATCGGGAGGGCCACGATCTTCCTCGCCACTTCCTCCTCGGCTGCAGTCAGTTCTGGGTCGGCCCTCGCAAACTTTAGCACCTCTACTTTCCATTGGCTCGGAACTTGCAGCATCGATGGCTCCCTCAATATGAAGAACTTTTCCTTCCAGCCTTTGATCGAGTCCGGGTTTTCTATAATTCGAACACCCTTCCTCGGCGCCAGGTAGTATCGATGCTCGGTCTTGTGCATCCGGTTTATCCGATACATGCTTCGGAAGACCGTCAGGTCCGGCTCGACCTCGGCGTTGCGGCACTGGAGCAGGAAGGCATTCACATGACGCCATGTGTTCGGCATGAATTGGGTCGGCACAAGGCAGTACCAGCCGAGGACCAGACGAATGAAGGGGTGCAGGGGAAAGCGCAGTCCGGCATTCAGAGAGTCGTAGTCGAACATGCACATATCCGACGACGATAGCTTGGAGTTCGCTCGCATCCCGGGGCCGGGGAGAATTAACTTGTACTCCGGAGGGATGGCGAACCCTTTTCTAATCTGGAGCAGGTCCCTCTCGAATAGCACCGATCCAATTTCGTCCGCCTCGGTGGTCAGAACCGGGTTGTTCTCTTCGTATACTTCCGACTGACCGATGACCGCCTTCTTCAAGAGGTCGCTCTCGTACTGCCTAACCCCAGCATGTCCGGACAGTACACAAATGTACCGGCCTGTCTCAGGGGCTTGCCTCGGATTCTCCACAATCACCTCGACCATAGGAGATTGGGCCACTACCCCCCTCTTCTTCTTCTCCTTCCTCGCCTCGGCCCCAGACGGCTCGGCTACTTGCTTCCCCTTCCTTCGGATCTCCATCTCCCTCCTCTCCTCGGCACCACTATCGCCCGAGGACGATGCCTCACTCCCCGAGTTCACCCTTGACATCTCTAGGAAAAAGCTAAGGCAAAAATCGCCACTAGCAGAGAGCACAGAGAGTAAAAGTGAAATCTTGGAGTGAAAAGTGAGAAATGAGCTTGGGGGTGGGGGAGTTAAAACTTATAACCCCAGTGCGATGTTTGGGCCTCCTTGGGAACTTAAAAGCCCGCTAAGAAGCCAAAGCGCCAAAGCAGAGAGTTGCGACGTTTCAGTTTCACAACAAAGACTCCACAAAGCGCTCAAGTCCACGACTTGGCCATCGGTTCGCCTAGCCGACCAACCGAACAGTCTGGTTAAGCGATCGAGCTACTGAGTCCGCTTCGGCACCGAGCTTCCGAGCCAAGGGGACGAGGAACCGACCCTCATATATGGAGAAAAATTCTTCTGAGGCGGAATCACCGTCAGATCTCTCCAAAATTCGTGACAAGACACTATGGACGGTTCAGATTGTGCCACGCTCACAAAACGACAAAATAACGTTTTCTCGTGATCTGAACCCAACCCTCGTGATTCACGCAACGATGGACACTCCGGATCTGACCACGTGTACCTTCTGAGCTGCGTGCCACCGGTTCACCTAGCCGAGCTACTGAACAGCCTAGCTAAGCAGCCGAGCTGCCGAGCCGAAGGGCGACGACGCTTCAATTCCAGGACGCTTCAAAACGTCCAACTCCATGCCTTGGCTATCGGCACCGAGCTTCCGAGCAGAGGGGACGAGGAACCGACCCTCAAATATGGAGAAAAATTCTTCCGAGGCGGAATCACCGTCAGATCTCTCCAAAATTCGTGTTAAGACACGATGGACGGTTCAGATTGTGCCATGCTCACAAAATGACAAAATAACATTTTCTTGTGATCTAAACCCAACCCTCGTGATTTGCGCTGAGATGGACGTTCAGGATCACGCCACGTGGTTCGGCTGATTCCGAGCTACGTGCCGATCTGCCGAGCCGAGGGGACGAGGAACCGACCCTCGTATATGGAGAAAAAATCCGCCGACCCTCCTCAGCCGTTGGATCTTGTCAAAAAACGCGCTCGTCATGATGGACTGCTCAGATCTTGCCATGTTCACTAAACGAAAAGATAACGTTTTTTGGGAATACGCACTGAGATGGACGTCCAGGATCACGCCACGTAGTTCTACTGATTCCGAGCCATGTGCCGACCCGCCGAGCCGAAGGGACGAGGAACCGACCCTCGAATACGAAGAAACTATCTGCCGAGAAGCGCGGATCGTCTGATCGCCCAGAAAATCGCGCTCGGCGCTGATCAAGGGCCCAGATTGCGCCACGCCATAAATCGGTATTAAAAATTAGTTTTTATTTATTTAGATCATTTTATTTACTTAAAAATTGCGAAAAATTACTAAAAAATTCGAAAAAATTAACTAAAAATTCTAGAAAATAATCACAAATTCAGGGGAACGTTTTTGAGCCCCTGAACGAGCAATTATTACCTAGAATGTGTTGTTAAGACCCCCGAACAATTAGTTAACACATCGCAAAATTAAATAAATAATCCGAAAAAGATAGATAGAAATCACTAAATGACCAGAGAAACTCAGGAACAACTTAGAGTCCCACTAACTTGAAAAATCACCGCACTACCTCCTTCAAAGATTCAAAACCTTCCATTTGGACTCCGATACAACTCCACTAGCCGTTAAAACAGTAAAACTACTCCTCAAAGGCTGATTAAACTCAGTCTTCGGGAGTGGGGGGCTCGTGATATGGCTAAAAATGGGGTTAAATCGGAACCGTCCAAATCGGGCACGAATCTTGAAGCCCGAGGGTAAAACGGTAATTTCACCTACCAATGGGTCTGAAGCTGGTACTGGTTCTCCTCCTCGAAGACCCACTAACCCGCGAACAGATCCACCTCAACTGGGTGCGGGTTCCAACCCGTAGCAAACCCGGTCCAGAAAGGATAGAATTAGGGTTTCTGGTTAATCCTGATCAACGGCCCTGATTCATATCTATCCTTTCACTGGGGATTAGGGATTACATTCCTTATCTAACCACAGGGGGATTACATTCCTAATCTAATCCTAGCGGCGCCTATAAATACCCCCCATTCATCTCCATTGAGAGGTAATCAATCTTTCTCCAGTTTTTGCACTCTTTCTTAATCATCCCTGATTGCTGACTTGAGCGTCGGAGGGTGCGTCGCCGGGAACAACCCCGGTGTCTCGCACTTTTTGCAGGTATACGGCGGGAGTCAACGTCAAACTCCGACGGAACAGGTATACAAGTTTGCTATTCAGTTTTCCTAAGAATCCACAAATACTATCTGTTTGCCCCCACACCAAATTTAGCGGCAACAGCCGCAGTTTCACAAAAACTACTGCAGCTCTTTAGTTTGCAATTATTCTAATTATGCTACCAGTAAGTAATTGACTTGAAATTTTTTATACTGTTACTGGACACCCTAGAGAATATTTTCTAATTTTCTCAGAATTAATTAATAATGTTTCAACCCCATTTCATATGTACAAACTCAGTTTTACCAATTCTAGCTTAACACAAATGCTGTATAGTTTGCTGTTTTGACACATGTTACCACAACTTTTATGTATCTTAATTATATGCATTGGAACCGGGCACGGGCAGGAGTCTAGTTTCTAGATCTTCTAATGGATCAACATTTGCTATCTATTAGCAATGAAAATTACAGTTTTGGTACAGTAACATCGTGCTGTCCAGATTTGAGATTTTCGTTGTTCTTGATATTTTGATTTGTGTTCACCCTTTAATATGCTTTATAATTATCTTAAACTTGTTCCATATTCATGATTATGATTACTTGACTTGTTTCACACACTTTCATGCTTGCTTGATGATAATAATAAATAATAAGCCGAGGTTTAAGGGAAAGACCATAGTAGTGGACAATATAGGTAAGTGTACTCGGAAGGGGGCCCATGTTTCCCACTTGATACATGCCTCATGAACTAGTATATTATTAATCGATTCATGAACTAGTATATTATATGATTTATGAACTAGTATATTATTATCCGATTCATGAACTAGTATATTAATTGATTCATGAACTAGTATATATTTGATTCATGACTTGTCTTGCTATGACTTGACACATGAACTAGCTATATGATTACCCGATTCATGAGCATGGCTTGCTTGATACTTGAGACCTGAGTACATTGTCCTATAAACTCCACCACTAGGCCTAAACGTAACTGATTGTATGTAGCAACCATGTAGTAAAAGTATGGATGCATGAAGTGCTACCTAGAAAGAATAAAACATTAGACTTAAGATTAACTTGTCACTTGTACACACTTGATTCCCTACTTGATCACATGATTTATGAGACTTGATTCTTGTACTTGACAATTTGACACTAGACTTGAGACTTGTCACTTGATGCTTGATACAATTACATATTCACTAGCCACTTATTTCACTACTAGTACTCGTTACCCAATCTTGTCACTTCAGTTGTCTTCTTGCTAGCTAATTTCTTGAATCCCCATTACTTGTTGTATCCCTATTACATTCTTGATTTCAATGCTTGTTCCATGTTGCTTATACTTGTTTTACTATTTGCGGCCCTAACTTGCACTAAGGGTGTTTATCTTGTTTTCTCTATTTTTTTCCCTTTTTATATTTATATATACTAACTTTGGAGACGTGTTGCCTGCTGGAATTGGTGAGCAGACATTCTAGGCTTCGCTTGGAGCAAGGACTTGCTTAGATATTTTGTTTTCTCGAGTTATTTATTTCTTGCATCTTATAAACTTGTAACGAGCTTATGTTCCCGAGTTTTTATCTTTTGATCCAGAATTGAAAACTATTTGGGATATTATTATTTGTTTCAATTTTTTTCTGTTGCTTAATAAAATATTCATGCATGCGTGGTTGTGTGCATTTTGTTCTATTCTTGTTATGATGCTGAGTCGATCCTACAGCTCATGAATGATGAAAATCATTTGCTGGGCTTTGTCATGCGCTCATATTCCATGTTTTTGGGAAGCGGGGCGTGACAAGATTTTTAGTGGTATCAGAGCCAAGTTTGGCTAATGTGTTAGTTTGACTAATACATTAGACAAGCTTGACTCAGTCAGGATTAACTCAACATTTAGTTGGCCATGTAACTGCATGAAAAATTGATTATCAACTTGATCTGGATACTGATTGTTTTGGGTTTGTGCAGGCTATGGCTCGTAAGAATGTTTCGTCCTCCCAATCTGAGGGTAATCAGTCAGAGGAGCCTGCTATTGTGCAGATGTTGCAGATGCAACGTGAACAGAATTAGCGGCTGATGCAAGAAATGATGCAGATGCAAAGAGAACATGGTGAACTGATGAGGGCAATTGTGGAAGCGCCAACAGAGAGCCCCTTGTACCTGTGCCTGGGTGCTACCACCGAGACCTGGCAATGTAGCGGATTTCATGAGGCTACACCCAAAAAAATTCTCATGTACGGAAGGTCCGATGAAAGCCGAGCAATGGCTCATGAGGACGGAACAGCTATTGATCGCATCGCGGATAGCTGATGTGGATCGCGTGGATGTCGTGAGCATCCAGGTTGTTGACCTCGCCCACATCTGGTGGCGAGCTGAGATGGAATGGCTAGGGCGCTCCATGGCATGGGCTATCTTCAGGGAGAGCTTTCTCACGAAGTTCTTTCCCGACATTACTAGGAATGAAATGGATCGGCAATTTTTCGCGCTCACTCGGGTTCCTCAGATAGTGTTTATTATACAATTTTCATTGTTAATTCATGATATATCAATGTTTAACTAAGACACTATCGTGAATCAGGGGAGTCGGACCATAGACGAGTGTGCTGCGGAGTTTACCCGGCTGAGTCATTTTGCCACGTCCATGGTGGCGAATGATGAGGATAAGAGCCGCTATTTCTTATTGGGCTTGGACATTGAGATCTAGGATCGCTTAGCTGCCTTGAGACTCCGATCCTTTGCAGACATCCTGGAGGCCGCCAAAAGCCAGGAATAGACCAGTAGGCGGAAGCATGCCATTCAGCGGTCCGCTCCGCATCCTGTCGCTAGCAGGCCCACTGGAGGGCCAATCAGGAGGTCAGTTCCAGCCCACCTTGCCAGGGCTACTCCCTACCCTGCCGCTGCTCCACGGAGGGGAGGTTTTTGTAACTTCTGTCAGATTCCGGGACACATGCGTGGGGATTGCCGACGAGTCAACCGCCGATGTTTTGGGTGTGGTGCTAGTGACCATGCAGTTCGAGACTATCCAGGGGGTAGGCTAGGCTAGCCTGCAGTCATGCCGACTCGCAATCAGGTTAGGCTGCCACTTCCTCCTTAGCATCAGATTGTCGGTCAGAGGACCGCTGCCCCGAGGAGAGGTCAGGCCTTCAACCTGACTGCAGAGGAAGCCGAGACCGCAGAGGAGGTCATTGCAGGTATATTTGTGTTTTGTTGTTTTATTATCTATTCCCTGCTTTAATTATTTATCTTTGCATCATTCATTGTGTAATTTCTTTTCACATCAGTATTTCCTATTCCTTATTATCCTGCACTATTCATCTCTTCCTATGTTTTGATTCTATCATAGGTATCATTCTAATTCATTCTTTTCCTGCCCATTTGCTATTTAATTTCGGGGCAACCCACTCTTTCGTCTATTCCCGCTTTGTGGATTAGCATCAGTTGGAGTGCAGTACTATGTCGGCAGCTTGGAACATCACCACAGGTGGCAGTGTTGTCGTTTGCTTTAGGGAGTGCAAGTAGAGCCCTATGGTTATTGGGGGCACAGATTTCAAGGCAGATCTGATAGTGATCTGGAAATTCAGGGTTTGATGTGATTCTCGGCATAGATTAGTTTGGGGAGTCTCATGCTGTTATTGATTACCGAGCAAAGAAGGTTGTGTTTAGAATTTTGGAGCATGCAGAGTTTGAGTTCCATACTGGGGAGACACCCTTTGGGCGTGGTAAGAAGGTGGCAGATGAGGAAGGTTGTGCAATGGAGTTGCACATAGGCTGTGAGGTTGCGCCTCTTGTAGTGCGGGAATTCCTAGATGTGTTCCCAGAGGAATTGCCTGGGTTACCTCTAGATCGAGAGGTGGAGTTCGGTATTGAGGTTCAGCCGGGTACAGTGCTGATATCGAAGAGCCCATACAGGATGGCACTTATTGAGCTAGCAGAGCTGAAGGTGTAGATTCAGGGTTTGTTGGATTTAGGTTTCATCAGGCCTAGTGTATCACCGTGGGGAGCTCCTGTTCTGTTTGTCAATAAGAAGGATGGAAGCCACAGGTTATGCATGGATTACAGAGAGCAGAACAGTGTCACAGTGAAGAATCGGTATCCACTACCTAGGATCGACGACCTGTTTGATCAGTTGGGTGGTGCTGCAGTCTTTTTGAAGTTGGACCTTTGCTTGGGGTACCATCAGGTGAAGGTGAAGGTAGCAGATGTGCAGAAGACTGCGTTCAGGACTAGGTACTGGCATTACGAGTTCTTGGTGATGCCCTTCGGAGTCACGAATGCCCCAGCAGTGTTTATGATCCTGATGAACAAAGTTTTCTCCCAATTTCTAGACTGATTTGTGGTGGTCTTTATAGATGAAATCTTGGTGTATTCGCGGAACCGGGAAGAGCATGATGAACATCTGATGTTAGTCTTGCAGACTTTGAGGAAGAATCGACTCTTTAGAAAACTCAGTAAGTGCGAGTTCTGGCTTGACCGGGTCATATTCTTGGGACATATTATCTCGGGAGAGGGAATCTTCGTAGATTCGTCCAAGATTGCTGCAGTGAAGGATTGGCCAGTGCCTAAGTCAGTTTCAGAGGTGAGGAGTTTTCTCGGGCAAGCAGGTTATTATCGAAAGTTTGTCCAAGACTTCTCGAAGATTGCTTGGCCGTTGACTAAACTGACAGGAAAAGATCAGAAGTTTTCTTGGGATGAGGCCTGCAGCAAAGCTTTCGCAGAGTTGATGAGCAGGTTGACGTCAGCACCAGTGTTGACTATACCAGATGGTTCGGGTGGTTTCGTGATTCACTACGATGCTTCAGGCGGAGGTCTAGGTGCAGTGTTGATGCAAAAGGGTTGAGTTGTTGCTTATGCATCCAGGCAGTTGAGGCCGCATGAGAAGAACTACCATACTCATGACTTGGAGTTGGCAGCGGTGATCTTCACTCTGAAGTTGTGGAGACACTACTTACTTGGAGACCAAGTGGAAATCTTTACCGACCATAAAAGTCTCAAGTATGTCTTCACTCAGAAAGAGCTGAACATGAGACAGAGGTGCTGGTTAGAGTTGATGGCCGACTACGACATCAGTTTGCAGCATCATCCTGGTAAGGTGAACTTGGTGCCAGATGCATTGAGCAGGAGGCTAGTCGCCATGTTCTTGACTCAACAGAAGGAGCTTATTGAGCAGATGAGAAGGTTGGACTTGAATGTGATTATGTCAGGCGTCGATCGGAGTTGTATGATGCTTCAGTTGTAGTCATCTCTGGTAGAGCAGATTAAGGAAGCATAGGCAGGTGATGAGCAGTTACAGAAGTTCAGGGTAGAAGTTGAGGCATGTTCGAGGACCGATATGGTCATTCACTCAGATGGATCACTTCTATTTGGGGCAAGGCTGTGTGTCCCAAAGGGTGAAGTCAGGCAGAAATTGCTCGAGGAAGCCCACCAGTCGGCGTACTCTATTCATCCCGGTGGTACCAAGATGTATCGGGATTTGAAGCTTCACTTTTGGTGGCATGGTATGAAGAGGGCAGTAGCCAGATTTGTGTCTCAGTGCTTGATTTGCCAGCAGGTGAAGGCAAAACATCAGAGGACCGCCGGACTTCTTCAGCCTCTTCCCATTCTGGAGTGGAAGTGGGAGCATATCACCATAGATTTTGTGACCGCCTTGCCAAGGAGTCCTAAGGGTCACAACGCCATTTGGGTGATTGTCGACAGGATGACGAAGAGTGCTCACTTCATCCCCTTCAGGGTTGGTCAGTCTACTGAGAGTCTCGCAGAGAGGTACATGCAGAAGATTGTCAGGCTCCATGGGGTTCTGATCAGCATTGTATCCGACAGGGATACCAGGTTGAGATCTCAGTTTTGGGAGAGCCTTCAGAGCAGTCTTAGGAGCAAGTTGAAGTACAATACAACTTTCCACCCCCAAATAGACGGGTAGTCAGAAAGGACCATTCAGACATTAGAGGACATGTTGAGGTCCTGTGTACTTCAGTTTGGAGGGTCTTGGAGGATCACCTGCACTTGGTTGAGTTCTCGTACAACAACAGCAATCAGGCCAGTCTTAAAGCTGCACCGTACGAGTCATTGTATGGTCGGAAGTGTAGGTCACTAGTGTGCTGGGATGACATTAGTGAGAGGAAATTGTTGGGGCCTGAATTGATCACCAAGACTGTCGATGCAGTGGCTCAGATCAGGAAGCACCTTCTGGCAGTGCAGGACAGGTAGAGGAAATGGGCAGATGTCCACAGAAGGCCCTTGGAGTTTGAGGTGGGAGACCATGTGTTCCTTAAGGTATCGCCGTGGAAAGGCGTTATCCGATTTGGAGGTGGAGGCAAGCTAAGTCCCAGGTTCATCGGGCCTTTTGATATTGTGGAGCAAGTAGGCAAGGTGGCCTATCGACTAGCATTGCCGCCGGATCTATCTGGGGTGCATGATGTCTTTCATGTCTCCCAGCTCAGGAGATACTCATCAGGGATGAGAGCCATGTGATCGACTACTCGGAGTTGTCAGTACAGCCAGATCTGTCCTTTGAGATTCCGCCGGTTACTATCTTGGACAGGCGTGAGAAGGTGTTGAAGAACAAGGTCATCAAGCTGGTTTGAGTTTCTTGGAATCCTCACTCGCCGGGTGAGTCAACTTGGGAATTGGAGGAGGAGATTCAGCAGAAGTTTACCCATCTGTTTCAGAAGTTTTTGTTTTGTTGTTGTTCTTTCTTTTCCTTTGGAGGGGGTTACCCTATGTACCACTTGTCTGAATTTCGAGGATGAAATTCTGCTTGTTAGGTGGGTAGGATTTGTAACTCCTATTTCCCGTATCTGTTTTTTTTCTATTGTATTTGCATTCCTTATACTCTGGCCATCCATTTGAGATCTGTATTTTGTTCTAGTTCGAATAAAAATCATTCATTTATTTCAACTCAATTTTTGTTTCAAAATTTATTTCAATTTCATTTTTCGTATCTGCTCTGATTGTTGTTCTTCATGAAGAATGGACTGTTTCACCTCATCTATTTCATTTAACCTAATTATAATGATTTTTGAGTCAATCTCTTGTTGGATCCCCCTCAAACCTGCTATCCAAATACCAAATAACCCAAACGCTATACTATTTAAACCTCCTAACCCTAGAATTAACCTTAACCCTAAACTATTACTATTCAACCCTCAGATACTCAGCCGCCTACCTTCTTCTCCCCGTCTCCTTCTTCCTCCCGCTCTCTGTTCCTTCAACCCAACGCCCAAGCCCATTCCCATTGCCACCACCGATCGCCCTCCATCATTGACCTCATCGCCGCATCACCCTCCGCTTTCACCCTCCACCATCGTCTTCCCATCCTCTACCCCATTAGACGTCGTCGCCCTTCTTCGACAGCTCCCCTCATCGCCTCATCCCTCTCCCGAACCCATTAACACCGCCATCGCCCTATTTCAAACCCAAAAACAGATCGTTGCCCCTTCATCATCGTCGTTGACTGCTCCCCAGTCGAACCTCGACATCGCCACTGCCTACCGCTGCCTTAGCCGTCAGTGTCGCTCTCCCTCTCTATGTCGTTGTGAAGAATGAGGAGGGAAAGTGAAGAGGTGATTTTTTTGATCCTAGCCACATGATCTCATCAAGATCCGAGCCCGTCTTGATCATCACCATCAGATCAGATATGGACCATCTGATCTCCTCGTGATTGGGATCTCCTTTTTGCTGTGTGCTGTTTGGAGGGGAGTAGGAGATCCGATCGTGTGTGCCGTTTTGCACATGTACCGCACGTGCTTGCATGTGCCCGTGTTTGTGCTTCATTTTTTGGGATTCTCATCCTGTCATATTGTTCGTGTTCGGATTCATCGTTGTCTCTAAGACAAGTATTCTTCTTGTACAAATTTTTGTTCTAGTACAAGCGTTTAATTGAAAATACTACAAATAGATCGTAGTTACGACTCCTCATTGTCTCATCGTTTGTTGATCTTGAATTATTCATCATCAATCTCATAATCATAAGAGTCACAACCCTTTGTTGATATATTTACAAAACTAGTTGGACCCTTTTATCTACTAATTACTTCAACATGAACCCCTTGACTTGTAGACACGTGTCGTGTGATGTGTTGTGTGGATCTTACATTCTTTTGAGTTGAGAAATACATGCGGCTTACTGATTTGATCCCCAATGCATCTGTATTTGTGTCACACACTAATCCAGACTCATAATAGACATTTATCATGCAACTTGTATATAAAAGAAATTCACAGTTGCTGTTGTTTTTCTCTTTACTTGCTGTTTCGCCCCGAATAAAACCAAAATATGAACTTGAGTCTTGAATATGAAATATAGCCCTAAATGTCTAGTTTTCAATAACATCCAGAATTTTCAAATTCCAAGTTACGGTCTAGGAGATATCGCAGTTTTACTGCTGCCGTGTCGGTAGTCGCAGATTCACAAAAACTGCTGCACCTATTTGGTTTACAATTATTCTAACTATGCTACCAGTAAGTAATTGACTTGAAAATTTTTATACTATTAGTGGACACCTTAGAGAACATTCCCTAATTTTCTCAGAATTAATTAATGATGTTTCGACCCTGTTTCATATGTACAAACTCAGTTTTACCAATTCTGGCTGAATACAAATGCTGTATAGTTTGCTGTTTTGACACATGTTAGCACAACTTTTATGTACCTTAATTATATGCATTAGAACCGGGCACAGGCAGGAGTCTAGTTTCTAGATCTTCTGACGGATCCACATTTGCTATCTTTTAGCAACGGGAATCGTAGTTTTCGTACAGCAACGTCGTTCTATCCAGATTTGAGATTTTCGTTGTTCTTGATATTTTGATTCGTGTTGACCCTCGAATATGCTTTATAATTATATTAAACTTGTTCCATGTTCATGATTATGTTTACTTGACTTATTTCGCACACTTTCATGCTTGCTTGATGATAATAATAAATAATAAGTCGGGGTTTGAGGGAAAGACCATAGTAGTGGACAATAGGTAAGTGTACTCGGAAGGGGGACCGTGTTTCCCACTTGATACATGCCTCATGAACTAGTATATTATTATTCGATTCAGGAACTAGTATATTATATGATTCATGAACTAGTATATTATTATCCGATTCATGAACTAGTATATTAATTGATTCATGAACTAGTATATATTTGATTCATGACTTGTCTTGCTATGACTTGACACATGAACTAGCTATATGATTACCTGATTCATGAGCATGGCTTTTTTGATACTTGATACCTGAGTACACCGCCTTATAAACTCCACCACTAGGCCTAAACGTAACTGATTGTATGTAGCAACCATGTAGTAAAAGTATGGATGCATGAAGTGCTACCTAGACAGAATTAAACATTAGACTTAAGATTAACTTGTCACTTGTACACACTTAATACCCAACTTGATCACATGATACATGAGACTTGATTCTTGTACTTGACAACTTGACACTAGACTTGAGACTTGTTACTTGACACTTGTACTTGAATACTTGTCATTTAATGCTTGATACAATTACATGTTCACTAGCCACTTATTTCACTACTAGTACTCGTTACCCAATCTTGTCACTTGAGGTGTCTTCTTGCTAGCTAATTTCTTGAATCCCCATTACTTATTGCATCTCGATTACATTCTTGATTCCAAATCTTGTTCCATGTTGCTTGTACTTGTTTTACTATTTGCGGCCCTAACTTGCACTAAGGGCATTTATCTTGTTTTATCTTTTTTTCCCCTTTTTATATTTATATATACAGACATTGGAGACGTGTTGCCTGCTAGAATTGGTGAGCAGACATTCTAGGATTCGCTTGGAGCAAGGACTTGCTTAGATTTTTTGTTTTCTGGAGTTATTTATTTCTTGCAACTTAAAAACTTGTAACGGGCTTATGTTCTCGAGTTTTTATCTTTTGATTCAGAGTTGGAAACTATTTGGGATATTATTATTTGTTTCAATTGTTTTCTGTTGCTTAATAAATTATTCATGCATGCGTGGTTGTGTGCATTTTGTTATATTCTTGTTATGATGCTGAGTCGATCCTACAGCTCATGAATGATGAAAATTATTCGCTGGACTTTGTTACGCGGTCGTATTCCGTGTTTTTGGGAAGCGAGATGTGACACAAAGAGTTTGGGCCTCTCTGTGTCCTTCTCTGTTAAAGCTCTCAAAGGCATCAAAATGCCTCATTGCTATGCACTAATTATTAATATACGCATGGCAAATTATGAGGTGCGACGTATCCTCGTAGACAACGGAAGCTCCATAAACATCCTCTTTATGATCGCAGTCGATGCTCTGAAGCTCTCACAAGATCGACTCACGCCAGTTAGTTATACACTTCACGGCTTCTCAGGCGCACCCGTACAAGTCAAGGGAATCGTTATACTCGACGTGACGGCAGGAAAATCCCAAGCAGCTCGGACAGAAGTATTAGACTTCCTGATAGTCGACATCAAAGCCGCGTACAATGCCATATTTGGCCGCCCAGGCTTGGGAACTTTCCATGCGGTTTCCTCCGCATTTCACATGAAAATGAAATTCCCAACAGTAACAAGCATAGGCCAGGTTATGGGAAGCCAATAAACAACTCAAGTATGCTACACTACTACCAAGGGGGGCTAGGTTCTCCCCCTCAATGCCACAGAGCCACTGCTAGAAAGCAATCACAGTAACACCAAGTCTCCAGACAAGTTCGAAGCTACTACACTAGACAAGCCTATCGAGAACCTCCAAATCTGTCAAGTCATTTACTCCTAGGTCCTAGTACATCCTCGTCAGGTCTACCAAGTTGTTCTCCTACCACTTCACCAACTTGAAGACCCGGGGGGCAAGGATATTACAAGAGGGACTTGGGATAAGCGATATCTCTTGAAGCATAACGAGGGTGTTTAAAATGTTTTCTCTCAGTAGTAGTAGTAGAATTTTCTTATTTGTAATAAATGTCAGCCACTAGAGCAACCATTTAGTTTATTTTTCCTTTCAATAAAGACCACTTTCCATACCGGTCATGCATGTAATAAGGGTCTGCCATTAGAGCAATCCCTTAGTTTATCTTTCAATAAAATTAGCTAGTTTATTTCTAAACATTTCGTTCAATTTTATTAGAGCAAACAACGAGTTAAATACCCAACTTGCACCAAAAACTCGTTAAATTCTCCCTACAACACGGATTCGGAGTCAATACCCATGGCTCGAAGTTACTCGACCAATTTGCAATAAAGCAAGTTTAGAGTTCGCTTCGCCATTCGATCTGCTCCTGCAATCCATTAACGCCTTGACGACAGGTTCGGAGTCTATACCCATGGCTTAATGTTACTTTAGCAACTTGCAACAAAGCAAGTCCAGAGTTCAACTCACCATTCGATTTGTTCCTGCAACCTGTTAATACTTAAAATAATAAGTTCGGAATCCATACCCATGGCTCGGGGTTACTTTAGCAACTTGCAACCAAGTACGTTCAGAGTTCAACTTGCCATTTAATCTGTTTCTGAAACTAGTTAAAATCCCTCGAAGAAAGTTTAGAGGTCCAAAATCGTGGATTGCAGTTACTCCAGTAAAACTTGTAAAACCAACACTTAAAGTTCAGTACGCCAGTTTATGTGACTTTCACAATTAGTTGGAAGACCCATATAGCAAGTTTGGAAAACAACTCTCCCTCAGAGTTGCTCTTACAACTAGCTGAGTACAAGATGGATAAGTTCTAAACTCCGCCAAAAACATTACGCACATCATCAACAGTTCATTAGCTATATACAACATACTTGAGGCCCTGTTATTTAGCTACAAAGAACCCAGTCGACGACCCATCAATCTCAAAGACAGGGTGCACAACAAGGATCAAGCACATGAAGAGATTTCATCAATAATCACAAAACTACCGCAAATCCATATATTCAGATCCCGTACCACCACAAGTGTTTATAAGTACAAGATTATAAGCCACACCACAAACATCGAAATATAGTAAGTCTGTAACTGGAACAATCAATACAATGGCACGCCCAAACATTAAACGGCATCGTAATCCTATATGCGACCTACAAACTGTCCTTTCGACTCAGTGGGCGATGAACATTATTCCTTAGAGATACAAGCCTCCTCATGGGTTTCTTGATGGAAACCATTTCCCCTTGACCATTAGCATCTTTTGAAGAAAACACCGATCCCATGGATTGAGTCCGCGGGCCGGCACCCAGGGCATATGTACTTCTCTGCGGACCAAAGCTAAACTTGACAAGGCAGTCACGCTGCTCTGAGCATCGACAAGATGAAGAGGGGGGCGCCTGCGCTGTCATGACCGTTCCCCCAACGGCTGACCTAGATCCACTGTCCGTTGCACTCCCTTTCGCATTAGCCGTATAGCTTTTCTTCACATCAACTGTTGCTCCTTTTTTCGCACCACTAACGTACAAAGTACTAGCCATTTAGAACTCACCAATTCTCGCCTGGAGACGATACAACTCCAAGTTTTTCTCAACAACTACTTCCCTAAGTATAGCGCACTCTCTGATACTATCTTTGGTCACCTTCGGAGGCAGTGACGAACTGTCAAGATGATCAATGCGCAGGAGTGCTAGCTTGCAATCCCTCTCAGTAAGCGCCGTCTTAAGGCGAACAGACTCTACCACTCGTATTCTGACTGAACACACAAACAATCAACAGTCAATTCTATTATGCACAGTCGCTTGCGAAGACGCTCAACCTCATCACTACGGGATTTCTCTCCTGTCCCCATGGTCGCCTGACAAAAGGTCCAAGAACATAGTCATGAAAGAGAAAAACTACTAGGCACTACGGTCAAACATCACTTCGGAACCCATTAAAATAATACAATAGGTAGTGACAAAGCTAGAAATAGTTTTCCATCTACTGAAACGAAGATACAAGAGCGTGGTGGCCAATCCACAATTAGAAATCACACAACGCAACTAAAAGTCCAAATAAAAAGAAACTAACACCTGAAACCAAAGAAAACCTAGAAAAAGGAAAAGGGCATAACGAGGCGAGTCAAGCATCCACCTACTTCAACACCACTATGGATAAGGAGCCCAGCTTTCTCCTTCCCCTTGTTCTTCTTCCTAGAACTAATCCACTCGCCCCCCACGGGTGTTGTCACGCCCCACTTCCCAAAAAGAGAATACGGAATACGGATACGTGACTAAGCCCAACGAATGATTTGCATCATCCATAAGCTGTTCGGAATCTTTACAACATTTCACATGAATAATCAGAGTCGGAAGCAAGAAAATTCAACCAAGCATGCATATATGAATCAAATTACCAACAAGAATACTTAAAACCAAAATATTATAATCTCAAATAATCCAGATCTGAATAAGTCAATAATCCTGTGTCATATTTCCCAAATACAAATAAATCCAAGTAGCAAAATACAATTGTTCAAAATAAACAACAAGAAATAATAATAGCAAAACTCCTGCAGCTAGTATCTCACATCACCAACTCCATCTGGCAACTGTTCTCCAAAATCTGCAATTTAATAAATTACAGGAAGAGAAAAAAGAAAACAAACTCCTGTCAATGCAAGTTACGGGCAGCTTGTAGTGCATGATACAAGTACATTGGAAAAGATAACTAATAACACGGAATAGGCATGATAACAAAATATAACAACTAGCATGGCAAGATGAACAAGTGTAAGTGGCATGTATCAAGTGTCAAGTAAACAAATATCATGTAAACAAGTAACAAGTAACAAGTATCAAATATCATGTATCATGTATCAAATATCAAGTATCAAGTAATCACGTATCATGTTCAAGTGTCATAGTCAAGTCTTGTAGTTATTACTATCGAGGTAGCACTTCATGCATTCCGGTTTTTACTACATAGTGGCTACATTCAACACAGTTTCGCTTTAGATTTCATAGTGGATCATAGAGGGCGGTGTACTCAGGGAAAAGCCTCAAGAAATCGAGTAAAAAGTATCAAGCCTCAAGTATCAAGTATCAAGCCTCAAGTATGAAATATCAAGCCTCAAGAGTGAAGTGTCAAGCCTCAAGTATCAAGTATCAAATATCAAGCCAAGTATCAAGTATCAAGCCAAGTATGAAATATAAAGCCTCAAGAGTGAAGTATCAAGCCAAGTATGAAGTATCAAGCCATGTATCATGTAGGATCTTTAGATTCCCTTCTGAGTACACGTTTCTGTATTTTCTACTATTAGATCTTTCCCTTTAAACTCCGGCTTGGTTATTTATTATTAGTGTCAAACAAGCATGTATGTGTCACGAATAGGGCAACTATAACATGGTATAAATAAGTAACAAGTTCAGATCGAAAGATAATCATGCACGGGTGAAAGACAACACACAAAAGAATAGAACAATGAGAATTCTAGTTCAGGACAGTAAGACAGTACTACATTAAAACTGGAATCCTGTTGCTACAAACATGCAAACCTGGAACGGTCAGAGAATCTGAAAAATAGACTCCCGGCTGAATCCAGAAAACATATATAAGTCATATGGTATTTCACAACAACAAGTCTCAAAATAGGTTTGAATCCAGAAAACATGTTCAGCCAGAAATCAGAAGGTTGTATTCAAAGTCAGGAAAACAACATGAAAACTCATTAATTTAAATCCACGAAAAATCTGAGGTATTCCCCGATACGTGCAACATCAGAATATAAAGTTTCATAATTTTTCAATATAAATAGTTTAGTCAACAAAAATTAGAAAACATCAAGATGCAGTAGTTTTGTAAATTTGGAATTATAAACAATGCAGTACAAAGACAGAAATATCTCACAAATCATAAATCTAAATCCAAATCCACCAAAAGGGTGATAAAATAGACATAGTAGGTTAACTTTCATATTCACAAATATTTTACAAACAGTAAATAGAATTAGGTTGAAAGTCAGGTTCTTTACTGAACAGTATGGAAATTCTGCTAGTATAGTTAATATTGAAAGTAAAAAATAGTTGGTAAAACTCATCAAATAAATCCACAAAAATTCAGGGTTAATCCCAATCAAGTCTAGTTGTATTTTGCAAAATATTGGATCAAAAGAATACTTTTAACATCATGATAAAAATAGATTACTTTCAGAATTCGTAGAAAATAAAATCTGGAAATCTCTCTACACCTCCGTAGTAAAATAGACGTAACTCAAAATTCATAAAACAAAACTGAGATCTGTCAGAAGGGTTGGAAAATAGACAGAATTATCTACAGTTCATATTCATAAAATATTTTCAAATACTGACCTTAATAGGGTCTAAAATACTGATCAAAAGTAAGGTAACAGAAAAATACAGAATTACTCTTCGAACATAAAATCGTCTAGTTGATGTAAAACTCATCCAAATCAGCCCAAACATGAAATATAGTATACTAGATGTCCAAACAACATGGTATATGGTATTTTTCAAGTCCACGACAACTATAGCATGAATAACACATCAAACACACGATATCAGAAAATAACATGCATATATACACATCCAAAAAGTGGTCATCCCTAGTTGTTTCATGTCATGTATGTTGTGCGGCAACTATGATCGAATCAACACAATAAAGATAATATATAATAGAGGATTCACACACGAATTGTCTCTAGAACCCAACTAAACTACAGGCGGTATTTAGTACCTGTATTACACAAAGAAAAGAATACAAGTTACTTGCCTTATAGATGACGACAGAAACGACCCAAAAGTAAGAATAACGGGAACGGATTGTCGGGGCATGAACACAACGATGAACGAACACAAATCACGAACCAAAACAAACTACACGAACCCAACGAACACAAAAGCGAGCACACAAACTCAACGAACCCAAACACGAACACATAGAGAGAGCAACGGAGGGGGATGATGGTGGCCAAGAAGTGGTTGCTGCTGTTGCTGCGCTGAGTGGAGGCGCTGTGACTGGAGGCTCGTGGTGCTGCTGCGGTTGCCGAGGAAAAACACAGTAAGGCAAGAGGGGGTACTGCGGTGCACAGGCGGCAGCACTCATGGAAGAGACAGGGCAGGACAGGGAAGAGAGGCGGAGGGTCGAAGAGAGGGTCGAGATGAGGGAGATGAGCGGGAGAGAAGCACAGGGCTAGGTCGCGATGGGTTAAGAGTAGGGAAGAAGGTGCAGGCTAGGGTTAGCGGCTGTATAGGAGGATGAGAGGCGGCTGTGCATGGGTTGCTATATATATGGGTATTTAGTTTAGGGTTAGGGGAAGTTAGAGGGAGGCGGCACAGTAAATGGTTCAGGTTGGGGTAAATTTGAACAGGTATGGGTTAATAATATAAGTTTAAGTATTGAAACAGGGTATTAGGAATAGGGTATAAGGCACAAGGATTAAAATTAATTAATAAATAAATAAATAAAAATATAGTAGATCCGAAGAAAAAAAAAAGAGATGGCAGAAAGGAGATAAATAAATAGGGAGTGACCAAAATAAATAACGGAAATCAAAATAAGAGCCCGATCAAATAGTGACGACACAAAAAAAAAGACAATAGGATCGAGTCAAACAAAAGACGACAGAACAAATAAATGAATATATTGAAAAATAAGAATCCAATATACGGTTCAAAGAGAGATACAATTAGAGAAAAATACATGGGAAAAGAAAATACACACAAAATATACAAAATGGAAAACATGGGTTACAAATCCTACCCACCCAACAAGAAGAATTTCGTCCTCGAAATTCAAACAAGAAGATACATAGGGTAACCCCGAAAAGAAAAAAAAGAACAAAACAAAAGCTACCCAAACAGATGAGGAAACTTCTGCTGAATCTCCTCCTCCAGCTCCCAAGTCGACTCACCGGGCGAGTGAGGATTCCAAGAAACACGAACCAGCTTAGTAACCTTGTTCTTAAGCACTTTCTCCCGTCGATCCAAAATAGCAACAGGCGGAATCTCACAAGCCAAATCCGGCCGAACGGTCAACTCGGAATAGTCGATCACGTGGCTCTCATCTCGGATATATCTCCTGAGTTATGAGACATAGAAAACATCGTGCACTCCTGATAAAGCTGGAGGCAATGCAAGACGATAGGCCACCTTGCCTACTCGCTCTACAATATCAAATGGTCCAATAAACCTAGGGCTGAGCTTGCCCCTACCACCAAACCGAATGACACCCCGCCAGGGCAATACCTTTAGGAAAACATGGTCACCAACCTCAAACTCCAAAGCTCTCTGATGGACATCGGCCCATCGCCTTTGCCTATCCTGAGCTGCCTGTAAATGCTTCCTGATCTGAACCACTGCATTAATTGTCCTGGTGATCAACTCTGGACCCAACAACTTCCTCTCACCAATGTCATCCAGCACACTGGTGATCTGCACTTCCGCCTATAAAGTGCCTCGAATGGTGTAGCCTTAAGACTGGCTTGAAAGTTGTTATTGTATGAGAATCTACGAGATGCAAATGGTCCTCCCATGATCCACCGAACTGTAGCATACAGGACCTCAAAATGTCCTTAAGAATCTGGATGGTCTGCTCTGACTGTCCATCAGTCTGGGGATGAAAAGTTGTGCTGTACTTTAATTTACTCCTCAAATTGTTCTGAAGACTCTCCCAAAACTGAGATCTGAATCTCGTTTCCCTGTCGGATACAATATTGACTGGAACTCCATGAAGTCTGACAATTTCTTGCATGTACTTCTCAGCTAGGCACTCAGTAGACTGTCTGACACGGAAGGGAATGAAGTGAGCACTCTTCGTCAAACGGTCGACAATCACCCAAATGACATTATGACCCTTAGGACTCCTCGGCAAAGCGGTCACAAAATCCATAGTGATATGTTCCCACTTCCACTCTGGAATGGGAAGTAGTTGAAGAAGTCCGGTGGTCCTCTGATGCTCTACCTTAGCCTGCTGGCATATCAAACACTGAGAAACAAACCGAGCCACAACCCTCTTCATACCATGCCACCAGAAATGAAGCTTCAAATCCCGATACATCTTAGTACCGTCAGGATGGATAGAATATGATGACTGGTGGGCTTCTTCAAGCAACCTCGGATGAACCTCACCCTTTGGGACACATAACCTGGATCCAAAACGAAGCGATCCATCAGCATGAATAACCATGTCCATTCTGGACCCCAGACTCAACCTCAACTCGAAAACCCTGCAACTGCGCATCACTAGCTTGCGCCTCTTTGATCTGATCCATAAGATGACTAAAGCTGGAGCACCAAACAACTCTGATCAGAACTCGACAAAAAAACATCCAACTCCAACCTCCGCATCTGCTCAATCAGACCTCTCTGCTGAGTTAGGAACACAACTGTCAGTCTCTTGCTCAAAGCATCTAGCACCAAGTTCACTTTACCAGGATGGTATTGCAAACTGATGTCATAATCGGCCATAAGTTCCAACCAATGCCTTTGCCTCATGTTCAACTCCTTCTGGGTGAAGACGTACTTGAGACTTTTGTGGTCTGTAAAGATCTCCACTCGGTCCCCAAGTAAATAATGTCTCCATAGTTTCAAAGCATAGATCACAGCCGCTAACTCCAAGTCATGAGTCGGATAGTTCTTCTCATGCGGCCTCAACTGCCTCGATGCATAAGCAACGACTCGGCCCTTCTACATCAGAACTGCTCCAAGATCCTTACCAGAAGCATCACAGTGAACTACAAAGCCGCCTGGACCATCTGGAATAGTCAACACTAGCACCGATGTCAATCTGCTCTTCAACTTAGCAAAAGCCTCACTGCAAGCCTCAGACCAAAAAAACTTCTGATCCTTTCCAGTTTGCTTAGTTAATGGTCCCGCAATCTTCGAAAAATCTTGGACGAATTTCCGATAATAGCCAGCTAAACCAAGAAAACTCCTGACCTCTGAAACTGACTAAGGAACAGGCCAATCCTTCACAGCCTCAACCTTAGCCAGATCCACAGAAATATCAACACTCGGGATAATGTGCCCCAAGAAAGAAACCCTGTCGAGCCAAAACTCACACTTGGTGAGTTTCCCACAGAGCTGATTCTATCTCAAAATCTGCAGAACAACTCTAAGATGCTCAGCATGATCTTCCCGATTCCGAGAATACACCAAAATGTCATCAATGAAGATCACGACAAATCTATGCAAGAACTGGGAAAAGACCCAGTTCATAAGACTCATGAATACAGCAGGCGCGTTTGTGACCCCGAACAGCATCACAAGATACTCATAGTGCCCATATCTGGTCTTGAATGCAGTCTTCTGTACATCAATCGCCTTCACTTTTACCTGATGATACCCAGAACGAAGATCCAACTTCAAGAAAATAGCAGCTCTACTCAACTGATCAAATAAATCATCGAACTTGGGCAACGTATCCCGGTTCTTCACAGTAGCATTGTTTAGTTCCTAATAATCCACACAGAGTCGACGACTACCATTCTTCTTGTTGACAAAAAGGACTAGAGCACCCCAAGGCGAAACACTGGGTCTGATGAACCTCAAATCCAGCAACTCCTGAATCTGCACCTTAAGCTCTGCTAACTCAACCGGTGCCATCCTGTAGGGACTCTTCGATATAGGCACCGTACCCGGCTGAACTTCAATACCGAACTCTACATCCCTATCAGGGGGTAAGCCAAGCAACTCCTCTGGAAAAACATCTAGGAAATCCAGCACTACTAGAGGCGCAGCCTCACAGCCTGAATGCAATTCCGTCACACAAATCTCCTGATCAACTGCAGTCTCAGCTCGGCCAAGTAACATCTCCCCAGCATGGAACTCAAACTCTGCGTGATCTAGAATTCAGAATATGACTTTCTTAGCACGGTAATCAATAATGGCGTGGGTTTCACCCAACCAATCCATACCGAGAATGACGTTGAATCCTGAATTCCCAATTACAATCAAATTGGCTATGAAATCTGTGCCACTAATAACTACGGGACACTACCTGCACTCCTGGGAACAAATGACAACTCCACCACTTGTCACAATATTCCAAGCCTCCGACATGATGCTGCACTCCAATTGATGGCGAGCCACAAACCGAGAAGAGACGAAGGAATGGATTGCCACGGCATCAAAAAGAACTTGAACAGGAAAAGAGCAAACAATGACAGTACCTAAGATAGAATCAAAAAGACAAAGGGAAAAGAATGGTTAAACAGGGGTGAGGAAAACACAATGCAGAAAGATAATAAGAAAGAATAAAAGCATAAGAAATGAAAAACCAAAAGAGAAATAACAAAACAACAAAAAGAAATGCAAGATATACCTGCAACACCCTCTGACTCAGTATCAGCAGCAGTCAGGTTGAAATCCTGACTTCTCCTGGGGACAGCAGTCCTCTGACCGATAATCTGGCACTGCGAAGGAAGCGGTGGTCTGACTGGACCACGAACTGGGGCTACCTGCTGAACCGGACCCCTGGCTGGAAGAGCCATCTGCTGCTGCCACAGACAATCATGTGCCATATGATCAGAAGCACCATAACCTAAACAGTGGCAATTGGCACGCCTTCAGTCCTTGCGCTTATGCCCAGCAAGTCGGTAAAAGTTGCAAAAATTAGCCCTCTGAGGAACCGCAGAAGAGTAAGAAGCTGCCCTGACCGGATGGGCTAGGACAGGCCTCCGAACAGGCCCACCAGAAGTCCTAGCAACCGAGTGCTGAATAGTCCGCTGGGAAGGAGCCAATCCACCACGAGCCTGCTCCTGAGCTCGAGCTGCCTCAAGAGCTTTTGCATAAGTGTGCAAGCAAAGGGAGACAAGCTGCACCCTAATCTCTCGCTCAAGCCCCAAAGTGAATCTACGAGCCCTGTCCATTTCGTTCACAACCAGGATGGCTGCGAAGCTGCTAAGTCTTATAAATTCAGTTGCATACTCATCCACAGACCTGGAGCCCTGTTTCAAGAAAGTCTGATGTTACAACATTGTATGGACAATATGTAACAAATTCCAATAATAGATATAACGACCAACCTGTTTCAGGGCTAGGAACTATTGCTCCATTTTCTCTCTAGTGTTGCTAGGAAAGAACTTCTCCAAGAAAATCCTAGTGAAAGTGGCCCAAGTGATCGGTCTTTCGAGCCTTTCGGACTCGAACCTCCACCAAATATGAGCCAGATCCACCAGCTGGATGGCTACCACATCCACTCTTTCAGCATCTGCAACTCTAGCCACCAAAAGCAGTTGCTCAGTCCGGATCAACCACTGTTCTGCCTCCAAACGCATCTCAGTGCCTGAAAACCTATCGGGATCAGCCTCATGAAGTCCGTGACTGTACCCGGACGGGAAGGAAAAGCTGCCTGCATAAGCACAGGGGGTAGTGAAACCTGAGCAGCTTCCAATGCAGCCATCACCAAGTCACTGTGGTTCTGCTGCATATTGATCAGTCGTTCCAACACATTAGTGACAGCCTCAAACCCGGGATGCTCATTGAAGACAAGAAGTAGAACTTCTACGAGCCATAGTCTGCACAAAACCAAAAACAATTAGCATCCAGATCAAAATTGATTATAATTCAATTATGTATGTATGGTTTGTGAACTGTTGAGCCAATCCCAGATCGAGCTAAGCTTGTCTAATATATCAGTTGAACTAATACATTAGCCAAATCTGGCTTTAATACCACTAAAAATCTTGTCACGTCCCGCTTCCTAAAAAAAGAATACGGAATATGGATACGTGACTAAGCCCAGCGAATGATTTTCATCATCCATAAGATGTTCAGAATCTTTACAACATTTCACCCGAATAATCAGAGTCGGAAGCAAGAAAAGTCAACTAAGCATGCATATATGAATCAAATTACTAACAAGAATACTTGAAACCAAAATATTATAATCTCAAATAATCCAGATCTGAATAAGTCAATAATCCTGGGTCATATTGCCCAAAAACAAGTAAATCCAAGTAGCAAAATATAATTGTTCAAAATAAGCAATAAGAAAGAATAATAGCAAAACTCCAGCAGTTAGTATCTCGCATCACCAACTCCATCTGGCAACTGTTCTCCAAAATCTGCAATTTAATAAATTGCAGGAAGAGGAAAAAGAAAACAAACTTCCGTCAATACAAGTTACGGGCTGCTTGTAGTGCAGGATACAAGTACATGGGATAAGATAACTAATAACATAGAATATACATGATTACAAAATATAACAACTAGCATGGCAAGATGAACAAGTGTAAGTGGCATGTATCAAGTGTCAAGTAAACAAGTATCATGTAAACAAGTAACAAGTATCAAGTAACAAGTGTCAAATATCATATATCATGTATCAAATATCAAGTATCAAGTAATCACGTATCATGTTCAAGTGTCATAGTCAAGTCTTGTAGTTATTACCATCTAGGTAGCACTTCATGCATCCTGGTTTTTAGTACATGGTTGCTACATTCAACACAGTTTTGCTTTAGATTTTATAGTGGATCATAGAGGGCGGTGTACTTAGGGACAAGCCTCAAGAAATTGAGTAACAAGTATCAAGCCTCAAGTATCAAGTATCAAGCCTCAAGTATGAAATATTAAGCCTCAAGAGTGAAGTATCAAGCCTCAAGTATCAAGTATCAAGTATCAAGCCAAGTATCAAGTATCAAGTCAAGTATCACGTAGGATCTATAGATCTCCTTTCGAGTACATGTTTCTGTATTTCCCACTATTAAATCTTCCCTTTAAACCCCGGATTGGTTATTTATTATTTTTAGTGTCAAACAAGCATGTATATGTCACGAACAGTGCAAGTATAACATGGTATAAACAAGTAACAAGTTCAGGTCGAAAGATAATCATGCGCGGGTTAAAGACAATACACAAAAGAATAGAACACCGAGAATTCTAGTTCAGAACAGTAAGACGGTACTGCACTAAAACTTGGATTACCGTTTCTATAAACATGCAAACCTGGATCTGTCAAAGAATCTGAAAAATAGACTCCCGGATCCAAAAAACATATATAATTCATTTGGTATTTCGCAACAACAAGTCTCAAAACAGGTTTGAATCCAGAAAACACGTTAAGCTTGAAATCAGAAGGTTGTATTCAAAGTTAGGAAAATAGTATGAAAACTAATTAATTAAATCCACAAAAAATCTGGGGTATTCCCCTATATGTACAGCATCAGAATATAAAGTTTCATAATTTTTCAATATAAATAGTTTAGCCAACAAAAATCAGAAAACATCAAGCTGTAGTAGTTTTGTAAATCTGGAATTATAAACACTGCATTACGAAGGCTGCAATATCTCACAAATCATAAATCAAAATCCAAATCCGCCAAAAGGATGATAAAATAGACACAGTAGGCTAACTTTCATATTCACAAATATTTTACAAACAACAAGTAGAATTAGGTCCAAAATCAGATTCTTTACGGAACAGTATAGAAATTCTGCTAGTATAGTTAATATTGCAAGTATAAAATAGTTGGTAAAACTCATCATATAAATCCACAAAAATTCAGGGTTAATAATCAAGTCTAGTTGTATTTTGCAAAATATTGGATCAAAATAATACTTTTAACATCATCATAAAAATAGATTACTCTTCAGAATTCTTAGAAAATAAAATTTGGAAATCTCTCTACACCTCTGTAGTAAAATAGACATAACTCAAAATTCATAAAACGAAACTGAGATCTGTCAGAAGGGTTGGAAAATAGACAGAATTATCTACAGTTCATATTTACAAAATATTTTCAAATACTGACCTTAATAGGGTCTAAAATACTTATCAAAAGCAAGGTAACAGAAAAATACAGAATTACTCTTCGAACATAAAATCGTCTAGTTGATGTAAAACTCATCCAAATCAGCCCAAATATGAAATATAGTATACTAAATGTCCAAACAACATGGTATATGGTATTTTGCAAGTCCACGACAACTATAGCACGAATAACACATCAAGCACCCGATATCACAAAATAGCATGCATATATACACATCCAAAAAGTGGTCATCCATAGTTGTTTCATGTCATGTATGTTGTGCGGCAACTATGATCGAATCAACACAATAGAGATAATATATAACAGAGGATTCACACACGAATTGTCTCTAGAACCCAACTAAACTACAGGCGGTATTTAGTACCTGTATTACACAAAGAAAAGAATACAAGTTACTTGCCTTATAGACGACGACGGAAACGACAAAAAAGCAAGAATAACGGGAATGGATTGTCGAGGCATGAACACAATGATGAACGAACATGAATCATGAACCAAAACATACTGCACGAACCCAACGAACACAAAAGCAAGCACACAAACTCAACGAACCCAAACACGCACACAAAGAGAGAGCAGTGGAGGGGGATGATGGCGGCTAAGAAGTGGTTGCTGCTGTTGCTGCGCTGAGTGGAGGCAGGGCGCGCACCGAGAGGCGCTGTGACTGGAGGCTCGTGGTGCTGCTGCTGCTGCCGAGGAAAAACACAGTAAGGTAGGAGGGGGTACTGCGGTGCACAAGCGGCAGCACACAGGAAGGAGATGGGGCAAATGGGGAAGAGAGGCGGATGGTCGAAGAGAGAGTCGGGATGAGGGAGATGAGTGGGAGAGAAGCACATGGCTAGGTCGCGATGGGTTAAGAGTAGGTAGGAAGGTGCAGGGCTGTTGGATCCTGTAGGCAAGACAACAAACACTAGAGGGGGGGGTGAATAGTGTTTAATAAAAACTGCGGAAATTTTTCTCGGTGCAGTCGACTTGGTTATGAACCAGTCGACTGATATGTCCAAAATAATTGAAAATAATAACTCTGTGCAGTCGACTGATGAATGAGACAGTCGACTGAAAGCACAATGAAACTACAACTACAAACGGCACTGACCAGTCGACTGATAGTGCAAGGAGTCGACTGTCCAGAAGCTTTTTGCAGAACATAAATAAACAAAAATGAATGCAAACACAAGATAATCAATCACAGAGTACACAAGATATATCCTGGTTCGGTCCTCCCGACCTACATCCAGTCCCCAAGCAACCCACTTGAGATTTCCACTATTCTTGAAAAAGATTACAAGAATACCCTACGGCGTTACAACAACAACCTTGTCTAACCCGTAGTCCTTTCTCTCAACCAGAGAAAGCCGACCCACTCTACTACCAAGAGTGAAACAAAAACGACTCTACAACCTAGAGTCAAAAACACTCTCCAACCGAGAGCAAAAGAACAGGAATACTTTACAGTCAACCTATAGCCTTGTTGTTGTATGTGTTGATGCACGTGGCTAAAAGAACAGGTCGACTTCTATACTCAGTCCAGAGTGAATTCAATGCTATACTGGACGAATGTAGAGAACCAAAGAGTATGAACTTGAAAGCTTTGTTTCTCAAAAATGTCACTGAATTTTTTCTCAAGAGTGCTCAGATTGCAAAAGTAAAATCTGTAGATCTTTTCAGTGAGATCTGAACTCTACTTAAAGAGTTTGATCTCCTGAACATTGGGAGACAGTTACTCAACTGTCAACCAACGGATCCAAGCTTTTGAGTTTGAAAAAATTTGATTTTGAAAAACAGAAAACGGTCAAAAGCTCTCGAACAGTCGACTGGGTTGCCATATGAGTCGACTGATCAGAGTTTGAATAAATTTAAACAGTTTTGTACTATCAGTCGACTGGCAGAAGCTTAAGTCGACTGGTACTCAAAAGTTAAACTTCTTCAAACTGTTTTGACTCTTTTTATTGGGGGTTTTTAAGAGACACACATTATAAAATTTTGAGTGTGTGTGTGACAAGGCTTTACATCAGACTAAGACTCAACAGAAAGTAAGATACAATTGTTTTTACAAGACATTATAATTTGACACAATTTGAGCTAAGGTCTTGAGTCTTGAGTCTTGTCTTGAGTGAAATCTTGGATCTTGTCTGATTGAAGTCTTCATTTGTATCCTTTTGAGCTTGTTCATTTGTTCAGCTAGAATTGTCTTTGTTATGTACACTGCAATGTTAGCTGTATAACATAGACACATGTTGCACTGTGTTGTGATTATCAAAATCAAGAATCAACATTCTCCCCCTTTTTGATGATGACAACACAATAGCTGATAATACAAGATAATATACAAGCATAGTGAAGACATGCTCCCCCTTATAAAAACACAAAATGCATTATAAAAATGTCACATGTATCAGTCGACTTATATAGAATAGCAGGCGACTGACCAGAAAACCATACTTTAGAAAAATCATAACACAAAGAGTAAAAATCATAACACAAAGAGTAGCATCAGTCGACTGAGATGCCTGGTGGGCAGTCGACTGGCCAGAGAGTTCGTCCAATACCCAGTCATAATATAACACAGATAATAAGCAATATAAAACAATATAACCATAACACAGATATATCTCTCCCCCTTTGGAATCATCAAAAAGCACAAAATAACAAGCTTTTGCATTAAAAAGAAACTTAAGATAAAATCTTATACAAAAAGAAATGCATTAAGAAAGAAAAGTACATAATAGAAAAATAAAAAATCTTCAATCTTCTTCATCGAAGTCTTCATCGTCATCTTGAGAAGGAGGATGAAACTGAGAGCTGAAGAGATGAGTGAGGTTGTCAAGCTTAGAGTCAATGTGGTCTAGCTTGGAATCGAGGTTATGGAGTTGGGTATCTACAGTGGCTGAATGTTTCATTAGGTAGGAAACACAATCATATAGGGTACGAGGGTCATCATAATTTGCTTGAAGAAGTGGATCAGAGGAGGTAGAAGGTCTAGAGGGTCTAGAAGTATAACCTAAAGGAGCTTGAGAAAGAGGAGGAGACCTAGGGGGTGATCGAGCAAGAGCATCAAGGAGTTTCATACGTGCCAAACTAACACGATCGAAACACTCATAACGAGTAACAACATTTGTCTCCGAATCGATATCAACACCAAAAGCTATAAAGACTCTAGTAAGAAGACCTCCAAAAGGTAGAAAGTGAGTGTGGTCTTGATTAAGTTTAGAAAAGATAACTTGACCCCAATTAACAGCAATTTTACCAAAAATTGCATAAATAGCTTTTTGTAATTCTATAGAATATTGGTCATAACTACCCTTTTTAGGAAGGATGTTATAGGCTAATATTCTACCTACAAGCTTAGCAATTGGTTTGATATTTTTGCTTGTCATTGGAGGGCCATGATTAGGTAAGAAAATTTTAGATAATATAGAAGCATCATCTAAAAGAATTTCATCAAGAGGGAATCCTCCATCATCAATACCTAATATCTGATTAATCCTAGTCGGTGTAAGTGTCATTTTAATATTCTTCACAGACGACCGGATTAAGACATCCCCATCTGGTTTTTGCACAACTCTCATATTTGTGTAAAACAAATAGATGAGTTGGGGATAGTAATTAGGTTGGTTTGATAATGAGAGAAAATTATAGAGACTACTATTTTGGAATAAAGGGATGAGATTGAAACGGTCTAGGTCATCAAAATTTACAAATCTTCCAGGGAAGATTGTAATGGTACAAAAAAGATACCAACGATCAATAAGATCGGGACTCAAGAGATATTGAGTGTAGTCTTGGGAAGAAGAACTACCCTCATGAGATCGTTTAGATCGTTTGGGTGCCATGAAAAGAGAGGGGAAAGGATTTTACCTAAGAAAAAGAGAGATTCGATCAGGGGCAAGCACAAGCAGCACTGAGAGAGTAGATCACCTTCTTCTCCAAAAGCTAGGGTTTTGAAATTGGGGGTAAAAACTTGAGATCAGTAAGGGGTTAAAACAGCTGGTAAAGGGGGTTTTAACAGCGAATAAACGGCTGAGATCAAAGAGAGATGAAATCGACGGTAGAGATTAGAGATCACGGGTGAAAAGAGAGGTGAATTCCATCTCAAAAGACGCGATGAATAGTCGCTAAAGACAATTGAGCTCGCGACAGTCGACTGGTAGGGAGATCAGTCGACTGAGTCGAGAAGAAAATAAACATTTTATATCTACTAATCAGTCGACTGGTATAGGAACCAGGCGACTGGTCTAATAAAAAATTGATTTGTTTAAAAAACCAGTATAATCGACTTATTCAAGAGTACAGTCGACTTAACAGAAACAATTTTCAGCAAATATCAATAAAATCACAAATTCCAAGTTCTCTTCTTAAATTAATGAAAGTATCTTCTTTAAGGGGCTTGGTAAATATATCTGCTACTTGTTTATCAGTAGAGATAAAGTCTAAAGATATATCTCCTTTTAAAACATGATCACGTAGAAAATGATGTCGAATATCAATATGTTTCGTACGTGAATGTTGAATCGGATTTTTAGATAGATTAATTGCACTGGTATTATCACACATAATTGAGGGTTTCTCAAATGAAATACCATAATCTAATAAGGTTTGTTTCATCCATAAAATTTGTGCACATGGCAAACTTGCAGCGATATACTCAGCTTCTGTAGTTGATAGGGATACGGAGTTTTGCTTTTTACTGCACCAAGATACTAGGGAATGTCCCAAAAAGTGACATGTACCACTAGTACTCTTGCGATCAGTTTTGCTTCCAGCAAAATTGGCATCGCTATATGACAAAAGTTGAAAATTATCGGTGCGTGGATAAAATAAACCATATTCAGATGTACCTTTAATATATCTTAAAATTCGTTTCACTGCTTTTAAATGAGACTCTTTAGGACTAGATTGATATCTAGCACATAAACATATACTGAACATAATATCTGGTCTATTTGCAGTAATATATAAGAGTGAACCAATCATACCTCGATAGAGTTTTTGATCAACACTCTTACCTAATAAATCTTTGTCAAGAGTAGTAGTAGTAGCCATAGGTGTGGATTTACTACTAGTACTATCCATGTTAAAACGTTTGAGTAGTTCCTTTGCATATTTGCCTTGATTGATAAATATGCCATTTGAGGACTGTTTAATTTGGAGTCCAAGGAAATAATTGAGTTCACCCATGTGACTCATCTCAAATTCATTTTTCATGGTATTAGCAAATTCTTGACATAGATTATTATTAGTAGAACCAAAAATTATATCATCAACATATATTTGTATGATTAAGATATCATTCTTAACTCTTTTGATAAACAAAGTAGTGTCTACTTTATCTATTTCAAATCCTGTTTCTAAAAGAAAAGTTTTCAGACGATCATACCAAGCACGAGGTGCTTGTTTAAGACCGTATAAAGCCTTTTTCAATTTATAAACATGATCTGGAAATTGTTCATGTTCAAAACCTGGTGGTTGTTTAACATAAACATTTTCCTTAATAAACCCATTAAGAAAAGCACTTTTCACATCCATTTGATAGAGTATAAAATTCATAAAACAAGCAAAAGATAATAAAATACGAATAGATTCTAGTCTAGCAACAGGAGCATATGTTTCATCAAAATCTATACCTTCTTCTTGATTATATCCTTGAGCAACTAATCTAGTCTTGTTCCTTACAACTTGTCCTGATTCATCTAACTTATTCTTGAATACCCATTTGGTACCAATGATAGTCTGATCAGGAGGTCTAGGAACTAAATCCCATACATCATTCCTTATAAATTGGTTTAGTTCATCTTGCATGGCATTCATCCAATATTCATTCTCACAAGCTTTTTGTACATTTTTCGGTTCAAAAATCCGACAAGAATGCTGTATGAGAGATCATATTAACATGTGAACGTGTCTGAATACCATGGGAGATGTCACCAATTATTAAGTCATGAGGATGATCTTTAACTTCAACAAATGACATTGGTAAAGTTGAAGATATCACAATCGGATCAGTCAACTTGACTTGTTCTTCAGTCGACTGCTTTACGTCAGTCGACTGGGCGACCTTATCAGTCGACTTATCAGACAGATTAGTTTGCTCTAAGGATTTAATCACATTATCTAAAGGTGATAAATCAGTTTCATCATCTTTATTTAAGGTTGATGAAGGTAAGGATTCATCGAATGTAACATGCATTGATTCTTCAATAGTCATTGTAGACTTAGTGAAAATTCTATATGCTTTACTCCTATTTGAGTATCCTAAAAAGATACCCTCATTAGATCTAGGATCAAATTTGTCTAAATTATCTTTTGTATTTAGAATAAAACACTTACAACCAAATGTCTTAAAGTAAGAGACTTTAGGAATTTTATTAAAAAATAACTCATAACAAGTCTTCTTTAGTTTAGGTCTTAGAAGAATTCTATTTAAAACATAACAAGCTGTAGCAACAGCTTCAGCCCAAAAATGCTTTGGTAGATTGCTTTCAACAAGCATATTACGTGCGCATTCTTGCAAAGTCCTATTTTTCCTTTCAACCACTCTATTTTGTGGTGAAGCTCTAGGAAATGCAAATGAATGTGTTATACCATTCTTGTCGCAATATTCTGTAAATGTTTCATTTTCAAATTCTCCACCATGATCACTTCTAATAGTGACTATGGTTAGAGATTTTTGATTTTGGACATGTTTACAGAAATGTGCAAATTCTTCAAAAGCATCATTTTTATGTTTTAAAAAGAATGTCCAAGTGAATCTTGAAAAATCATCTACTAAAACAAACACATATCTACTTTTATTTAAAGAAGCAACTCTAGTAGGGCCAAATAAATCCATATGAATTAATTCGAGCGGCATACTAGTAGAAATTACTTCTTTTGTTTTAAAAGTGGATTTGATTTGTTTTCCTAGTTGACATGCATCACAAAACTTATCCTTTTTAAAGGATAGTTTTGGCAGTCCTTTAACTAGGTTATATTTAGATAATTTTGAGAGATTTTTCATGTTCACATGTCCAAATCTTCTATGCCATAACCAAGATTCATTGTTAGAGGCTATTAAACACAAGTCATTTGAAAAATCAATTGCATTCAAACACAATTCATAAATATTATTTTTACGAAAACCTTGAAAAATAACATTTTGCATAGTAGAGTCATAAATCAAACATGCATATTTTTCAAAAACTATTTTATATCCTTTATCACACAATTGACTAATGCTTAAAAGATTATGCTTTAAACCACTAACCAATAACACATTTTCTATAGTTGGGTTAGAAGTTTTACCGACCATGCCAATGCCTATGACTTTGCCTTTGTTGTTATCTCCAAAGGTGACGGTTCCTCCATCTATGCTTTGAATGGTGGATAGTTGGTTGGCATGTCCTGTCATGTGTTTTGAACATCCGCTGTCTAATATCCAGCGTTCTTTCTTGGGTACCTATACAAAATTTAAGGTAAATATGGTACCCTTTTTATTGGGTCCAAAACGCATTAGTTTGGGGGAAACCAAACCTATGAAGAGTTTGATCTTCCTCCATAAGCAGGAATATAATAAGTAGAATTACACACATTTAACATATATGAGTTAATATAAGCAATTTTATCATTCTGATTTAGACTGACTGGAACCCATACTAATTTGTTCTGTCCAGTCGACTTACCAGTGTTTTTCAGTCGACTGTTGGTGTACATCAGTCGACTAGTTGATACACTAGGTCGACTTATAAGAGGTTTTGATCTCGTCGAATAAGATCCAATTTCTCTGGACAGACGACTGGTCAGTGCCGTTTGTAGTTGTAGTTTCATTGTGCTTTCAGTCGACTGTCTCATTCATCAGTCGACTGCACAGAGTTATTGTTTTCAATTATTTTGGACATATCAGTCGACTGGTTCATAACCAAGTCGACTGCACCGAGAAAAATTTCCGCAGTTTTTATTAAACACTATTCACCCCCCCCCCCCTCTAGTGTTTGTTGTCTTGCCTACAGGATCCAACACGGGCTAGGGTTAGCAGCCGTATAAGAGGATGAGAGGCGGTTGTGCATGGGTTGCTATATATATGGGTATTTAGTTTAGGGTTAGGGGAAGTTAGGGGGAGGCGGCACAGAAAATGGTTCGGGTTGGGTAAATTAGAACGGGTGTGGGTTAACAATATAATGGGTTTAAGTATTGAAACAGGGTATTAGGAATAGGGTATATGGCACAAGGATATAAAATAAATAAATAAATAAATAAATAAATAAATAAATAAATAAAAATATAATAGATCCAAAGAAAGAAATGAGATGGCACAAAGGAGATAAATAAATAGGGTGTGACCAAATGAAATAACGGAGATCAAAATAAGAGCCCAATCAACCAGAGGTGACAAAAAAAAAAAAAAAATAAAGACAATAGGATCGAGAAGATCAAATAAAAGATGACAGAACAAATAAATGAATATATTGAAAAGTAAGAATCCAATATACGGTCCAAAGAGAGATACAATGAGAGAAAAATATATGGGAAAAGAAAATACACTCAAAATACACAAAATGGAAAATAGGGATTACAGGAGTGTTAGGTTTCGAAGGCAATTAAAGATTAAATACCCAACAGAAAAATTACAAAAAAATATCGAAACCTAGCCATGGATCCATGCGAAAACCATAAATTGTGTTTAGGAGTTATACCTTGAAGATGGATCTGCTTTCTCCATAGTATGCCGATCACATCACTATCATATTGCGATGCCTTTACGGTATCCATACAAATAGATCAAATCAAGCTTTTCCTTATGTCGCGATGTTAGTTGCGGGAAGGGAATGTTTCTCACGATCTCTCTCTCTCTCACAATTTCTGTGACGACTAGGGTTTTCTCATGTGTGATTTTTCTACAGATATATATCATATATATAGGTGCAGAAAATCAACCCTAAGAGAGTAATGTGGGTGTTAGGCTCACAATCTGACTTGGGTGAGATTCGTGTGTGGGCCTTTGAACTTTAGTCAGCTCATTTAATCTAATTAAATGTTCAACCAATGTTAGGAGTCCAAATCTTACTTGGATCCCTAATTAAATTCATCTTGTATGAATTTAATTCCCAAATTTGCTTCATACTAAGTGTGTGACCCTGTAGGTTCCCATTACGTTGATAGTAATACTAAAATCATATTCGAGTAATACAAACAGTGAGCAGTATCTAGCAATATATCACTGCTACGTAAGTAACAGGAATGTCAGTGATTTGACATAACCTATCCATGACCAATATTACCATGTAGTCTAGTCCCTCTGTCTAGATATCTTAATTGACCACAAGGCGTAAAGCGTGTGACCCTTGTGTAGTTCAGTCTTTGGTTTCTTGATATCCGAGTAGACTTACTAAAACAAATGAGCTCAATATATTATATTGACTCATTTGAGCACAGCCATACTTTTTGCAGTCTCACTCAATCAAGGTGCCCATAGATATCACTCTTGTTATGTAAGAGAGATAAATCCTATTTAAGTCACTCACATCCCTCCGCATGATTTGTAGTATATCCGATAGTCGACTTTATAATCACCTTATTACAGGCAACATTTGACGGCATTAAAAGATATAACTTCTCATGTAGGGAACTGTAGTGACTTCAAGTCAAAGGAATACATACAGCATGGTCACTGTGAGAATCGCTTATGACACTCACGTAACGATCAATGACGAGTTCTCATGGTGGGTCAGTCAAGTGCATTATACTCTAATATGTACCCATGTGAAGACTTGATATCTCATATTCATGACCCGTGAGATATGGTCATCAGTCTATGCACATACTAGTCTCTATGTGTTATTGTTGTCTTAATTCACAATAATACTTGACTAGGGATATTTAAGAATAGTATTCTGATTACAACCAATAGGATCTCACAATCAAGTCATACACTTGATATCCCATAGTATTGAACATACTATTCTAATGACTTTATTATATTTATTTAATCACAATAAATAAAATGCCTCATATAAAAAATAAATGTCATGATGCAATGTAAATTAATAATGTCAATACATAATTGGCCTCTAGGGCATACACCAACAATCTTCCACTTGCACTAGAGCCAATCAAACATACATCTAATGCCTATAGACCAATTGTGACTGTGAGACCCCGTATTTCTAGAGAGTATGTATATATATACTAGTATATAGTATAGTATATATACTAGTATACATACTAAGTAGAAAAGAAAGAAAGAATAGAAAGATGGATAGTGACGTGGAAGGAAAGAAGGAAAAAGAATGGAAAGTGGAGAAAGGTATTAAATGGTGGCCTATAGATGATCCTATGGGATGTGATGACATGATGGACCTAGATGATTTCCTATGGGCTTAGGAAATAATTAAATGAATGAAAGATGAAGGAATGTGTGTGTGTTTGTGGTGTTGACCGGTTGACCCAGGGGGAAAATTACTCCCATATCGGCCATAAGAAGGAAGAGAAAGAAAGATATATAGGATTAGCCAATGAGAAAGGTTACCCAATGTCTGGACACCCTTTTCAGGTAGCCTGTGGTGGGCGTGGCTAGAATTTAGTTAATTGTGTGCATACGAGCTGAGTGCAGGGCGTTACAGTTGGTATCAGAGCTTAGGTTAACTAGGAATTTGTTAATCCTAGTGATCTTGCCATGTGAGTATGGGTTCATTATTGCCTAGTCGGAGATAGAGAATGTATTTTATGTGGGTGTTTTGATAAGTATAGATTATATTACGGAAGGGAGCGATCCTCATTAGATTTTTTTTTCTTACCTTGAGTTAGCATTACCTTTCATGGCCCTGCATATGGGTTGACCTCTGTAGAAATTCCGGTGTGACCATGTGTACTATTGGAGTATTCTATTATATCGATTGTTGTGTGCTGTAAGGGGTATTCCCTGGAGATCTTGTGTGGGTCTTATGGGCGTATGTCCTATAGGAGTATATTTTATAGACTGTGGAGTGATGTGTGGTTATGGTTTTATCCCATATTTGGGGAGATTGATTGGTTGTGAAAGGTTATGCAGGTCATATATGTAGTTGGGGTATGATGCAAGAAGGATTCAGGTGAGACAACCCGATGAAACTCAGTTTTTGATTGTATGTAATGCCTTGGACGATGAAATTATGCCCGTGGGGTTCGGTGGAAATATCTAAGGCGAAGATTGAGATTGTTGATGTGGTTTGCAAAGTTTTTGATATATATTCGAAGAGGTTCTTTGTCCCCCACCTGGGCGAACTCTGGAGTTCAAGATCGATTTGATATTGGTATGACCCCAATTTCTAAATCAGCTTGTGGTATAGCACTTAAGGAATGGGAAAGGATGAAAGAGAATTTGAGGTAATGTTTCTGATAAAGGGTATCGGTTCAAGTGATACGCAGTAGGGCACGCCGACAGTTTCTGTAATAAAGAAGGTGGTTCACCGAGAAGGTGTACTAAGTAAGGTGACTATTAAGTATTTGTTGTCAAGAATAGATAATTTGTTGGATTAGTTGCGGGAAGCGCTACTAATTTCATGGCTAGAGTTGCACACCGAGTACCGTTAGATAATCCTTGAAGAGGGAAGTGTTCCAGGGATTGCTTTTCGTACTCAGTATGAATTGTATGAGTTCTCAGTGATGTCTTTTGGGCTGGCGAATGTCCCTACAGTTTTCATAAATTTGACGAATTGGACCGTTCACCTTTACATTAACAGGGTGTGATTGTATTCTTAGATGATATTTGGTGTATTTTTGCAATACGGAGGGGCATAGATGGCACCTCAGAACGGAGTTGTAGACTCGTTGGGACTAGAAGCGGTGTGATGAGTCTGTAAATTGTCATTTTTGGGGGTGAGAAATGTAATTTTTGGGGCACATTGTGTCTGTTGAAGGCATATTTGTAGATCCACAGAAAAATTTTGATGGTGAAAAGATGGAGAACAATCCCCGAATGTGGTGAAGATTCAGCATTTCTTGGACTTGGGTAGCTAGTACCGAAGATAGTTCCTCAATTTTGTATTGATTTTTAGTGATGACACAACTTACCACAACTTACCTAGAAGAATGTGCCGTTTGTACAGCCCGAGTAGTGTGAAAGGACATTTTCAAGAGTTAAAGGAAGAATTAACGATAGCTTGTGTTTTGATTACCCCGAGAAGGGAATGTCTCTCCGAGTATATGCGGATGCATGTGATATAGGCAAGTGCAGCTTGATGCATGAGGGAAGGCTTATGGCTTATGCATTTAGACCGTTGTGGTCATATAAAGTGAGTTATCTTGCTCAGTTTTGACACTGGTGATAGTAGTGTATGCAATGAAGATGTGAAGATATTCTTTGTTGGGGAGCGGTTCAGTTTTGAAGAGAGCAGAAAAGTTTGAAGTGCTTATTTTTTTTTTAATAGGAACTTAGCCTGAGGCAACAGAGGTGACTTGAGTTCCGGTGTGGAAAAGAAATATCACCCGGGATAGCAATAGGGTGACGGGTGTTTTAAATGGACAAGAAGATTTTGGCTTTCAATGACGTTCCAGGAGTGGACGGTGTTAAATTCATTAGATCAATTTGATTTTATTTCCGTAATAGAGGTTGACCCGACCTTATATATTGGTAGTTTATCAATACAACTGTCTATCCTACAGTTGATCAGTCGAACTTGAATTCAAAATTTTTGCTTGTGACAGAGGCTGCAAAGTCTAAGTTTGGATGGGATTAATGGATATACTATAGATTGGTCAGTAGGAAGTGGGGGAAATTCTTGTTATTATCGTAGATTTGGTGTTCTTGATGTGGATGGCTTGTGTAGGAGGTGACCAAGATTTCTCATTACATTCAGTATGTTGTTTATCCCGGTGGCATGAAGATGTATTAAGATTCTAAAAAGAATATTTTGGGTGGCCCGGAATGAAATGAAGACGGATATTAGTCATCAGGCGAGAATGGATAAGCCTCTTTTGAGGGGTGTAGTCGACAAAAGAAAATGATTATGTAAATCAGTGGTGAAAGTCTTTAGAAGATTAAAAGTTGAAGATTGGGTATTTTTGAAGGTATCCCTTATCCATGGAGTACGCCGTTATAGGAACCAGGGACAAGTTAGACCTGAGGTTTGTTGGCCCCTTCAGAGTTATAGAAAGAATTGGAACCGTGGTATATCGTTTGACGCCTACCTCTGGGATGCCAAGCATTCTTGAGGTATTTCTTGTTTTATGTTAAGAAAGTGTGGGAGATCTATATCAGGTTGTGGATCCCTACAGATTGAAGTCCAACTGGATGTGGCATTGGATGTGATAGATCCTATAAAACTAGTGGTTATTGTAAATCGATAGTGCGGTAGACGTGACGACAAATTGTTCGGTTGTTAATGGTGCAATGAAATACTGATGCTGATGATGTATCTGGATATTCTAGGACATGGTTTGAAGGAGGTATTTTGAATTCGTTCGAGGAGTTTTCTTAAACCCCATAGCCCAAGGACGAGCTTCTTTTGAGGTGTGTAGAATGTAACATTTGTTTTTTTTAATTCCTTAATTATTTGATTTAAATTATTTTTAAATATGTTTCTGAGTATATTTATCCCTATTAATTGATTTTATTAGTATTAGAATGATTAAATTGATATTTTGGGGTAAACGGGAAAAATTGAAAATATAGGAGTTTTGAGATAAGTTTTCTCGGAGGAGACGAATCCGACTTGACCCGAAATTTTTCTGGAGCATTTTTACATTATAGGGGGTTTAAAATTTCTGAGTTATTAAATTATTGTTTGAAGTCGAAAGTATTTTTCTAAAATATTGCGATATTCGTATATATACATATTTATATGTATTGCTATTGTGCATAATTATTGATTTTGATTATATCTATGCATAAAAATGCATTTTTAATTTTATTTTATGTTTGGGAGGAATTTAAGTACATTATGGAGCGATTTTTACAAGAAAAATCCTAGAAGAGTTAAGTAGAAGGGTATATATATAACCCTACGGTCAAATAGGGACTTATAAGCAATTTTACCGACTTTATTACCTCTCCATACCCTTCTTCCCCCTCCCATTTCAGCATCGGCCAGAACAAAAGAAAACCCCCATCCGGCCAAGATTAGGGTTTAAAACCCTAGCCAATTTCTATTAGTTTCTTCACAAAATTTTGAGGGTCTTAGCTAATTTGGAGGTGCTCTACTCATTTCCGGAGTCCATTTGCAAAGATAAGGCTTGGAGGGTAAGAAATTATGAAGTATAGTTTATGGGAAAATATGATTTTGAGTTTTAGTGTTAGAAAATGATATAGTAGGGTAATTAGGTGATGCTAGTAATTATAGAGAAGGAAGATTGGTGAGAAATTGAGTGGTTTGTGAGTTATAAATTAATTAGTGTGTTGGCTTTAGAATTTGGATAATAAATAGAATAATTGATGAGGATGAGTTATAGAATTTGTTGTGTATTAAGGGGAAACAATTTAGAATGGGTTTAGTGAGAATTTTATGGAGTTAGAAACCCGTCGGAATCCCAAAAATACGGGTATACCATTTATGCACGCCGGGTGTTCGGTGAGATGCCCGAGCGAGGTTTAGGTGAAAATTTGATGGGTTCGGAGGTATAATTGAGTCCTATTATTATTATTAACCCTAATTTGAGAAATTAGGAAGAAGGGATTAAAGAAATTAGGAGATAGGAAATTTTCCTATTAGAAAGCCTCCGATCAATATGTGAGGTCTTGTATTGGGGTTCGAATTTGAAATTCATCGTTGTAGCTTGCCTACTTATGTTATTTGTGACGTATAGGTGAAGACGAATTCAAATTTGGAGGTTCGTAGGTCGTGTTTTGAGTTTTAAGCTAATCGGTCCTATAATTTCCTATTTAGGTGGAAAAAGTTGAACTTCGATTGGCTACCGGGCGGACGTGGAACCTCGTTTACTCGATCCGTCAGGTGAGTATGTTGCATCTATATATATTTTATGTTGGGGCCAAATTTCGTGGCTTTTTGACGTATTTCGTAGAAGTTATGCTAAAAACTGATTTTTAAAGAAAATACGGATTTTTAAGGGCCCAAAAAAGGAGTTTTTGTGATATTTGAGGAAATTAACTATTTTAAGTATATAAAACCTATTTTATGGGTTAATGTGATGGGCTGATGTATAAAAACTAAATATATTGAATTGTTTATGCAGATTTTTATCTCGTGCATGTTTCGTGCATGTTTTTGGGTATATAGGCCGATATAGGTAAATTGGTATATGCGGAGCCTTGTGTATGGGCTAGCATGCTATGGATGGATGTTATAAGATGTAATTAGACAAAATTAGTAATTGTGATCATGTTTTGGAATCCCGTGTATTTATAGTGCATGTTTCGTGAATGTTTTGGGGCATATAGGCCCTTATAGGTGATTTTACTTACATTGAACATGGTGTATGAGCTAGTATGCTACAATTGGATATTATGAGATTTAATTAGAGGAAATAAATGATTTTGGCCCCTTTTCTTGGAAACCCGCATGTGTGGTGTATGTTTGTGTTATATATATATCATGGTATTGACTCGTGGTATGATAATTGATGAAATTAGTAAGTGGGTATATGTTTACACTATAGTTATGTTCAAAGTGAATTAATGAACAATAGTATGATATTATAAGGTGATGAATTATATGTTTTGATACTCTTATGATATGGAATAACACAATGTAGTTCTTTTAGTAATGTTATAACTTGGCATATGCCTATATATGATACAATGAGGTAATGAATAATATGGTATCCTTAATATGGGATGTTATGGATAAATAAATATTTTTGGCGCATTAATATTATGCAATAATATAATATGATGTTTTTAAATGTTGAATGACAGGGTGTATGCATACTGTGGTATAATGATATGATGGTTAATATTGTGGACACCGGATATGCATTAAAGGGTAAGATAAAAGATAAGATGGTACGTGCTAATAAAATATGTTACTAATTCATGTGGTTAACGTCAAAGACATGACTCGTTGTAAATCAAAAGTGAAATGCTTGTGTTGATAAAGAAAGATGAAATGATTAATGCTAATAACAGATGGTTTTGTTGACCAGTACCTACAGCAATCCTGGGGGTTTGGGCTAGACCTCCTAACGCCCAAGGACCGGCTTGGGAATAGTGGATCCAAACTATGTTTGGGGTAAGTGGTTTTTATCGCCCAAGCTATCGGCTTGAGGCCCGGTTTCCCTCGATGATACCCCAGGTGGGATCTGGGAGTGCAGATACCTCCGGTAGGACCGGAGAGAGATATGATACCTCAGGTGGGACCTGAGAGAGAGTTGATACCCCAGGATAGACCTGGGAGAGCAGATACCTGCGGATAGACCGGAGAGAGATATGATACCTCAGGTGGGACCTGAGAGAGTGTGGTGTTCCCTCGCTAGTTCGGCTAGGAGGAAGACGTAGCCTCGGACGAGTAAGACTCTAGGAGAGCATCGGACCGCGTGTTTACTGGGCTGTTGGCTTTCAGTATGTTGGGATACTGTGGCTCACTGGTCGACAAACTAATAAAATAACTAAGCGTAAATAAAAATGTGAGAGTAAAGAAAGTGGAAAGTGAATTGTGAATGCGAATGAAAGTGGTTGTGAATGAAATGAATACGAAGGAATATGAGTTATGAATTTGTGGATGAAAAGAAGTGATAAATGCAACATGTGGTTAATTTAAATGAAAAATTAAAATAGACGTGTGTTAATATGAATAGTATGAAGTAATTGTGAAATGAGAATGATTATTATAGTAAAATACATGATGATTTGAGTTGATACACCTTGGAATTGTGTCAAGGAACTACTCGCCCGCTATTTCTGTGGAAATGGTGGGAACTACCTGCCTTGGCATAATTCACAGGTGACAGGTGAGTGGCATGATATTGGCAATGAATAATGGAAATAAAGAAGAAAGTAATTGACTTCAGCACGGTGGAACCGTTGACTGCCATACGGTGGGACCGTATATCTTTATCGTCACGGCTGTTGACTGCAGAACGGTGGGACCGTTGACTGCTATACGGTGGGACCGTATATCTTTATCGTCACGGCTATTGACTGAGGTGAATTAATAATTAAGTGAGTATAAATTGATAAGAATGAAAATGTAATAAATGGTAACTTGAGATATAAGTGAAAATGAAAGTAAGTTTAATTCTTAATAGGATTGAGTAGTAACTAAGTGATATTATGGGATGAGAATGAGCTGTAGAACATGCTTTTGATGTAATGAGAATAAGCATTCTAATAAGTGATGTGTTAATGATGTGATGTATTGCAAGTAAATTATAATGTGTAATGAGACGTTATGTTTGTGTTATACGACATGAAGGAACACGATATTATGAGAATGAATGCATATGTTTATGATGTGCTACTTGTTATAATACAATAAAATGAATATCTGTATTATGTGATTGGTTATGAAAATGGTATGTTGTGTTATGAGTTTGTATTCATATAAATGGTTATTAAAGAAAGGTGTAATAACATCAAGTAGTTATATTCATATAAATAGTGAAATGCTGCCATGACAATAATTGTGGAAAGATGAATATTCGTGTTAGGAAATTTAAATTGAAAAGTAATGGATTGTATGGGAATTCGTATTATGCGAATGTAAAATAAGGATATATATATGAGGTTGATGTGAAGCATATATTGAAATGGGTGAAGTTATGGATAATTATATAGTTGAATGCAGATTGGAAGAGTATTTTGATATAACATCGTATTGGTGATGTTTTACGTCTAGAATTCAGGTTGCATCTTCTTATCTTGATGTTTGTAAGTTTAATTTATTTTCTTTATACATTTTAATTTATTTATTAGATTAGTGATTATACTCACACCAGAAATGGCTAACCCCTGATGTTTTCTGGGGGTTAGGGGGGTCCCTCCTTGAGGATGGACAACCCTAACTCTCCTGCAGGTTTACTAACAGCCCGGTGAGGTAGTTATAAAGATAGAAATTATATTTGGTTGCGAGGATAGATTATTTATGTATCTAGTATATAAAGAAACATGGAAAGTTGATGTATTTATTTGTATTAAGTGAACCTATATAGATATAGTGCCGTGAGGAGGTAAGAAAGCCCATACCCACCTCGTTGTGGAGAATTGGGTTCTGTGTTTGGTTTTGGAAAGTTTTTCTTTAGTTTTTCTATTACTTATGTAAGTTTTTAAAGGAAATTTATGGTTTTTAATTGATAATTGATATTATGTTATGAGTTTGGCCCCCAGAGCATTATATTTATATTGCCTGTGTGATTCTGCTCATTTTGGCCTGGGGAGCCCATGATTATATTGCCTGTGTTGTGAGCTACGGAATTTAGAGCAGAATTCCGTAAGCTTTTTGTGTTTCGGGGCAGAAATTTCAGGGGAGACTGCCAAAATTTTATTTGAAATATATATATCCTAGTTTATATTTAAATTGATATAGAAATTGAAAGAATTGTATTTAAAGGTTTAGTTTGTCAAAAAAAAGGGGGGGTGTTACAGATGGTATCAGAGCCAACTTTCGACATCAAATATAGGACTTGTATATAGGATGTGCGTGGGATGCAATATATGTATGAGATGTGTAAAGACCCTGGGAGGACAGCAATTAGGAGACAAGTCTACATTCGACTAGAAAGAAGATCCTGTGCTAGATTGCACGTCCCGTATTCAGCGAGGACGCTAAATTCTTAAGAGGGGGTGAATGTGAGACCCCGTATTTCTAGAGAGTATATATATATATACTAGTATATAGTATAGTATATATACTAGTATACATACTAAGTAGAAAAGAAAGAAAGAATAGAAAGGATGGATAGTGACGTGGAAGGAAAGACGGAAAAAGAATGGAAAGTGGAGAAAGGTGTTAAATGGTGGCCTATAGATGATCCTATGGGATGTGATGACATGATGGTCCTAGATGATTTCCTATGGGCTTAGGAAATGATTAAATGAATGAAAGATGAAGGAATGTGTGTATGTTTGTGGTGTTGACCGGTTGACCCAGGGGGAAAAATACTCCCATATTGGCCATAAGAAGGAAGAGAAAGAAAGATATATAGGATTAGCCAATGAGAAAGGTTACCCAACGTTCGGATACCCTTTTAAGGCAGCTTGTGGTGGGCGTGCCTAGAATTTAGTTAATTGTGTGCGTACGAGCTGAGTGCGGGGCGTTACAGTGACCCTCATGCTTTCGCTGTGCAAGAGACTTTGTCAGTGGTTCAGTGATGTTATCATCTGTCGGTACTTTGCATATCTTCACATCTCCTTTATCGATGATCTCTGGAATGAGATGAAAGCGTCTAAGTATATGTTTGGATTGCTGGTGAGATCTAGGCTCCTTAACCTGTGCAATGGCACCATTATTATCGCAATGTAGGTCCAACGGGTCTACAATGCTAGGAACTATGCCAAGTTCAGTGATGAACTGTCCGGTCCAAATGGCCTCCTTTGCAGCATTGGAGGCAGCAAAATACTCAGCCTCTGTGGTAGAACCGGCTACTGTTTCTTGCTTCGAACTCTTCCAGCTTAGAGCTCCACTATTTAGGCAAAACACAAAACCTGGTTGAGATTTGGACTCATCCTTATCGGACTGCAATCTAGCGTCCGTAACCCATTACAACAAGCTCTTTCTCGGCTCCATATTCCAAAAATGAATCCTTAGTCCTTCTCAAGTACTTAAAGATGTTTTTGACAATAGTCTAGTAACTCTCACACGGATCTGACTGGTACCTTGTAATATCCCGGACGGATATTATATTTATATAATTATTATTTTTAAAGTTAAAATATTTTTATAGAAATTACTGGTTTTTCTAATAAAACTTTATCTGGATATATATACTAGTAAGTATATATAGATATTGTATCAGTTTTGTGCACTTGTAAAAAATCTTGAAAAAAGCATTTTTTGAGAAAATGTCTGAAAAATTCCAGGCAGATATTATTATTTTATTATTATTTTCAGAAAAAAAATATCTTTTCGTGGATATCGCACGGTTTTGTTAATAAACATTATCTATACGTATATACTAGTCGGTATATGACTATTTTGTATCAAATTGATACTGGAATCTCCTGAGTCGGTAATAAAATTATTTTCTCGGAATTAAATGATTTTTGTACAGATTATTCGTTTTAACTAATAAAGATTTTCTGTATAGAAAGATATATGAACGTATATGTACAGTATCGATTTCGTACGTTTGTACGAAATCATGTAGTATGTGATTTGGGAAAAATATCTTTTATTTTTGATCCATCATGATCAAATGAAGGGTTAGAATTGGATTAGGGTGTTGATTACAAATTAATTGGGTTTGATTGTAAATTATAAATTGCGAATTGATCCGAATTTTGTGAGCCACAAGAGAGAGAGACAAGTGGCTCTCTCTCATCCACAAGCTCTCTCTCCCTCCCCTACACACACACCTTCCTTCTATTTTACCATGGCCGGCCAACCCTATGGGGGAAATCCCCCATTTCATTTTTGTCTCTTCATTTCTCCATCTCTTCTCATCTCATTCTCCATCTCCTTCTTTACTGTTAATTTTAGAAAAAAAATTTGAGAAGAGAAAGGAAAAGAAAGAGAGATCAAATCAAAAGAAAATAGATGGTTTTTCATGGGTTCTTCTTTCATGAAGTGTTCGTGAGCAAGAACAAGGAGCAAGGAGGAGAAGGCGAAGCAAGTTCTTCCTACATGATTTTGGGTGGGGGTTTCTCATCTCATGATCGTTTTAGATATTAATAGGGTTATTATGGTTTTATTTTTTAGTATTGAGTTAATTTCATATGCATATGGGCTAGAATAAAGAGTATGCAAGGTTTGAAGTGGTAGAACACCAAAGTTGAGCATAAAGATTCAGTTTTTATGGTTCTAGGGTTAGATTTATTTAACTATATTAAAAGAGAAGTTTTGGCCCGAAATTTCCGTGGGAGGTTCTACTATGTGTTATTAGCATGCTCTAATTTTTATAGATTTTTTGGATTCATTTTGATAGGTGAAACGACTGTTCCCCCTAAAACAGCGAGTTTCAAAGCAAAACAGAGAACTCACTATTTTGGGGTTAGTGTCGTAGTGTGTTCAGGGGGCTAAAACTTGGGGTTCCTCTCGAAAATTGAGGAGGAGATCAACTAGAGATTTTTAGTAGACATTCTCCCCTTTCCGAATTGGCCTCTCGGGTTAGATTCCGATAAGAGATGCAGAAGTTATGGCCATTAGGGCAGCCAGCTTAGCTGAATGCTCTCTATTTTGTTTGTTTGTTACTTTTGAGCCTCTTACTGGATGAATCTGAGGAGCCGACCAACTAGAGAGTTGTAGTAGATATTTTCCCCTTTCCGATTTGGCCTCTAGGGTTAGATTCCGATAAGAGACGCAAAATTTATGGCCGTTACAAAAACAGGGCAGCCAGCTTAGTTGAATGCTCACTGTTTTGTTTGTTTGTTACTTTTGAGCCTCTTATTAAATGAATCTGAGGAGCCGACCAACTAGAGAGTTGTAGTAGACTTTCTCCCCTTTCTGAATTGGACTCTCGGGTTAGATTCTGATAAGAGACACGAAGTTATGGCCGTTACAAAAATAGGGCATCCTGCTTAGCTGAATGCTTACTATTTTGAGTTGAATGCTTACTATTTTGTTTGTTTGTTACTTTTGAGCCTCTTAATGGATGAATCTGAGGAGCCGACCAACTAGAGAGTTGTAGTAGAGTCTCTCACCTTTCCAAATTGTCCTATTTGGTTAGATTCCGATAAGCGGAGTAAGAGTTATGGCCTTTGCAAAACAGCGCAGTCAGCTTTGGCTGAAGTGCTCACTCTTTTGCTTTCCTGTTGTTTTTGAGTGTCTTACTTGTTGAATCTGAGGAGGAGACCAACTAGGAAGTTGTAGTGGAGTCTCTAACCTTTCTAAGTTGTCCTATTTGGTTAGATTCTGATAAGTAGAGTAGAAGTTATGTGCTTTCAAAGATCAGCTTTTGTTAAGGAAACCTGCCATTTTCGTTAACGTTTGTATGTGTTCAAGAGACGGTAGATTGATTTCCATAGGAAATCTGGAAAAGTCTTCAACTAGAGAGTTGTAGTTTATGTTCCCACCTTTCTAAATTGTATGATTTGGTTAGATTCCGCCAAGTAGAGCAAAAGTTACGAGCTCTCAAAGTTTCAGCCCTGTTATAGCTTGGGCTGTCTTTGGTTAACTGTTGGCATGTGTTCGAGGTCCAGAATTTGGAATTCGTTCCGGAATCTGAGAAAGTGATCAACTACAGAGTTGTAGTAGATGTTCCCACCTTTCCAAAATTGTCCAGTTTTGTTAGATTCCGATAAGTAGAGCAAAAGTTACAAGCTGTAGAAGTTTCAACATTTTGTTGAAAATCCGCAGTTTGGTTAAACTGTTTGCGTGTGTTCGATGGACCGAATTTTGGATTCCTTACTGAATCTGAAAAAGTGTTCAACTAAAGAATTGTAGGAGATGTTCTCACCTTTCTAAAAAGTATAAATTTGTCAAATTCCGATAAACGCAGCACTGGTTGCTTCTAGGCTGTCGGAAGGTTTTTATGTCGTTTTTGGGCTTCTCATTGGTAGTATGCCTATTTTAGACTGTTAGTAGATTCTTCTGTTGCTTCTAATTATAGAAGATTAAGTTTTGCTAGTAAGCACGTTTGGTTGCTTCTAGGTTGCTAGAATACCTGTATGGCTGTTTTTATATGTGGTGTTGCTCATACGCGGCTCGCCTGGCCCGTATGTAGTTGTGGTCTCATAGATAGCTTATTTGGCTCGTATTCATGTTGTTGTCTCATACGTGGCTCGCTTGGCCCGTATGGATGTTGGTCTCATACGTAGCTTATTTGGCTCGTATGTATGCTATTGTCTCATATGCATCTTGCTGGGCTCGTATGTAGTTGGTTTCATACGTAGCTTGTATAGCTCGTATGTATTTTGTTTACTCATGTGTGGCTTATTAGCTAGTACGTAATTTGTTGTGCTCGTTTAGGGTGATATCATTGCCCTAGGAGCTATGGACCATCAAGACGTATATTTACCTTACTCCTAAGGGACTGTGGACGAGTCACTTCGCGTGCACCGTCAGATTTTAACCGAGTTGGTTGATCGCTGACCGGAGTGTTGACAAAATCCAAGTTCAGGGTAGTCGCATGCGAATACGTTCGTATTGCCGGGGTCTTGGATCGATAGGCCATGAACAAGATCCTTAAGGATTCTGGTAAGTCTAGGTTGAGCAGCCTAGTAGAGTTATCTTGCGAAGTCTAACTTAAAGCCTAGTATGTTGTGTTAGTACTGTTGTCATCCCTAGGTTTGTTTAGGGTTAGTGACATTGTTAGGGTAGTAATTTATGGCCATTACTACTTAACCTATAATTATTATCAACTTCTCGCCGAAGGAAAAGAGTTGGTGTTAAGGGTGATACCTTATGATCCGACCTGTCCTATAGGCCGACCCTAGGCGGTGTTATTGGGTTGTACCCTTCTTGTCAAAGGGATACGGTCTGTGCCTTCTCACGAGTTGGGAGCACGGAATCCATATCTCATCTGTTAATTTCTGAAGTGCCTTGATAAACAGGAGCAATTCCTATCGGAGCTAGGGGGATGTACCCCCGGAACTCCGTCTTGTCTTGTATCTAAGGGCGAGGGGCCATAGACTATGGTCTGGCTAGAGGGCGGCAGGGGATGCTTCGAGCTAACCTGCAATTGCAGAAACTCTAAAGATTTATCAGATATTTAAGTGAGGTCCGGTGCGCCTGACGGGATTAGACCGTTTTAGGGCAATCTCATCAGTCATGTCGTATCTTCAGAAACAAGTTGAGTACAAGATTAGAATTCATGGCGCGGGTTCAAATCCTTATATGTAAAGAAACGACTTGATATGAGGCGTATGTAGTATGGACTGCATACTATCCCAGAGTCATGCTTGCATTATAATAAGAGCATCCTTGCATTAGTAATCTTGCATTAGAGTCTAAGTCATAACATACACTGACACATCATATATATATACACGTTTCTCCTTTCATCAATTCGTTTGCTATAGTTGAGATTCGCTTCTAGTCATCAGCCTTAAAGCATCAGTATATGTACTGACGTCCCCAATTTTAGAGGTACTGGATTGCAAAATTACAGGTTCTGGATTGCAAAAGTACAGGTATAGGATTCAAGAGGACTCAAGGCAAGAGAAGAAGGAGTCGATTTTATTTAAGTTTTCCGCTATAATATATGTTGATTACTATTGTTCTTTTGTAACAATGGTAGTAATTTATTTATTTATTGGGAAGCATCCAAGTGAAGTACCAAGTGTTGTTCTTTATTCATTGTACTCAGATGTAAGTTTGTTGAAAGTTGTAACACTTGGGATTGTAAAGGTATTATTGTAACACTATTGCAATGTATTGCAATTTTATAATATTCGGATTTGTAATACATTTGTGTTGAATAAAAAGTTTTAAATTTTTCTATTTTTCTGTGTATTGTGGCAATTGAAGAAAAAGATTCTGGCTTATGTCATGGTTTCCCAGTGTATAGAAATCGGAGCATTACATACCTGCTCGTCATGCTCAAGGTATATGAGACATCAGGACGAGTACATAACAAGGCATACATGATAGATCCAATTTCATATGCATATAGAATCTTAGTCATGCGGTCCCTCTCAACAACCCAAGTCCTTCATGGAAAAGAATTTCCCGTTGTCGACCACTCTGTCCGACATCTGCGGCGGAAGAGAACTTGAATCCAGATCTTTATTTCTACTCCTAAATGTGGGCTACTCTTAAAAGCAGACTAAGAAATAATCAATCTATACAAGATTCAAAACTCCAGAATTAAGACATGGATGAATTAGGTACTCTCACTAAGTTTCACTAAAGTTTAATTATTTCATTAACATACATCCTTGTTAGTCTGTCTAATGAATAATTATCCCGTTGATATGGATAAAAATTACAACAAATCAGTGCCCTACGATTCTAGCATGCATCTCAGAGCTTCAAGGGGAAGAAAAGTAATATCAGCAGAAAGCTTTCTAGAAGAACATGGGTCATTTTCTTGCCCACTAGCTCAACCAGGTCCAAAATTTTAGCTTACCTATAGCCCAAACAAAAGGGGATTTCTAGCCTATTAAAGTTGTCAATCAAAAAGCAACTAACTCCATCCATTTACTGGGGGAATCAACTACACCCAGAAGTTACAATTTCAAGTCTATCATTTGGACTAACTCTTAGCCTATAAATACCTTTTGCCTCCATCATTAAGAGGTAATGAATACTTTTCCACTCAAACTCTATTCTCCTTTATAAGTTATTGACTTGAGCATCAGAGGATCTTTCGCTGGGGCCAACCTCGGTGTTCAGACTTTGTATAAGTTCGCCAGAAGTTTTTAGCCACCCACTTCAGATCTAATCGATGGTCTAGATTGTAAGTTTTTCCTGCAAAATTCAAACTTATCTTCTAATTGCTCCCACACTGAAAAAGGCAACAACAGAATGGTGTCGTCTTTGGAAAACTCACAAATCTACCTCTCCAATTGGATCTCAGAAAAAAAAGGAAAAAAGGATGAAAAAAAAGGGAAAAAAAAGAAGAGAAAACCACTTTCAACCATGGCCCCAAATGGAAAGATGCCACTACTAGCTGTCATGCTGACGCTCCTCTTCCTGTAAGATCTCGAAATTAATTAACAATTATTTTTGTCAACTATTTAATGACTAATTATTTTGTATAAATTTTTTTAATTATATTTTACAATTATGTTGTATAAGTTTGTATAAAATTATCTTTAAAGTATAAATTGTATTTGCCAATAACATTTGGGTATTAGCAAATACATGGTTATATTCATATTAATTTAAGAGTTGTATGATAACAATATTAACATTGTAGTTGTATAGTTGTATTATAATTGTATAATTTGTTCATAATATAATCTGTTTTTGGTGTATGAGGGTTAGCTTAGGGTTCCTAGGGTTATGAAGGGTTAGGAACTAAGAGGGTTAGGTTTATCTTTTGGGTGGATGGATTTAGTTAGGGTTAGAAGTTTGATGGTTGAGATGATGCCACATATGCACCCATACACACCATTCATTGTTTTCCCATATTCTTTGCCCCAAATCTAGTCACGTAGGCATTCTCAACACCACTCCATCCTAGCCCTTTCTTTCCTTCTCTCTTGGCTTATTTCGGACCCAACCAAAACCAACCAAGCCCTACTCTTCATTCAGCTCTTCAATTGTTTTTCAAAACCAAGTGAAGAAGAACAAAGCAAGCTTCATCTTCTTTCTCTTTTTTCATCATATTTTCCCAAACAAATTCCACTAAAGACCCAACCAAGAACCCTACTTCAATTTTTATTCTAAACAAACCCTACTATTCACTAGTTTCATTTAAAAAAAAGGCAGGGGCAGAGAGCAATGAAGCCCTAAGGGATTTCGGCCAAGCTTGGAAGAAGGGTAAGGGAATTTTTGGAGCTTTGGAAGCCAGAGGGAGTATAGATTGTTGAATTAGTGTGGTTAATTCAAGAAAAAATTGGGTGTTCTTCTTCTTAACTTATGAAAATTCATTTTTTATGAGAATGGTAGACTATGACTAAAGATTGCATTTTTATGCATAAAGATTGGATTTTTTTAAATTTAAGAATGGTAGAAGATTAATAAAGATTTCATCTTTGTGCTTGAAAATAAAATAAAAATTATAACTCATTGTTAGTAACTTGATTGTTGTTGTAGGAATGTAAAGTTAGAATTTCATGTCTTGAATGCATAAAAGAGATGATCTTTGATCATAAATTTGCAATCTTTTTCAAGATTTTGTAACTAAAATCATGAATTGTAGTAGTACATTGCTTGTTTGTTGTAGAGTGTAAAATTGTGATTCTGTAACGGTTTGGTGTAGTAGTTTTGTGTAGATGTATTGTTCATGATATTCATGGAAAGGTTTTAGTGCATTGCTTATTTGTTGTAGAGTGTAAAATTGTGATTTTGTGATGGTTTTGTATAGTAGTTTTGTGTAGATGTATTGTTCATGATATTCATGGAAAGGTTTTAAGCATAACTTGAATTAAATCAAGTTAGTGTTGTTAGTAAGTTGAACTATCATGTTAGGAAGTTAATTGTTATACTAATTATTCATGATAATAATTTAGTTTATGTTAGTAAGTCTAATTATGTTATGGAGCATGTTAGCAAGCTACTAACATAATAAGGAGATAGGAATCTTGTTAGTAAGCCTTATTTTATGTTAGAAAGTTTAAGGTGTAAGTATACTCAATTCAATAATAATAGTCAATCTTAGTGAACTCTTACTTGAGTTAACATGCTTAATTTTTGAATTAATTAGCTCTGAGGTGAAGTTGAGATCTTATGATCAACTAAAGTAAATTGTGTAGTAATCAATCATAAGAATACTTAGAAAGATGATAGATTGATCATGAATAAAGTTTGAAGAATGAGTTAGTAAGCTTAATTTTGGAACTGATCATGTAAATAATGTAGATAAAGGGTAGTAATTGTTAGCCAAGTAGATCATGATTAATAAATTGTTAGTAAGTTAAATATGGTCTTAATCATGGTTAGCAACTTGTTAGTAAGCTAGCAACTAGTACTAATGTTAATAAACAACTTAGTCATAGTAGTGTAGCTTGAATCTTAGTAACTGGAACTTGTAGCTTGGAATATGGTCTAAGTTGGGTTAAGTTGCACTAAGTGGCAAATTTTGACGGTTAGTCTTGTTGGGAAGAGATTTAACTTGTAGTCATGTTGAATAGTGAAGATCTTAAGAATCATATTAATCGATGTGCTTGTGGTGTTAGTAATTAGCCCATTAGACTTAAGTGTAGATGCTTTTTGTGAGCCGGACATAGGTCGGATAAGGGCTAAGTTCGGCCAATAATTGAGAATAAGAATATAATGATAATCTAGTACAATTGTGAACAAAGAGACTAAATGTGACTAATAAATCCACCTAGGAACTGAGTGGTGATTAACGAAGGAATTAAAAGTTAATGAGAATTCGACCTAAGTTGTTTGGGGATACCTTAGTATGAATTATAGGGGCATTAGTTCTAAGTAGTGTGACTCATGATTGTAAATATAGGCACTAGTTAGAGGCGTGTACTCATCCTTCCAAAACGGACACGTGCGCGTGGTCTAGTCTGGGACACGTGCGGCGTGGTCTCGTAAAGAATATGTGCGGCGTGTTCTTGTTCGGGTCACGTGCGGCAATGTCTCAACTACAAATTTTAAGAATTAGTGATGAGAGCAGGACACGAATATAAGTCGCAGGTCTTGTTGGAACTTAGGTGATAGACCCTAAAGCTTATGTCCATGTTCTTAGCGGTTGGAACTTGGCAGAGCAGGTACGAGCCCTGCTGATTTGCCATATATTCATGGTAACTTGGTTAGGGTATGAGTGGAGAAAAACCACTGATTCCGGCAGAGCTGAATGATCATAGGTCTGGCAGGAGTGGACAAAGACCACTGATCCTGAAAGAGAGGAGAAAGACCACCACACGTCTGTCGAGGCGGATGGGGTGGAGAAGGATCACTGATCCTAACAGAGTGAAGAAAGACCACCAGACATCTGCAGAGGCGGGATAAACCGCAACACTGCAACTCTACCTGTCACTCCCCGCTTCCCAAAAAGAAATATAGAATATGGATACGCAACAAAAGTTCAGCGAATGGTTTTTACCATTCATAAGCTGTAAGGATCTTTACAACAATACACATGAATAAACAAGAATAGACAGGAAATAATCAACCACGCATGCATGAATAAATTTCTAAATCAACAGGATTTACTTGAAACAAATATACTTAATCTCAAATAAACCAGATCTAGAAGGAACAAGTCATAAGTTCTGGGACAAAATGCCCAAAACAAGATCCAAGTAGCAAATGAATACAATTTAATCAAAATAGGAAAAATAATTCAAGCTGGAACTCTAGCCAAGCTCAGAACACTTGGTCACTTACTCCTTCAGGCAGCTGGTCACCGAAATCTGCAAAGTTGAAAATTTGCAGGAAAAGGAAAAGAACAACACGCTCGTCAGTGCAAGTTACGGGTCACATGTAGTGCAGGCAACAAGTACGAAAAACAAATAAACAAGGTACAGAGTAGCAACAGAAGCAAGCACTGAAATAAGCATGGCAGGAATGTGACAGAAAACAGAGCAACTAACTCTAAACCAAGGAACAAAACCAAGTGACATGAGTAGATAACAGGGTACATGTAACATGTAACAGGTATCAAGTAGCATGCAAGCAGGTAAATAAGTAACAGGTGTCAGGTAGCATGTACAGGTAAACATATAACAGGAATGTGCAAGTGATCAGGTATTTCTCAAGTATTGTATTTAATCCTATCTATGTAGCACTTCATGCATCCCAAATTCTACCACATGGTTGCTACATGCATGCAAGTTACGTTTAGATCTAGTGGTGGGTTTCTATAGGGCCGTGTACTCAGGCATCATGTAACAGGTAAGAGGCACGAATAACGTAATTGTGAAATCGTGGCATCATGTAATCAAGAACATACATGAATCATGTAGTCATGAAACGTGGCATCATATAATCATATATTAGTAACATGCATGAATCATGTAATCATGAATCATGGCATCATATAATCATAAATTAGTAACAGGCATGAATCATGTAATCACGAATGACGGCATTATATAATCTAGTAGAATAACAGGCATGAATCGTGTAATCACGAATGAAGGCATTATATAATTAGGTAGAATAACAGGCATGAATCGTGTAATCACGAAATCATGGCATCAAGTAATGGGAAATACGTCCCCCTTCTGAGTATACTTACCTATATTTTTCACTACTACGGTCTTTCCCTTAACCCTGGCTTGATTACTTGTTATTATTATTAAACTAGGCATATACGTGCACAAACAGGACAAGAAAATCATGGCAACAAAAAGGGACAGGTTCAGGTCGGACAGAAATATGCACGGTTGACAAACAACTTATAATAGACTAGGACAACGAGACTTTCAATTCTGGACAGCAGGACCCTGCTACACCAAATTTGAGATTCCCATTGCCACAGGAATGCAAATTTGGATCCGTTAGAAAATCTAGAAGCTAGACTCTCAGTCGAATCTAATGCATATACACAACTCATATAGCAACTACAGAAACATGGCTCAAAACAGTGTTTTATACAGAATTCGTGTTCAGCCAAAAATTGCAAAGTTTTACTTACAAGCATGAAAATGGTATAAAAGCACATTAATTAAATCTAGGAAAAATCTAGAAGATTCCCTAGCATGTCTAGTATCAGCATATAAAATTTCATAAAATTCTATTACAGAGCATAGTCAATTTAATTTGGAAAATCGAATAATACAGCAAATTTATGAATTTGAAATTTCAGACACAACAGTACCAAAACAGCAATAATTCACAAAATAGAACTCGAAATGTTCAAATCCATCAAAAGGGTTGTCAAATAGACATACCAGACTATATTTCATATTCACAAATTCTAAATCAAAAGTGACAGTAATTAGGTTGAAAATAGAGTTCTTCACTGAACAACATGCAGTTTGACAATTATATAATTAGTTTCATAAGCATGAAATAAGTTATGAAAGTCATTAAACAAATCTACAAAAATTAGGGGTTGTTCCCAGTCATGTCTAGACATATCTAGAAAAATATGAAGTCCAAATTTTACTTTCAACATCAGTCTTAAAATAATAGATCGTGTAACGATCTCATAATTCAGAATCTGGAAATTACGACACAGCTGCAGTAAAACAGCGATAACTCACACATAAAAAATTGAAATTGAGATCCGTCAAAAGTTCTAGATAATAGACATCGAGGGCCTACGAATTATATTCACAAAATTATTTGTTTTACTGACCTTAACAGGGTGTAACCTTTATTTTTCGTTTTTCGTATTTTTGGTGTATTTTTTCTTTTCTTGGGTATTTGTACTCTTTTTGTATTTCTTGGACCGTATATTGGAGTTGTTTTAATATATATATTCATTTTTGTTTCATTTTGAGCTCTTTGTGTTGATTTGTTTGTCTTTTGCTTCGTTCTTCATCAATTGTTGTTCTTTTCTCTTTATTGGATTCTTGTTCTCTTTATTTTGCTCTTGGGTATTCATGGTGTTTTGTTTGGTTACCCTATTCCCAATCCTATTGCTTTTGACCCCTAATTGATTACCAAAGCCAAATTAACCTACAATCCTATTTGAAATCCTATACAGATTAATCCTAATCAAATCCTATTAGACTAAACCTGCTACTACTCCTAATCTACCCACAACCCATTAACCCAATACCCATCTCATACTAAACCCTAAACTCAAACCCTATATATAACTCATCTCATCTAAACCCTAACCCTAAGCTATTCCCCGGCCTCCTCCTATTTGCGTCATCAAAATCCTAACCCTAATACTACCCTAATCCCGACCCCTCCTTTCTCTCCTTGCTGGTTGCACCACCCCGATCAGCCAACCCCCGACACCCCCCCCCCAAAACATCTCGACGCCACCTACACCTAGCCGACCCCCTTTCGCCCTGCCCTTGCTCACACCCGACCAACTACGCACCTCAACCCTAGCCGCAACACCTCGAGCACCCGATCCCCATCCCTCGTCTCTCTCCCTTGCCGTCTGTCGCTGTCGCCAACCAGCGGTGGAGTGCCAGCCAATTGCAAGTTAGCCGACGCCCCTTCTTGATCTCTCTCTCTCGCTTGTGAGTTTTGCTCGTGTTGGAGTTTGCACGAGTATTGCTTAGATTCGTGGTTCGTGGATTTTTTTTCGTGGGTTTTGTTCGTTGTCGGGATTCGCTCCCATTATTCTTGGATCTCATCGTTTTCGTCTTCGGTTAAGGCAAGTAACTTGTACTCAAATTTTTTTGTATGATACAAGTCAAAAATACCGCTTATACTGTAGTTGGGTTCTAGAGACAACTCGTGTGTATTATTTTTGATGGGTTTTGTCTCTATAGTGCTATTTGACCTTAGTTGCCTCACGACACAAAATTGACATGAAAACAACTAGGTTTGACCGATCTTGATCTATTCATATATGTGAGATAATTATGTGAAATTATGTGTTTGATGAGATCCATATGATATGATGGTTGTGAATATGTTATATACTCTATTTCATGATGTTTGAACACTTAGTAGACTATACCGTGTTTGATTGTGTTGGAACGAGTTTCGTGTGGTTTATGTTGGTTTTGTTTTCAAGAGAAAATCTGTATTTGTCGATGATCAGTTTTGATTTGTATTTTAGACCCTATTAAGGTCAGAATTCTTAATTTTTGTATTAGATATGAATTATAGAGAAATATGTTTTCTTTCCAAACTCTCTGACCTTGATCGATTTCGTTTTCGTATGAGTGAGTTATGGCTATTTTACTGCAGAGATGTATTCTATTTCCATATTTCGTTTCTTGATGATTTTGATAGTTAAACTATTTTGATACTAGTCCTAAATATATTATTTTGATCTAAAATTTTTCACAGTATTTCTATATCTATCTAGGGATTACCTAGAATTTTGGTGGATTTTATTAATGAGTTTTATACGTCATTTCATGCTTTTTTATGAAAGCTATACTTGCTGTATTTTTCTCGCTGTTCTGTAAATAATCGTATTTTCACCCTAATTCTTTTTACTGTATGGAAAATATTTATGAAATATGAAAGTAAGTTATTTTGTCTATTTTCATCTCCCTTTGACGGATTTGGATTTCGTTTGACGGTTTGCGAGATATTCCAGTTTTCGTACTGCAGTATTGAGAATTCCAGATTTGCCAAACTATCGTTTCTTGATGTTTTCTGATTTTTGTTGACTGAACTAATTTTACTGGAATATTATGAAACTTTATATTATGATACTAGACATATAGGGGTTTACCCAAGACTTTTTCTGGATTTATTTGAGGAGTTTTAATGCTGTTTTTTTGACTTTGAATACCGTTTACTGATTTCTGGCTGAACATATTTTCTGGATTCAAATCAGTTTTGAGTTATGATTTTGTGAATTACTATACGACTTATATATAACCTATGGATTCGTGTGGAAGTCTATTTTCCAGATCCTTTGACGAATTCAGATTTGGATTCTGTAGTAAAGGGAATCACTGTTTTAGTATTGTACTGTCATGCTGTCCTGAATATGAATATACACTGTTTTGTTCGTTTATGTGACCGTACATCATCTATGCATGTTTATTTGTTTTCCTGAACCTAATACTAATTATACCTTGTTAGTTTGACACTATTTCATGCTCTATCATGTCTGTTGATAACCATAATAAAAGTAATCAAGCCGGGGTTTCTTAAGGGAAGATCTAGTAGTGGAAAATATGGAAACATGTACTTGGAAGGGAACTAGTGTTCCATATTGATATTGTTACTGTTACTGTTACTGTTACTATTACTGTTATTTCTACTGTTACTGCTACTGTTACTGTTATTTCTACTGCAACTGCTACTGTTACTGATACCTGAGTACACTGCCTCATTATGGTCCACTATGAAATCTAAAAGCGAAACTGTTTGTTGTGGCAACCATGTATTATGTTTTGAAGTGCATGAAGTGCTACCTAGCTAGTAATACACACAAGACTGTAAGAACATAAGACTGATACTGTTAGACTAATACTCTTAGACTGATACTGTTAGACTGATACTGTTGGACTGATACTGTTATACTGTTATACTGATATACTGAGCTTACTGTTACTAGACACTGTTAGTTGTCATATGACACTATACTTGATACATTCATTTGTACTGTTAGTATACCATGCTAGTTGACTTTGTTTTACTGATTCATGCTAGTTAATACTGTTGATACATTATTCCATGCTATTTGTTAGTTTTCCATGTACTTGTATCCTACATTATAAGTGGCCCGTAACTTGAACTGATGGGTACTTGTTTTCTCTTTTCTTCTCCTGCAATTATTAATTGCAGATCAGGATGGTCAGCTGCCCGATGTCATTGGCGAAATGAGATATTAATGCTGGATTTCTTGCTTATTAGTATTGCTATTATTGTTGCTTTGAATAATGTATTTTGATTACTTGGATGATTACTTTGTATTTTGGGCGATGTGACCCAGGATTTTGCCTTGTCCAGATTCTGATTTATTTGAGCTTAATGTGTTATGTTTCAAGTAAATTCTGTTGGTTTATTAATTCAATTTTGCATGTGTGTGGTTGACTCTTTTGCTTCCGACTCTGATTATATTGTAAGATGTTGTAAAGATTCCTGAACAGCTTATGGATGATGCAAACTGTTCGCTGGGTTGAGTCGCGTATCCGTATTCTGTATTCTTTTTTGGAAGCAGGGGCGTGACACAGGGTCTAAAATGTTGAATCAAAACATGACAGTAGCAAAACGAAATTCTTTCATGCATTTTATCAAACAACTTATCTATTATAGATTCCAATTAGAATACAATGCAAGACATGATATATTAAATATTCAAATAACATGGCACGGGTAATAAAAGTCTACAATGAGATAAGCCATCTAATACACCAAGCATGCAACAAATACACAACATATCATAGATCACGAAGAATATATATACATATATCAAGAGTCTATCTAGATCTAGTTTATTTTCATGTAGTGTGTGTGACAACTATGAGGGATCATGAATACGAATGGATCAAACGAACGAGATCAAGATTTATCAAGGGATCATCATGAGAATAAACACAAAAATGGGAGCGAGACTACATGCGGTATTTTGTACTTGTATATAAACAAAAAGAATATACAAGTTACTTGCCTTAGGGTGAAGATAGCGAATCCGACGGGGAGAATAGAATAATAGGAATGGACCTCGACACACGACGACGGTCACCAACTGAGCGAGTCTTGACGAGATGATCATGATCGGGTACTAATCTCGATGATGATGAAGATCAAGATGATCAAAATCGATCGGAAGGTCACGATCTAAGTGATCAAGATCTGATGATGGTTGAACTTGATGTTGATCACGATCTCAAGGGGATCGGACTGCCAAGATTTGAAGAGGAGATCTGTTGGCGGAAACACACAGAGATAGCGGAAGCCTGAGGTGGTTGTCGAGTGCTGGGTCGACGGAATCACATGGCAGTCGACGGGGTGGCTGTGGTTGACGTTGGAGAGCAAGGTGACGAAGAGGGCGAGTGTGGCGGAGGATGAAGGCGTGCCGGGATGATGACGAGGAGAACAGGGGAAGGCGACGAAGTGATATGTTTCGGTGGCAATGGCGGCAGTCGAAGGTGGAAGAGGAGGCAGTAGGCTCAGGGCTGAGAGATGTCGAGGAGGCGCGAGGCTCACGATGCGCTCGAGGGCTGGGCAGGAGATCGACAGAGCAATGAAGGGTTCCGACAAGGCTTCGGAAGGAGAAGACGACGGGGATGGTGTCGACAAGGAAGGCGACGGTGCTCGATGTGGCGGGGAAGGCGAGGAGCTTGAGCAATCTGTTTCATTTGGGAAACAGAGGGGAGAGAGAGTATTGGGGGGAGGGGGGATGAACTGGCGGCTAGGGTTGAGTAGGTCAAAACAGTAGGGGGTTAGGTTAGGGTTTAGAATAGGGTATATATAGGGGTTAAGAGGGTTATTGGGTAATGGGTATGGGGTTTAAAATCCAATAAGAGGTATATGATTCAAAAAGAGAATAGGGATGTAGGGTTTAATAAATTAAAAGGTTTAAATCCAATAGCGGAAAAATAATAAGCGTTATAGGGGTTTATAAAATATACATACACATATACATTAAGTCAAATAAAGAATGAGTATAAAATAGAGTATGTTCGGCTTAAAATAAAATAATAATAATAATAATAATATTAACAATAAAAATAATGATACTGCAAATAACAACACTAAAAAATAATAATACTGGTATTAGGAATAATATTAATATTAATAATAATTTAATAATAACAATAATAATAATGATATACATATCAAAATAGGATTTGAGATAAACACATTTATTAAAATCCATATAGTAATAAAATAAACTATAAATAGTCGATCACTTAGAAATGGAAAAATAAAGTTAGAATATACTATCATTCGAAGTAAATTTAATTTTCGGTTCGAAAAGACTTTAATAGAAGGTCCAAATCGAATTTAAAACAAAAAATGAATTTATATATGATCAAACTACAGAAAATATTCAGAAAATATTTATTTACGGGAATAGGGGTTACACTACCAGTCACTAGATTCATGTGAGCAGTAGGAAAGAGTACAAGAGTATGCTGCATAGTGAGGGATCGAACTCTGTGATCTGGAGACTCCGAACTCTTGGGAAAGTATGTAGTATGAGATCCATACGTTTCCACTAAAGTTGCGTTTGGAAAAGTATGTAGTATGGGATGCATACGTTTCCAAATAATAAATTGCATTAAAGTAAGTACATTGCGTGCAGTTGGAATTGTGCATTAGACTCTAGGGCATGACATACACTAACACTTGTGGATTGACTTTACATTTTCTTTTTGCATAAAATACTGGTTGCTAAGATTAAACATCACAGGTTTCATCCGCATTGCATCAGTTACGTTTAACTGACGTGCCCACAGTTGGCTAGTGTGCAGGACTGCTTGATTGTGGGAGCATTTTTTGTGGAGCAGAGTACTTGAGCTGCATAGAGTGATCAAGAAGAGATTGTTGATCTGCGGGCTAGGTAGATTATTGATATAAATATTGATGTAATTCATTATTCAAACCATGTTTTAATTTATTGTAAAATTAGTGCATAGATTTTTTAAATTTCCTGTGATAATTCTGTGTTATGTACTCATTTGAAGGAAAGATCCTGGTTGTGTCCAGAGCTTCCGGTATGCAGAAATTCGGGACGCTACACTTCCTCCTCCTCATCCGGAGGAGGAACCTCCACTCCCATCATTGTGGGCCCCTCTTCTGCCATCGTAGCCTCCCCTTAGCATGGCAGAGTCGGTTGGCTCCCAATGGTGTCGTTTTGAACATCATTCCTAACCTCACCCTGGGCTTCACCCTGATTGATGACCAGGTATTAATCCACACAGCCTCCCTTCTCCGCCTTATCCTATGCAGTTAGATCTCCATGACATCATTAACTCTCGATAGTAGGGGATGGACCTCCGCAGATGCTTAAATGAAGAGCATGCCCGAGAAGGAAACCCCAGCTCAGATCACCAGGGGAGCAAAAGAAGTTCTTCCCCTCGTCGAGAGAAGTCCTGACGGTTACTCTCACCACAGGGGTGCAGAAATCAGAGGAGCCCCACACCAATCAACCGATGAACTCCCAAGAACAACAGAGAAGCGGAGGCACCCATCACCCGAGTTGAGTTCCGCAATTTTAAAGATTAATTTCTCAAATCCCTCCAAGTTGCCCTGAATAGGAATAGTCAAACAAGCGATCATTATCCTAGAACTGTGCAAGAAGAAGAGTCTCTCGAGTCATTTCGATCAGAGGGGCATGAAGATTTGGTCCTTCATTGCCTCCAAGAGATGGAGGACCGCCTTACTCAGATCGGCTGAGAGGATGAATGCCAGGACAGAGGCTACTACCCCATCCAATCTCCCTTCTCCATGTCGGTTCTTGAAGCGCCCATTCTAGAAGACTTCAAGATGCCGGCCTTCGAGTCATACAATGGTGAATCCGGCCTAACAGATCACATCAAGAGTTTTAAAACTCTTCTGATGAACCACTAAGTCTTCGACGCTCCTCCACAGAACATTCTCTGCATCCCTGGAGGGACCATCACTGGAATGCTACTTCTATTAGCTCGAAGAACACTTCCTCAGACACTTCATCAGCAGTTGCAAGACTGAGAAGACGAGCACTTCCTTGCTCAAGTTAAGGCAAAGAGATGGGGAGACACTCAAGGACTTCGTCAGATGCTTCACGACCGAGTCTATGTGCATCCAAGCCCTTGACTCAACAGTAGTTGCTGCCACCTTCAGACAAAATGTTAGCCATGCCGCCCTCAAAGAATCTCTTACCAAGAATCCTCATTGGGACTACTCTGAACTCCTACTGCAATGTGAGAAGTACATCGGAGATGAAGAGGCCTTTCGTAAGTATGATCAAAGGGAACTCTCATCATGGAACAAATGGAAGAGTACAAATGAAGTGGGACCCAAGAAGTCCTAGAATGACGGTTTCGGTCAACGTCGCCCTCCTCCAGTCCCTTGCTTTAATAAATTCATTCATCTCAATGCTAGTATATCTATAGTCCTTATGGAGATCGAAGGAGACGGGCTACTCCGCCCTCCTCGGAGGATGAACACGCCAAGCAAAAGAAGGGAAATGGGCCAACAATGGAGTTTCCATAGGGACCAAGGTCATAACACCGATGATTGCTGAGACCTCAAAGAGGAGATTGAAGCTCTGATTCACTTAGGTTCCCTATCCAAGTACACCCATATGGATAAGGTCGAGTCTCCTCAGATTCGCGGGCGAACATGTGTGGAGAGAAAGAACGCTACTCCTAATACTCGGAGCACATGACCGTTTTCCACTTCATCCATGGAGGACCTATGGGTGGTGAGTCTAACTCCTTCCAAAAGGCGTTCGAAGTGAACTCAGTACACAAATTCGCTTCCGCAAAAAGCTTGAGAGTTCCAGTTCTTGAAAAAAGATCGAGAATGTGTTCGAACACCCCATAGCGATGCACTCATAATCAGCCTCTGTATGGCGAACTACAAAGTACACTGCATCTTGGTATACAATGACAGCTATGTTAGGTTTCAATGGTAAAGACAAATTAAATGCACAGCAGGAGAAATTACAAAATATTGAAACCTAGCTATGGATCCATGCGAAAACCATAAAACATGTTTAGGAGTTATACCTGAAGGATGGACCTGCTGAAGATATGTCGATCACAAAACTGTAATGTTGCGGTGCCTCTACGGTATCCACACGAACGGATCAAAACTAAGCTTTCCTTATGCCGCGGTGCTAGCTGCGGGGAGGGGCTATTCCTCACGATCTCTCTCTCAGAATTTCTGTGACGGCTAGGGTTTTCTCACATGTGACTTTTCCACAGATATGTATCATATATATAGATGCAGTAAATCAACCCTAAGAGAGTAACGAGCTTAGACCTGGTTCAGATTCGTTTGTGGGCCTCTGAACTTTAGTCAGCCTATTTAATCTAATTAAATGTCCAACCAATGTTAGGAGCCCAAGTCTTACTTGAATTCCCAATTAAATTCATCTTATGAATTTAAATCCCAAATTCGATCCATTCTAAGTGTGTGACCCTGTAGGTTCCCATTACGTTGACAGTGATACTAAAATCATATTCTAGTATTACAAGCAGTGAGCAGTATCTAGCAATACATCACTGCTGCTCAAGTAGTGGTAATGTCAGTCACTTGACATAACCTATCCGTGACCAATGTTACCATGTACTCTAGTCCCTTTGTCCAAATATTTTAATTGACCACAAGGCATAGAGCGTGTCACCCTTGTATAGTTCAATCTTTGGTTTCTTGATCTCCGAGTAGACTTACTAAAACAAATGAGCTCAATATCTCATATTAACTCAGTTGAGCATGGCTATGCATTTTGTAGTCTCACTCAATCAAGGGGCCCATAGATATCGCTCCTGTTATGTAAGAGGGACAAATGTTATCTAAGTCACTCACATCCCTCCGCATGATTTGTAGTATATCCAATAGTCGACTTTATAATCACCTTATTACAGGCAATGTTTGACGACATTAAAACATAAAAATTTTCATGTAGGGAACCGTAGTGACTTCAAGTCAAAGGACTACATACACCATGATCACTGTGAGAATCTATTATGACACTCACGTAACGATCCATACAGCGTTCTCATGGTGGGTCAGTCCAGTACATTATTACTCTAATATGTACACATGTGAAGACTTGATATCTCATATCCATGACCTGTGAGATATGATCATCAGTCACGCACATACTAGTCACTATGTATTATTATTGTCCTAATTCACAATAATACTTGACTAGGGACATTTACGAATAGTGTTCTTATTACAACCAATAGGATCTCACAATCAAGTCATGCACTTGATATCTCATGGTATTGAACCTACTATTCTAATGAATTTATTATGCTCATTTAATCACAATAAACAACAAAATAAATGAAATGCCTCATATATGAAATAAATGTCATATGCAATGTAAACTAGTAATGTCAATACACAACTCGCCTCTAGGGCATACACCAACAGGACTTCCATATGAAGATGAAGTTCCCCACATCAACAAGAGTAGGAGAAGTTAAGGGAAGCCAAGAAGCAGCTCAGGCATGTCACACGGTCACAATGGGGGGCTCGGTCCTTCCTCTCAACGCTATAGAACTCCCTCAAGAGAGGAGTCAAGTTAATTCTAAGCTCGTGGATGAACTAGAAGAGATCTCATTTTCCAAAAAGAGATCTATCTAGTGTTTTCGGGTAAGTAAAGTTCTCCCCAATCGAGTCAAAGAGCAACTTGTCAGTTATATTAGGGAGAACCGAAACTTGTTCGCTTCGATCGCTACTGACATGCCTGGCATCTCTGACGATTTAATCTTGCACCACCTAAGTATGAACCTAGGTTTCATGCCAATCCAACAGAAGCACTTCAAGTTCACCTTCGACAGACAACAAGTAATCAATAAAGAGTTTGACAAGGTCCTAGCCATCCGCTTCATTCAAGATGTAAGCTACCCCGAGTGGCTAGCCAATGTAGTCATGGTAAATAAAGATAATGTTAAGTGGAGAATTTGTATTGACTTCACCGACCTGAACAAAGCATGTTCGAAGGATCCCTTCCTTCTTCGCAGCAGTGAAGCCTTGATTATTACCACATCTGGGCATGAGCTCCTGACTTTATGGATGCCTTCTTAGGATACAATCAAATCCGAATGTTCCTTTTCGACATCTCGAAGACATCCCTTTGGAATGAAGAATGCTGGAGCCACTTACCAGCACCTGGTAAACAAGGTCTTTATTGAACAGGTTAGCACAAACATGGAAGTCTATGTAGACGATATACTTGTAAAGAGGCTCAAGAAAAAAGACTATGTTGCTGACCTCCATGAAGCTTTTGTAGTTCTACAAAAGCACAATATGATGTTGAACCCCTCGAAGTCCGTCTTTGGGGTCTCCTCGGGGAAGTTCTTGGATTCATGGTTAGCCAGAGAGGAAATGAATAAAACCCAAAGAAAATCCACGCAATAATTTACATATCTCCCACTCCAACATCAAAGAAGTCAAAAACTCACAGGGCACCTAGCAGCCATCGGGCACTTCCTTTACAAGTCTGGGGAGAAGTGCTTCCATTTCTTCAAAGCTTTCTAAGGATCAAAGGGCTTTGAGTGGGGGCAAGCGCAACAAGAAGCCTTTAAACAGCTCATGGCATATCTCACTAATCCTCCATTCCTAAGAAGGATCTAGCCGGGAGATGTGCTCTACCTCTATCTGGCCACCTTAGATCAAACCCTCAATGTCGTCTTGGTGAGTGAAGAATATAGGGTCCAAAAGCTGATCTACCATAGTACTTCATGATGTCGATCTTCGTTATTCTAAGATGGAGAAGGTGTCCTATGCTCTGATTACGGCCGCCTGTCAGCTCCGCCCTTACTTCTAAGCACACCTTATCTTGGTCCTCATTGACCAACCTCTCAAGTAGGTACTCCACAAGCTAGAAAACTTTGGGTGACTCATGAAGTGGTCCATCGAGTTGAGCTAGAACGATATCAGCTACCGGTTGAGGACGACTTTCAAGGCCCAAGCCTTAGCCGAATTCATCGTTCAGAGCATCATCCCCGACCCCCCCAACAAATATGAGGATCCTATGATCTGGTCTGTGTACATCGATGGCTTATCTTGCATCGAAGGGACAAGGCTGATGTCATCTATGCTCGGCCCAGACGAGTTCATCCTCCAATACTCACTCCGTCTCAGTCTACGCCTCCAACAATGATGCAAAATATGAGTTGCTGATCGTTGGCCTCATTTTAGCTCGGAAGGCAGGGCCCAAAATTCAAGGTGTTCAGCGGCTCCTACCTGGTGGTGAACAAATTCAAGGAGACTATGAAGCTTGGGGCGACCGCATGATCAAATACTTAGCTTGCTTGTAGAAACTCCTAGCAACTTTCAAAGAGGCATAAGTCGCTCGCATTCTCCATGAGGAAAATGAGCAAGCAGACACCCTTTCCTAGTTAACCTTATTTTCCTTCGAATGACTCAGCCACACTGTGCTTAATGAGGTCCTACTCAAGCCGAGCATTGAAGAGGAAGCTTTGGAGCTCATGTTTATCACTCCTCAGGCACTCAGAGACCTTTGGATGAAACCTTTGTTTGACTTCCACAACAAGGGAATCCTCCCAACCGATCCCAAAGAAGGAAGAAAAATTTGGGTTAAAGCAGAAATGTACACACTTGTCAAAGGAATCCGATACAAATACTATTGCACTCTCACAGATTGTAGACCGTACTTGCGATGTCTTTTCCTTGAAGAGGCCAAGTATGATCTCAGAGAAGTACGTGAATGAATCGGCAGTGGTCACATAGGTGCGAGGTCCCTCGCTTGAAAAATTCTCAATCACGGGTATTATTGGCACTTGCTCCTCGAAGTTGCCCGAGAATACATCTGCTAGTGCGCATCCTGCCAGAAGTTCTCCCCCATTCAATGGGTGCCACTCCCAAGCCAACCTTAACTCCATGTCAAGCCCGTTACCCTTCGCCGTGTGGGGAAAGAACTTACTTGGGCCCTTTCCCCGCAACTGGATAGAGGAACTGTCATGCCCCGCTTACCAAAATGCGGGAAACGAGCATGTAACAAAGACCCAGCGAATGATGTAAACACCATCCATAAGCTGTACCAGTCTAACTCAACAATATGAATAACAACCACAACCACGCAAGAGAATATAATCACATAAACGAAGAACAACTTCAATAATAAATGAAATAATTCAAAACTTAATATCCAACACCTGGGATAAAACAAACTTCGGGTCAACAAAGCCCAAAAAAAAGTACAAAATCAATAACAATGTTTAATGGAAAAAAATAGCATAAAGATAATTCAAGTAGTCAATTCTTGGGCTCCATTCTCTAAAATCGTTGCTCACCAAGTCCTTCTGGTATCACTCTTTCGGTACCTATAAACTCGTGATCTAAAAATAGAGAAAATAATGTCCTTAGAGCAAGTCACGGACAGTAAGTAGTGGGAAACAGAGAAAAATAAAAAGCATGGTATATCAAGAACGAATGACTAGATCAAAGTCAAGAACAAAAATAAGGATTGGCAATAATGTCAAGGGTCTATATTCAATTATGCGATAATCACTAGTTACATCGCATGATCAATAACGATGACAATAAAAAGGGTCAAGTGTAACCCCCATTCCCAATAATTAGTATTTTCCGTGTATTTTCTATAATTTGATTTTTTGTAAGTTTATTTTTCTTCTAACTCGATTTGAAATTTCTATTAAAATCTTTTTCAAATAATAGTATAAATTAACTTTATTTTCTATTTTTAATTTTCTATTTATGTTATTAATTTTCGGATTTTAATAAATTTGTTCAACTCAAATCCTATTTTGATGCATATCATTATTATTATTATTGTTATTCTTATTGTTATTAGTATTAATATTTGTTGTTACTGTTGTTATTATCATTGTTATTGGTATTACTATTTTTATCGCTATTATTATCATTATTATTACTATTATTTTGTTTTAAGCCCGAGCATGCTCAATTTATATGTAGTTCACTATTTGATTTAATGTATATATATGTGTGTATATATGAATATTTTAAATACCCTATTTTTCTTTCTTGATTATTTTATTTTTGATTGAATTTGTTCATGAAATTCTTCGTTTTTCTTGATTGAGGCATTCTTGTTGATTCTATTATCTTTATTTAATTGTGGATATTTTTAGTTGAATCCTATTGATTTAGATCTATCTCTTAATTGAACCCTAAAACCCAATTTCATTTGTTCTTAACCCAAATCCGCTATTATTGGACCCTAATTCACTAACCCAGTACCCTAATTGAACCCTATAAATACAACCCTAATGCAAACCCTCAAAATTGCACAATTTTGAAACCCTAGCCACTCATTCTCTCTCCTCTCTCCTCTCTCCTCCGTTCTCCCTCTCTCTTCCGTTGTGTTTTCCCGCCAAAATCCCCCAACCCAATTCTCGTCGTCTTCCCGGCCAGCTTCGGCCACCCCATGCTCCGGCGACCTCCCTCCCGTCGCCACACCTCCGGTGACCCTCTCATAGCGCCACCCCCGAAACCCCTCTGTCTCCTCTTTCCACTCTCGTCGCCAGAAAACAGAACCCAAAGCCCCCTCCTTTCCTGGTTTCCGCTCTCGACTTCAGCAGCCCAACCCCACCCTGAGCGCCGTCGCCGACTTCCCGCCGCTTGCCAGCGACCCAATGAGGCCGCCGCCCCCCTTGGCTGTGGCCATCGCTGTGGTTGTTGTTGTCTTTGGTGTACTGTGTGCTGTTTTGCTTCTTTGTGTGCTGTGTTGCCGAGTTCTCTGTGTGCACGTGTATTGCACGTATATTCTTCTTTCTAGCTCGTGTGTTCGTGAGTTCGTTGCTTCGGGATTCTTAACCCGTTATTCTTGGTATTAGTTTTCACCGTTTATAAGGCAAGTCACCTTCCTCTTGAATTGCTAATTGTATGAAATTCAAGTTTTGTTGAAACTCTTGCAAGTAGATCTCTTTGTTATCATATTATCCATTGTTCATCTCTTCGTTGGGTCCATTGAGGGTTTACACGAGCTAACCCCAATATTCTTGACATCGTGCCATTTTTAAATCTAAAATTTGGATCTTTCATGAGTGCATATAGAATTGATAATAGGGTTGTTCATATAACCATCACACAAATAAATTATTGTAGAGACAATTGATAGGTTGTATGTTGTTTGAACGATTGATGATAAATTGATGTATGACCGTGTTATAATTTTATTTATCATTTTTTGACACCCATCATACTGATTATACAATTTATTGAGTAAAGAATCGACACCCATCATGTTAATTAATTTATTTTTAAGAAAACTACACAAATCATATATATTGCTTGCTGACCTGTATATTAACTGCTGTTTTTGAACCAGTAAACGATCTTAAAATGAATTACTTTCTGAATATGAATTGTAGCGTTATCTTTCCAGTTTCTAGAATATCTTGAATTTTTGAATTCCGAGTTGTGTAGCAAAAGTTATGCCCATTTTACTACAGCTGTATTTTTACTTTCAGATTTCCAGATTCTTGTATCTTGTATGCTTAAACAGTAAATAGGCTGATCAAATGATAAAATCTTGGTTTGAAATTTTCCAGATTGTTAGTAATCATGTTTAGGAGTCCAAAAAATATTTTTAATGAATTTATTATGGAGTTTTTGCTGTTTCTAAAAATAAAATAACATGATATCGAAATTCTGCCTGAACTTGAAATCTGTCAAGAACAATATGATTGACCTAGCTACTATGGTCGGATTTTGAACCTTAAATATGCGTTGGAACCATACGGAAGTCTAGTTTCTAGAATTTCTGATGGATTAAATTTTCGACTGAAACATCGGGAAATTGCACTTTTGTACATACTGCTCTTGCTGTCCAGAATTTCATTTTTCAAATTTTTAATAGATTGATTATTCCTTTATCGCACTATTGCATGAATCCATGTATGTATGTTGCATTGCATGATCCTGGTATCTTATATTCACCATTCTAAGTATCCTATCTAAGTTATCGTCCTATTGTTCTCATATTGATACTATTGTTCATCTCATGTCTTATAATTGCATATTGTATTGTTGCATTAATAAAATAATTAACAAGCCAGGGTTTAAGGGATTTACTGAAGTAGTTGATAACATAGTGACTGTACACTGAAGTGTGGGCTTGTTTCTCAAAATATTGTGTATTAGCAAAAGTTATTACTATCGGTTTATTGTTGGACTACTGACATAGTATCCCCAATTGACCGTGTATTGTTTTTATTGAGCCAACCAATGTGCACCAATACTGCAAATAATGTTATCGTACCGTGTTCATGATCTATAGAATCTTCCACTTAAGTCTAATATGAAATTGATTATTAGTATGGGATGTAGTAGTACGTGCATTAGTTATGAGTAAAAATGATTAATAGACATAAGGATTGACACATGACCGACATTGCATATTGTTTATCATTGTTCCTATTGATATCGAATATTGGCTAAGTGTTATTGATATTGATCACTGATTATTGAACCATTGTTTGTAGCCAATTGTATCGATTATCATGATTGTCCCATGTTATTGATTCCTATTGATCCATTGACTTCATTGTTATACCGTTATTCCATTGTTCCCTGCTTTCTGTACTTGTTGTCCATGACTTGCTCTAAGGACATTTTTTCTCCTCTTTTTAGATGTAGTGTTTACAAGTGTTGATGGAGAATTGCCTGACGGATTGGGAGAACAACATTGGTGAAGGAATTGATAACATCGCCGCTTAATAAATTATTGGTTTTGTTATGGAGACTTAATGCCTTCTAGTTACTTATCGTTTTATTGAACTTAATGTATTGAGATTTATTATTATTTGGGATTGGATTTATTATTGTATTAGGCTTATGTCCCGAATATTGTTATTTGTTTCCAAACATTGGATTATTATTGTATTTGGATATTTTATATTGCTTCATTCCAAGTATTATTGTTTATGAGATTATTATTATTGCCTGCGCATTTGTTCTGTATTGATTATATTGTTGACATTATTCATTCACTGGGCTAAAGTTACGTTCTCGTATTCCGAATTTTTGGGAAGCGGGGCGTGACATCAAGCATGCAATGTCGATTTAGGGTTGTTATTCATTTTATTAACCTATCTAATGCACGTAGTACTGTGTCCCATTTCACGGGTTCATTGCATGCAAACAAGTGAACGTTTTAGACTGTGATAGTGAACTCAACAGATCATGTACTCGGATAACAAGATAACAAAATAAAAAGATAACAAGATAACATGATAACGTGATAACAAGATAACAAGCATTTCTCCACCTTCCATGTCAATAATCCATGTAAACAAGAAGGTCCCTACCGAGTACAGTTTCCGATTGTTCACTACCAAGTCAACCCATGATACCCCGGATTGTTATCATTTTTGTAGCGGCCCAAATTTCCAATAAATAAATTCAGAAATATGTGGCACAGTTCCCACCATCTACCTCAATGTAATAGTAAACATAGCAACACACAAATTTTTTTAAAACTTTTATTACATTAATTCTTTACATAGCACAACGGAAAACTAAACACCTTGAATTACACTTTCTATCTTTTACAACACATTCTTTTACAATTTGCACAAGCCATACTGTTATTCTACCATATGCATCCAAATCCCAAGCTAACAGTACCTACGTGTAATACATGAGGCTAGAGATAACCCTAACCCCGAAAACTACAGGGGTCAACCAAAACAGTGTGAGTGACATTAAAAGAAAATACAATTTAAATGTAGCATAAAGAATAAATTCATAATCAACATATTCCCACAGTAGTAAGTAGTAACAATAAAATATGAAATGACAATAGAATAAAGTATGAAAACATTAAGTGAAACTAGGCTAAGTGTTAAGTGTAGGAAAACAGAAAAAAACATCATGCATAATACAAGTCAAGAAAACAGAAATTCCGTATGATGACTCTCTAATACATACTTGTCGGATTCTATGCGTCCCACAACACATAGGTCCGGTGTAAGCCCTTATCGTTCTCCACTTTGTAGGGTTAAATTCCTCGTTATGCAACTAATCCTACTACGATGACTACTACAAGATATAGATAAACTGTGAGTATCTAGCCCATGCTCCGATAATTCCGGAGGTCAATCTCTATCCACAGATAATTTCGGAGGCTATTTCACTCACACCTGGAAATCTTCGAGAATACCACACACCTCAAGCTATGGTGCCTCATCACACGAATACCCCATGAGCGTCACCTCGACCCTGATAATTCCGGAGATCTATCCCATACCGCAGTTAATTTCAGAGACTATTTCACTCACACCTCGATAATTCTGGGGTTTATCTCACACCGCAGATCATACTGAGGTCCATGACTCATGTTTGTACTCATTTCATTATATCACCATCTAGTGCTTGTCCTTATCTTATTAAGTTTAATTGATTAATTAAAATTCTCCTAGAGTTGGTGTACCCTACCGGACTTAACTCAACTGATAAAAAAACAAGGCCCCAACTGGCCTACCACAAATCTCAACTGCCGGTGTAGTAAGGTCTCACTCACCCTCTAGAGACTCACAACTCAACTATGAACACAAATCTTTCATTAAAACCCATGATCCCATTATCAATTTGCTCATATTAAGAAACTTCTTTAAAATCAAACCGATCCAAATCCATCCGAATATTCAAAATTTCCAGAACTGAAATCTGATATTAAATCCACTAAATAACTGAGATTCATATTTTGAAGTCATAGAAAATCACAAAACATTAATATCTTGAAATCCGTATATATTTCACTTTTTAAAGTCATAGAAATACAAGTTAAACTCTATTATAATTAAAATATAACTCTCTGTAAAATACAGTAATTTGTAGCAAAAATTTCATCTAAAACAATAGTTTAATAATCCATAAGTATGAAGAAACAAACGTTCAAGAAAACGACGAAAATTCAACAAAAACAATTTGCAGCACAGTTGACGGTCGACTGCCATGCTAGTTCAAAAACGACGGTCGACTGCCAAGCTAAAAATCCCATAAATCCACAACTGACAATCGACTGACACTTTGTGTGTTAAATGGGTGCGGTCAACTGACATGTTCAAAATCACAGCTTTAATATTCGTGTACCTCTCAACTGTTACATAGTTTGAAATCTTTAAAGGCATGAATTTGTGAAATAAAAATCCTGAGATGATCAAATACAACTTATTTAACATACTGGAGTTTATAAACCAAATCAAACTCGCATCAAATTCATCAAAGAGCAAAATTTCGACAAAACTCTACACATCAGAGAAATATAAATATATATATAGGCTTATAGGTGTATCTGTATCAGAAACTTCATCCAAATTCATTGTAAATGAGTAGTGTGATATCCAGTTTATTCTCAGCATTGAAATAGATCAAGAATCCACTTGAAAACTTCGCAAAACACAAAAATCACAAGTTTCGGCTGTGTGCTATCCGTCCCGAAATTAAAACTCCTTTTCAACACTTCAAGACTTGATTTTTGATCTCAAAACTTGTTTTGCAACTCATCAAACGTGTATACAAACTAGTTACATTAATTTACTCATGATTATATGCATTTACAACATTTAGTAGTCAAGTTTTTCTTCATCCCAACATCAAAACAGAATATATATGCATACACAGTAAAGGACCCAACTTTAATCATCCATATACATTATACATCATGCAATCTCATAATATACAATCAAATTTGTGAGAAATATGAAAGAAAACATCATACCCATGGTTCCTACTAAGTTCTTAACATTCTTAAGCCATCTATATAGAGATTTTGTTCATCAATTGCATATTATTCATAAAAGTTCCACTTTAATTATCCATCCATCAATATATTTATTATATCATCATACGATCATCTAACATAAATTCTACTAGACAAATCATCATATATAACATGCACATAACAACAAGAAATCCAACATATGTCACTCACCTTATTGAAGAATCAACGAAAATAATAAAGAATAAGAAAAACTCCTCCTTTTGTAAAAATCTAAGATCCTCACTTCGAAACTCCAAGAAAATCAATAATAAAATATACTTTTTGTTTTGGGCAGAGGAGGTACAGCTGTAGTGCTGCCTATATAGGCTGAAATCCAGTTTTTAGGGTTTTGAGAAGATTTTACAAAATATTCCTTTAGAATATACCTTTACATATATAGATCCCTTATACTAGGTAAATAGATTAACCAATTTAGTTGAGATTAAAATCAAAATTATCTTCTCAGATCTGGCCAGCATCAGTATCAAGTCCAGAAAAATTAATTTTGTAATTTTTGCCTCAAAGTGGCAATTTTGCAAAAAGACTATTCTTTAATAAATTAGCAAAATAAACCAAATCTATTGGAAAAAAAATTAAACTTTTTACCTCTGAGTTGGCCAGCCATCATGCTCAGCCCAGAAATCTAAAAAACTGGAGTTTATACTCCAAGTGGTAATTTTGCACAAAAACCCATCTTTTTGGTAATAATTGCAAACATGCCAAATAAATAAATAAAAAATAAAAAAAATTCATAAATAGTACATACTAATAAGTATTAGGTTTTTCCAAAATAATTTCTGACTTTGACTTTCCCAAAAAAATATTTACACGTGTTTTGCACGTGCAAAAAGATAAATTTTAGAAAAATGTTTATTAAATCACCGAAAATCACTTTAATTCATTTATTAATCTCAAAAACATTATTTAAAAATTTAGGGTGTTACAATTTTATTTTATCCTATGTGAGCATGTAAGAAGATGTCAAGGTCGTGTAATGCAAGGTGTGACTAATTTTACTCATTACAGGCAAGACAAGAAACATTTATACTAAAACAATGTAAAATATACAATCTGAAAAGTAGACACATGGAACTACAATTCATGTTTACAAATTTCATTCAAATTACTACAATAACAGGTTCGGAAGTTTAATGCAAAAAAAGTCAAACAACAGGCCAGAAAATTATTTAACATGAATTGGCAATAATTTCATCACACGAGCATGCAATATCATGATAATTAATTAACACAAGTTCTATTTAGTTATTAGCATGAGATTTCAACATTAACGAGACACTTTTACAATCATGGCATTTTATTCATGAAATCATATTAAATCGGGAATATCTCTGTAACCCCTATTGCTTACTTTTGTATTTTTATTATATTTTAATAAAATTCTGAATTATTTATTTTTATTTTTGGATTGTGTTTATTGCTTGTTGTTGTTGTTGTTTTCTTGAGATTCGTTCCGTTGGTTTCTGCCTCTATTTTCTCTTTTGATTGATCTACAACTTGTTATTGACCTTGTCTATTGTTTAAACCTATTTTGGCCTAATTGTCTCTTATTGGATCCCTTTCACCCTGTTGGATACTACCTAGTTCATCCAAACCCATTTTGTCTCTATTTATACATCCTAATTGAACCCTAATCCTAATTACCAAACCCTAATACATCTTCTCTATCTCCTGGCCGTCACCCTCCCTCTCTCTCCCGACTCCCGACCTACCCCGACTGCCCCCGCTCAGTCGTCGCCTCCGATCGTCGGTGCACACCCCCTGAACTCCCCCACTGCATCTCCTCTCCTTCTTCCTTCTTGCATTGTGACCCAACACCCCAGGCCGACCCTTGCCATGCTCCCTGTGCTCGGACATCGCCTGCAATCGAGCGCCACGCCATCGCTGCCGTCCCCCTGGGTCGTTGTCACCTTCGCTAGTGGTGCTGATGTTCGCCCTCGCTTTCGGTGGTTGTTGTCTTTTTGTGCTTGGTTGAGTGCACGCACTTTTGTGTGCACGTGTGTCTGTTCGTTGGAGTTCTCATCTCTCATTTCTTGTTCGTGTTCGTATGTTCGTTGTTCGGGATCCGTTCCCGTTATTCTATTCTTCGCTTTCGTCGTCTTCATAATCAGGGAAGTAGCTTGTATGTGTTCTTTTTGTCATACAAGATAAATACCGTAAGTAATCTAGTATGAAAACACTTGTACTCTCATGATGATCCTAAATTGTTAGTTTAACCGTTGACATCATCTCTTGATCATGAGTAGTTACAACAATTGACACCCGTTGCATGAGAACAATTAGATTAGTGGAAATCTTGACTGTATGTTGTTTGTGACACCCCGTATGTTATAGTTGACTATTACATAGATATTTGTTGGATGTGTTATCTCATTGTAGACCATTTATTCACATGCCATGCTGATTTGATTAACCCACATATACCATGCTTTGTATGAAATCTTAGATTGGACTGTTTGTAGTTAACTTGTTTGATAAAATGCCCGGAAGAACTTTTGTCTACTTCTACCCTACTTTTGTACAGCAATTTCGACCCTATTAAAATCAGTAAAATAAATAAGTTTGTGAACATGAATTGTAGTCTATGTTTTCTAGTTTCCAGAACTTTCGACGGATCTAAATTCCGATTTTTGATGCATGAGTTATTGCTGTTTAACTGCAAACATATCCTATTCTCCAGATTCTGAACTATATGTATTCTGTTTGAAATATTATTTTAAACTTATATTAAAAGTAGAATTTGAACCCTACATTTTGTTGAGTATGTTTAGAAATGATTGGGTTCAGTCCCTAATTTTTGTGGAATTATTTAATGATATTTATATCTCTTTTCATACTAGTGAAATAATCGATATATTTTCCAAATTACATGCGGTTCAGTATATAACTAAGTTTTCAACCTGATTCTATTCATTTTTTAGAAAAACTTTGTAAATATAAAATGTAGCCTTATCTGTCTTTTTATCATCCTTTTGACAGATCTAGATTTCAATTTATATTTTATGAACTATCTTTGTTTTGGTACTACTGTGTTTGAACTTTCAGAATTGAGACTTTGTTGCATTACTCAGTTTTTCCAATTTTGTTGACTATACTATGTGTAATATAAATTCATGATATTTTATATTTTGAAACTAGATATATTAAGGAATCTTCTAGATTTTTCTTAGATTTAATTATGATGATTTTTAACTCTTTTCATGCTTACAAACAAGATTTTGCATTTTCTGGCTGAACCTAATTTCTGTATTAATTGCTATTTTCGAACCTGATTCTGTGGCTGGTATGTGACTTATATATATGTGCTGGAATCGGAAGAGAGTCTAGTTTCTATATTTTCTGACGGATCTGGATTTTCTATTCTGTAGCAACGGAAATCTCTGATTTGGTACAGTAGTGTCTTGTTGTTCATAATTGAAAGTTTTGTTGTTTTGACTGTTATAAGTTGTTTTTATCAACCATTTGTATTCCTACTTCATCTTAGACTTGTCCCTTGTTCATGCTATGTTCTTAGACTGTTTATATTCGTTCACACTTATTGTTAATAATGAAAATAATCAAGCCGGGGTTTCTAAAGGACAAGATCGAGTAGTGGACAATATAAAAATGCATATTCGGAGGGAACTCGTTTTCCTCATTGTTTACCGTGGTACCTACTGTTTATCTCTGAATGCATGAGGGCATGATCCATGACACCGTTTACTATTACTATTACTGTTACTGTTTGTCTGAATATACTGCCCTATAGAAGTTCCACTACAAAATCTTAATGCGAAACTGTTTGTTGTAGTAACCATGTAGTAAAAATCTGGGACGCATGAAGTGCTACTTAGTTAGTAATGAACATTAGACATAAGAATAACTATTTCACTGTCACATCCTGTTATGGTTACTTTTGTTTACTGTACTGTTGATCACTGCTACCACTGATACACTCTTACTGTTGATATACTGATACTGTTATACTCTCACTGTTGTCACTACATTGTTTGTTGTCATCTGTACACTGTTATTTTTGCTACCTTCTCCATGATAGTATTACCTATTTAAGTTTAGTTTTCCCTTCACTTTCCTACTTGTATTACTTGCGGCTCGGAACTTACATCAACGGGCGATATGTTTTCCCTGTTTCCTATTTTCTTTTTAATTACCGTCTGAGCAGGTTTTGCTGTCCATTTGCCTCCTGGAGTTGGTAAGCAAAAGTTTTGAGCTGCGTTAATGAAAATTTCTGCTTATTGTTTTGCATTGAACAATTTATTTCAAGGATTGTATTGAGACTTGTATTTGGGCTTATTGTCCCAGGATTATTGTTTAGATTTCGGATCTTGTATTGTTAGGATATTATTATTATTGCAATAAATACTGTTGAGTTAAATTTGTTTTTTCATGCCTGGTTGGAGTATATTATTATATTTACTGTTATGATGAGTCATGCAGGTCCGTACAGCTTATGGATGGTGAAAACTATCTGTTGGACTTAGTCACGTAGCGTATTCTGTATTCTTTTGGAAAGCGGGGCGTGACAATCTTAATCATCAATCAATTCTATAACATGGATCTAATTGTTTTCATGTATAACGTGCATATGCAATGTGCAATAGGGACTAGGGTTCGAGTCAAAGATAATGGCACGAAAAGAGATTTATCACTTGGTTTCGCCGATGAATCCATGAGAAACTCTTGAACAAAAACAAATACAGATATGAAATGGAATTAAGAGCTTCTTGCGGGAATCAACAAACAACTTGAACACAAACAATAGAGGGGTTCAAGAAGAGACTTGCCTTTTAGACGGTTAATCCGAATATAGTATAATAACGGGATTAGGATCCCGACGGCGACACGTGCAACTCCGTACAATGCATGCACTCACAAAAGCACTCGCACACTACGTGCACAACCACAGCAGAAAGAGCGCACAACATCAACCAGTGAAGACTCCAACACAGCAAACAACAACTCAGCACACAGCAAACAGCAAGAGGGTAAAAATAGCAGCGGACAACAACTTTGGCGAGTGGCAATGGCAGCTGTGGTGGTCGCCGGCAGCGGCAACAGCAAGGATAGCTACGACGACTGTGGTGATGGTTGACGGAGGTCGAATAACTTGTGGTCGAAGGCGGCGACAGGTCGCAGGGATGAAGACAGGACAGGTGGCGATCGGGGTGAACTGGAGGAGAAGAGGTGGGTTGCTGTGGTGATGGTGGGATGGATGGCAGTGGCAAGGTGCTCGGGATGGAGGTGGCTGATGGTGAGGACAACGACGGTGGTGGAAGACGAGGAGGCAAGGGGAATGACGACACTCTGTTTCAGAAGAAAAAAAAAAGGGAGGAGAGAGCGGGATGGGTTTTGGGAAAGAGGCAGAGCGAGAGAAAAGCGGCGGGATGGAGATGAAGGGGGGTTGCATAGTATCTTTATAGGGTTAGGGTTAGGTTTAGGGGGTTAGCGGGTTTAGGGTTTCAATAGGAAATAGGATATATGGTTTTGGGTTTAGAATCCAATATGGGAAATAATAAATAAATAAAATATTATTATAATTAGATTAATCGGGGATATCAACAAGCAAAACTTTGAATAGGATGAACAACAAAACTTTTAGCAAAAAAAAAATAATATTAAATAGATTGGGAGACAAAAATTGAGTTAGATGCAAATAATGAATTCTATTATTAAATAATCAAATTACAGGGGTTCAGAAGAGACAATAAAGAATACAATACATTATAATACCAAGAAATACAAAAATAGAAAACAGATGTTACAAGAACTTCTCTGTAGTAGCTATCAACTACTTTACAAAGAGAATCAAAGCATAACCATTAGCGCCCATCACCGAGCATAGGATTCAGTCATTCTTCTAGAAGAACGTAATCTGCAAGTTAGAGATCCCCTAAATTTTTGTCACCGACAATGGAACACAATTCCATGCCAAGGAATTCCACAAATTCTGCACAGATCTAGGGATTGAACAATGTTTCTCTTTCAGCCCTCACCTCCCAAACTAATGGCCAAGCCAAGAACACCAACCAACATATCCTTAATGGCCTCAAGAAGAGGCTCGTTGAAGATCTCAAGGGGTTATAGGTCGAAGAGCTCCCGAATGTGCTTTGGTTCTACAGGACCACGAAGAGAACCCCAAAGAAGAGTCCCCTTCAACCTCTCTTTCAGTTTCAAAGCATCGATTCCCCTAGAGGTTGGGCTATCTTCCCCTCGACACCGTTCTTTCAATAAAGAACATAACTTGTTCCGCTAAATCTGGTGTGGGGGCAAATAGATAGAATTTGTGGATTCTTTGGAATGTCGAATAGTCAAACCAGAAATCTTTTCACCGGAGTTTGACCGTGATCTCCCTGCCGTTAACCTGCAAAAAGTGCGAAACACCGGGGTTGATCCCAGTGACGCACCCTCCGACGCTCAAGTCAATAATCAGAAAGATTATGAATGAGCTTGGATTGGCAAAAGATTGATTACCTGTTAACAGTGGGAGATGGGGGGTATTTATAGCCACCTTAGGAACCAGTTTCAGGATAAGATCAAATCCCTACTTCCCAGTGAATGGATGGAAGTTAATCAGGGCCGTTGATTAGGTATAATCATAAACCCTAATTCTACCCAGCTGGACCGAATTTCTTGCGGGTTGAAACCCGCACCCAGTTGAGATGGATCTGTTCGTGGGTTATTGGACTTTTGGAAGAAAGACCCAGTACCAACTTCAGACCCGTTTGTAGGTGAAATTACCATTTTATCCCTGATCTTTAAGATTGGCGTCCGATTTGGACGGTTCCAATTTAACCCTATTTTTAGCCATATCACGAGCCCCCCACTCCCGAAGACTGAGTTTAACCAGCCTTTGAGGAGTAGTTTTACTGTTTTAATGGCTTGCAGAGTTGTATCGGAGTCCAAATGAGGGGTGTCGAGTCTTTGTATGAGGTATTATGGTGATTTTCAGAGCTAGTTGCACGCTCAAGGTTATTCTTGAGCTCTCCTGAACCTTTGGTGATTTTTCTTGATTTTTATCTATTTTTCGGACAATTTATTTAATTTCGTGAAGCGGTGATTTATTGTTCGGAGGCCTTAATTAATTATTCTAAGCAATAATTATTTACTCAGGGGCTCAAAAATATTTTCCAGAATTTATAATTATTTTTTAGAATTTTTAATTAATTTTCCTGAATTTTTAATCATTTTTTCGCAATTTTAAATAAATAATTCGAATTTAATAAATAAAAAATTAATTTTTATTTTGGTTTATGACGTGGCATGATCTGGACCTTCCATCAGCCCGCGGTGCAAATTTCTGGAGGATCGGACGGCCGGAGTAGCTCGGCGGCATTTTTCTCTGCTTGTGGAGGTCAGTGCCCCGGTAGCTCGGCCAGTCATCCTCGGTAGCTCGGTAGCTCGGCGCGTTAAGAGCTGCCGAGCTACGTGGCAAGATAGGGAGCGTCCATCCTGGCGCGAATCACGAGGATGGGAGTTCAGATCACGAGAAAACGTTATCTTGTCGTTTTGTGGGCATGGCGTGATCTGAGCCGCTCATCATGTTGCATCACGAATTTTGAGACAATTTGATGGAAGGAGTGGCTCGGCAGTATTTTTTTCCAAATGTGGAGGTCGGTGCCCTGATAGCTCGGCAGAGTGTCTCGGTGGCTCGGCAGCTCGGCCTTTCTTCCGTGATTTCTCGGCAGCTTGGCCTTAGCTGTTCGGTAGCTCGGCTATAGCTGCTCAGTTGCTCGGCAGCTCGGAATTAACTCCTTGGTAGCACGGTAGCTCGGGACGATCTGGTGGGCCACGTGGCTAGATCTGGTATGTCCATCACAGTGCAGATCACGAAGTTGGAGGTTCAGATCACGAGAAAACGTTATCTTATCGTTTTGTGGGTGTGGCGTGACCTGAACCGCTCATCATGTTCGACACGAATTTTGAGACAATCTGACGGTAGAAGTGGCTCGGCGGCATTTTTCTCCATATGTGGAGGTCGGTGCCTCGGTAGCTCGGCAGAGTGTCTCGGTGGCTCGGCTCAGGACGAGCCGTAGAGCCACGTGGCTTGATCTGGAGCATTCATCATGGTACGGATCACGAAGTTGGAGGTTCAGATCATGAGAAAACGTTATCTTGTCGTTTTGTGGGTGTGGCGTGACCTGAGCCGCTCATCATGTTTCGACACGAATTTTGAGACAATCTGACGGTAGAAGTGGCTCGGCGGCATTTTTCTTCATATGTGGAGGTCGATGCCCCGGTAGCTCGACAGAGTGTCTCGGTGGCTCAGCTCAGGACGAGCTGTAGAGCCACGTGTCTTGATCTGGAGCGTTCATCATGGCGCGGATCATGAAGTTGGAGGTTCAGATCATGAGGAAACGTTATCTTATCGTTTTGTGGGCATGGCATGATCTGAGCTGCTCATCATGTTTCGACACGAATTTTGAGACAATCTGACGGTAGAAGTGGCTCGGCAGCATTTTTTTCCATATGTGGAGGTCGGTGCCCCGGTAGCTCGGCAGAGTGTCTCGACGGCTCAGCAAGTTAGGGGTTGCCGTACTGCCATGTCAAGTAAACCGTCGCGACCTTTCCCTGAATCGTCGCAGCTCTCTCCATTCTGTCGTTCCGTCTCCCCTAATGGGCCCCCAAGCGTTGCAATACCCCAACCGTTGACTTACTGGCTATAAGTTCTCAACCCCCTCACCCCTTAGCTCAATCTTTCACTTTTCACTCTCAAAATTTACTTTCGCTCTCGAGTTGCCCTACTAGCGGAGATTTGAGCTCAAGGGCAGTTGTGCTAGCTGTCATGAAGGCCAGGCAATTTTCGTCGAACTTTTCCGACCGTAAACGTCACATCAAGGTCAGTTCACTTAACCTTAGATATTTATTCTTCGAGATGTCACGAGTCACATCGGGTAGTGAGGCATCCTCCTTGGGAAGTCGGAGCGCCGAGGAAGGGAGAGAAGTGGTGAGCCGAAGGAAAGGGAAGGAGGTAGTAGGGTTGTCTGCGGCCGAGGAGAAGGGGGAGGAAGTGGTCCGGTCTTCGGTCGTCGAGACGGTGGTTGAGACAGTGAAATAGGCGGGCGAGCTGGGCAGGATGCCGACCGTGTTATCCGGTCACGAGGGAATAAGGGAGTACAGCGGCGAGCTGCTGACCAAGGCTGTCTATGGTCGTTCGGAAACCTACGAGGAGAACGACCCGAGGGAGGTTACCGAGGTGGACAATATCCCCTCGGTTTTAACCGAGCGGGACCTACTCCGGACTTGGAAGTGTTTCGCCCTTCCTCCGGAGTACACCTTGATTCTCCCCGGCCCGGGGGTGCGAGCGAACACAGTCTTTACGCCAAACCTTTGCTTCTTCGCCTATGACGCGTTGAACACCGACCTGCGTTTTCCCCTTCACCCCTTCTTCACTGTGGTTCTCCAGTGGTATGGGCTGTGTCCTATTCAGTTCATGCCGAACACGTGGCGCCATGTGCTTGGGTTTCTGCTTCAGTGCCGAAAGGCGAAGGTGGAGCCGCAGCTCATCATCCTTCAGAGTTTGTATCGGATCAACAGAATGAGTAAGCACGTGCCGCGCTACTATCTGTCGCCTCGGAAAGGCGTCAAGCGGATAGAAAACCCCAACTCAATAAAGTCATGGATGGGAAAATTCTTTCTGATCAAGGGCCCCTCGGCGTGGGACAACCCGACCCGGTGGAAGGAGGAGGTGCCGAAGTATGCAAAGGCCGAGCTGGTGTTGACCCCGGCCGAGGTAGAGGTGGCGGCGAAGTTGATCAGTCTCCCGATGTTGAGTTGGAGAGAAATGACCAAAGAGGTGCTGCACGGGTCGGGCCTTAGTCCAATCGACCCGAGTACGCTCCTGACATCTCTCTTTATGCTTTACTTTTCTTTAATGCCTTGTATTATTATTTTTTAACTTGTTTTTTCCTTCACTTCGAACAGAGGCTCCGAACATGGACTTCAAGGCAATGATGGCTGAGCGAAACAAGGTCGCGGATGCCAAGAAGAGGAAGAGGACGAGTGCGGGTCCCTCGTCTGGTCGACCCACCAAGGCTCCTTTGGCCTTGGTCGGAACGGTCGACCTCACTTCTCCTCGACAATCGACCCCTATTGCCGTTGTTCCTCAGCCGGCTCTGTCCGAGGGCTTCTCTATTTCGGAGGCTCTGGCACTTCAGGCCCCGCCTCTAACTGAGCAGGCTGAGGTCATACTGACCGAGGCCCACAAGAAGCTATTTGTCCCCGATTGGCGAGTGAAGAATCACTACGGCTTCTTGGGGGACTCAGGGATGAGCATGCAGGCTGTTCAGCACCTTCCGACCCCGAAGGACCAGGCCACGCTGAAGGTGGGGACGACCAGCGACGATGCTCTTGAAGTAGCTCGGTCGCTTATGTCGGTAAGTCTTCTTTGCTGTTTATCGAAATTTTCTTGAAAATTTTCTAAGTCTTTAGCTCGGCTTTCGTCGCGTTCTAACTATTTCTCTGTGCAGGTCACTTGTCTTTTCGGCCACCTTCTCGAGGAATATGTCGAGCAAGAGAGGGAACTAAAAGCCCTCAGTGACAAAGACAGAGCGGAAAGGGCGAGGGCCGTGAAGCAGTTGGAAGCGGAGCAGTGCCGCTCGGACGCTCTGGCAGCCCAAGTTGCCGACCTTGAAGTGGCTCTGGCGCAAGCGAGGGAGAAGCTCGCTTCGGAGGTCGCTAAGGCAGTCGAGGAGAAGGTCGAAGCAGCGAGGGCTTTCGAGGCAGTGAAGCTGCAACAAGCCAAGGCCGTGGAGGAGGCGAGGGCGGAGATTGAGGCCGAGGCCAAGAAGCATATGGCGGCCAACATGGAGCAGTCTTACGCCACCACCCTCAATCACGTCAAGGCTCGAGTCCCTGGATTCGATAGGTCGGGTTACGGCTATGGGGCCCGGTCGCCGAGGAGGGCCCTGAAGGCGAGGAAGGAGCTGAAGGAGCGGAGGAAGAAGAGGATGGGGACGAGCGACAAGGTGACGATGCTCCTGCCGACCCTGAGACTGTGGCGGTGGAGGAAGGGGACAACAAGGTCGCGGCCGACCCCCGAGCCGGAGTAGCAGGGGATGAGGAGCTACCTTCCGAGCTACCCCTCAAGGTGGCCCCTTGATCTTCTTCATTTTTGTAACTTTTTTTTTTGATGTACTGCCTTGTAGCTGACTGGCCACCGCTTTTTGGTATCAATAAAATTTTTGTTTTTGGCAAACTCGCTAAGTGTTGAAGTCTGTTTTGAATCTTTCCGAAAATAGTTTTGTCTTGAGATTTGGCTAAGTGTTGAGCACCGCCTCTTGTTCTTCGTGTTGATATGCTTCCGCTTTTCAGGTTGTTGAGTCGAGTTCAGCAGCTGAAACCTCTCGTCTTTGTGCTGACTTGAAAGCAGTGAAGCTGGCCTTCTCCCGTAGCCGAGACTGTTTCCTCAAAAGCGAGCTGGAACTAGAGGATCTCAAGGCAACGTCGAGAGAGTATTTCTCCGAGTTGAAACAACTATGGAAGCGAGCTCGCGAGGTTCGTCTTGAAGGCGAGGTGGAGTTGCTTAGGAAGACACTGTTCGACGTTGAGAAGGAGAAAGGTGAACTACTAGGCGGAGGTTCATCACCTGAGGATTGCAGAAGAAGAACTTTCGGCGGAGGAAGAGGTGTTAGCTTCTGCGGTGGATAAGTTGATGGTCGAGCGCGAAGAGTTGACGGCGAGGGTTGACGAGTTGAGGAGGGTTACGGTCGACAAAAGCATTGAAGTGACCCATCTTTGTCGAATTACAGCCGATAGCTCTACAGCCGCAGGATCCGCTCAACTTCCTCTTTTCAGAATAGTTGTGAAGGACGCTACTCTGAAGGATCAAATCGTTAAGCTCGAGGAGGAAGTGGCTCGACTCAAACCTCAGCCTGAACGGATTAATATCAAAAGGATGTCGTGTACTCGCGAAGAGAGTGAGAGAGGGATCTCGTTTTACGAGCTTGCGAATCGCTCGCCTGTCGTTAGGAGTAGCCCGGTTGATGCTCAAAGTGGGGTGGCTGCTTCGTCTAGTGGCGCTTCGATTGGGGCCACGGTTAGAGGCAGTGCTGAAGAGGCATCTCGGTTTATTGGTCTAGAGACGAGCTCCGAGGTTAGGCGATGCCGTCCCCGGGTGTCTTTGAACCGAAACGTCGCTGTTCCGAAGAAGCGTTGAATAAGTTGTTGTTTTTATGCCTCTTTGAGTCTTTGTAGTCCCTTGTAATGGAGTATTTTGGCCGTGTAACTTGTGTTCCTTTGAACTTTAATAGAAGTGAAGGCTTGTTTTACTCTCTAGCATTTGTGTGTTGGCGTGTTTTGTTGGTACTTGTCGCTTGTAACTTGCTTGTCAGGGGAGACTCCAACGGTTGTGCGAGCAACTCCGAATGGCGAACCACTTCAAGCTCGCTTGAGAACGGGCTTGCGAAGCGAGAATCGAGCCATGTTTTGGACTCCGAACGCGTTGTTTGAGAAGTTTCAACGGTTGTGGAAGCAATTCTGAATGGCGAACCACTTCTAGCTCGCTTAAGAGCGAACTTGCGAAGCGGAATCGAGCCAAGTTTTGGACTCCGAACACGTCGTTTGAGTAAGTTTCAACAGTTGTGGGAGCAATTCCGAATGGCGAACCACTTCTAGCTCGCTTAAGAGCGAACTTGCGAAGCGGAATCGAGCCAAGTTTTGGACTCCGAACACGTCGTTTGAGTAAGTTTCAATGGTTGTGGGAGCAATTTCGAATGGCGAACCCCTTCTAGCTCGCTTAAGAGCGAACTTGCGAAGCGGAATCGAGCCAGGTTTTGGACTCCAAACACGTCGTTTGAGTAAGTTTCAACGGTTGTGGGAGCAATTTCGAATGGCGAACTACTTCTAGCTCGCTTAAGAGCGAAGTTGCGAAGCAGAATCGAGCCAAGTTTTAGACTCCGAACACATCATTTGAGTAAGTTTCAACGGTTGTGGGAGCAATTCCGAATGGTGAACCACTTCTAGCTCACTTGAGAGCGAACTTGCGAAGCGGAATCGAGCCAAGTTTTGGATTACGAACATGTCGTTTGAGTAAGAGCGATTAAATGCCTTAAATAGAAAGATACAAATAATCACGGGGAAAATATGGAAGAAAAGAAGTTCTTTATTGATAACTACTAATCGGCCGCTTCTAAGTTGCAAGCCGTTATTACAATGTGAAAATAAAGAAGCTAAGTACAAGAAGTAAAAAGAAGGGAATGGCTCGACACTTGAAGGTACTCGGAGAGGCGTTCATGTGCTCTCTTGGTACTTTAGTAAATGGTCGGCATTCCAAGTTCTGGGTATCTCTCTGCCTTCAAGGTCTTCTAGTCGATATGCCCCGGGGCGGACTACTTTGGAAACCTTGTATGGTCCTTCCCAATTTGGAGCTAGCTTACTCTTTTGGCTGGGAAACGAGATAGCTAGTTTTCTGAGGACTAAGTCCCCTTCTTTGAGATCAGTGGGACGGACTCTTTTGTTGTAGGCTAGCTTGATCCTTCTTTGGTAATTTTGCTGGCGGATTGAAGCTCTTTCACGGAGCTCATCAACCAGGTCCAAATTCGCCCGAAGCTCTCTAGCATTCTGCTCTTCTTCATAGGCCATAAGGCGAGGAGATGGTAGATCGACTTTCAAGGGGATCATAGCCTCGGACCCATAGTTGAGATTGAATGGCGACTCTCCTGTGGGGGTCCGTTTTGTAGTGTGGTAGTTGCACAATACGTTGGGAAGCTATTCCACCCATAAGCCTTTGGCTGACTTATCTAGCCTTTTCCTGATGCCGGAGAGAATCTGTCTGTTGGCATTCTCCACTTGACCATTGGACTGAGGATGGGAGACGGAGGAGAAACGTTGCTGGATGCCGAGGTCTTCACATAAAGATCGAAAAGCTGCCCCTGTAAACTGTGTTCCGTTGTCTATTATTACGACCCGAGGTATGCCGAATCTGCAGATCACTTTTTTCCAGAAGAACTGCAGCACTTTCTTCTCTGTAATTGTGGCCAATGGCTCGGCCTCTATCCACTTAGAGAAGTAGTCGATTGCCACAACTAGGAACTTAAGCTGACCCAGAGCTGGTGGAAATGGACCTAGCAAGTCCATCCCCCACATTGTGAAGGGAATCGGACTTGGGAGTGATGTGAGTTGTGCATGGGGTAGACGGTGAATATTGGAGAACTGCTGACAAGGGCTGCATCACCGAACATGTTGCTCGGCATCTCGGAGTAGGATAGGCCAAAAATATCCATAGTTCAATACTTTCCTGACGAGGGACCACGACCCTGAATGGGCTCCGCCTATAACTTCATGAAGTTCTTGCAAGCCATAAGCGGCTTCTTCCGGGGAGAGGCATCTCAAGTAGGGTTTGCCGTCTACTTGGGTGTAGGAGCGTTTGTACAAGACTCCTTCAACAAGGGTGTACCGCTCTGCTCTCGTTCGGACTCGGCGAGCTTCTTTAGGGTCTTCGGGGAGGAGCCCATCCCTGAGGAATTCTATCAAAGGTTTCATCCAGTTGTCCCGAAGTTGGTCGGGCAGCGACTCCATCGAGTCGGGGGCTTCTTCTTCTATGCTCGGTTTTAGGAGCACTTCAATCAGGACGGTCTGCTCGAGACCTTGAAGGGAGGAGGAGGCCAATTTGGATAGGGCATCTGCTTGGGAATTTTCTTCTCTAGGGATCCACTGAATTTGTGCCTCTTCGAATGAAGCCATGAGACTTTTGACCTTGGCTAGGTACTTAGCCATTCGGTCGTCTCGCGCCTCGTACTCTCCTAAGACTTGATTCACGACCAGCTGCAAGTCACTGTATATTCGGAGGCGTTGTGCCCCTGCTTTGCGCATCATACCTAGGCCGGCTATAAGGGCTTCATATTCAGCTTCGTTGTTGGAGGCCTTAAAGTTGATGCGGAGGGAGTATTGGAGAACGAAGTCATCTGGGCTTACCAGAATGACCCCGGCTCCGCTCCCTTCGGTGCAAGAGGACCCGTCTACATATACTTTCCAGATGGGAGGCCCATTTGCTGCTTGACTAACCTCTGGGATGGTGCTTTCAACAATAAATTCAGCTAAGGCTTGGGCCTTGATTACGGTCCGAGGCTGGTAAGAGATGTCATGTTGACTCAGCTCGATCGACCACTTTATCAGACGCCCGGAGGTCTCGGGTTTGTGTAAGACTTGCTTAAGCGGCTGGTCGGTGAGAACGACCACCGAGTGGGATTGAAAATAAGGGCGGAGCTTCCTGGCTGCCATAACCAAGGTGTATGCTATCTTCTACAATCTTAGATAGTGGAGCTCGGCATCCCGAAGTATCTTGCTCACGTAATAGATAGGCTTCTGAGCCTTGTCCTCTTCCCTCATAAGAACAGCGCTGAGGGTTTGCTCGGAGGCAGCTAGGTAAAGGTAGAGTGTTTCTCCGGGGATAGGCTTGTTGAGGAGAGGGGGGTTGACCAGGTAGGCTTTCAGTTGGTCGAACGATTCTTGTTGCTGTTGGCCCTACTCGAAGCCCTTAGCCCCCCTTAGGGCTTTGAAGAAAGGAAGACACTTCTCTCCTGACTTAGACAGGAAGCGCCCTATGGCCGTAAGGCGCCCTGTAAGCTTCTGAACCTTCTTCACACTTGTAGGAGGAGCCATGTCTAGTATGGCTTTGATCTTCTCAGGGTTGGCTTCGATCCCTCTCTGGCTGACCATGAAGCCCAGGAACTTTCCCGACGAGACTCCGAATGCACAGTTGTTCGGGTTGAGCCTCATATCATTCTTCCTCAACACATCGAATGCTTCTTGGAGATCGGCAACATGGTCGGCCCCATGGATGCTGTTAACTAGCATATCATCAACATACACTTCCATGTTTCGGCCGATCTGATCCTGGAAGACCTTATTGACGAGGCGCTGGTAGGTTGCACCGGAATTTTTCAGCCCGAAGGGCATTACCCTATAACAATAGAGTCCTTGATCGGTGACGAAGGAGGTCTTCGGGATATCCGGGGGGAACATTTTGATTTGGTTATATCCGGAGAAGGCATCCACGAAGCTCAGCAACTCATGGCCCGAAGAAGCGTCGATCAAGGTGTCGATGCTGGGGAGAGGGAATGGATCTTTAGGGCATGCTTTGTTCAGGTCCGTGAAGTCGATGCAAATTCTCCAGCTTCCGTTGGCCTTCTTAACCTTCACAATATTAGAGAGCCATTCGGGATAGTTGACCTCTTGTATGAACCGGGCTTTGAGGAGCTTGTCCACTTCTTCCTTTATGGCTTGCTGGCGCTCGGGGGGAAATTTGCGCCTCTTCTGCTGGATCGGTTTAGACCCCGGAGCAACGCTTAGGTGGTGGACGAGGAGCTCCTCGGAAATCCCTGGCATATCGGCAGCCAACCAAGCGAAGAGGTCATGGTTCTTCTTGATGCATTGGACTATGTCGGAACAGAGGGTAGAGGGGAGTGTCTTGTTGATGAAGAACTTGCGGTTCGAATCTTGCTCAGAAAAGAGCACTTCCTCTAGCTCGCCCACTGGTTTGGACATAGGTTGGGCGTTCCCCTGGGGAATCTCAAGAGTCTCGAGGGAGAGGACAGGTCCCCCGGTGGAGGTCATGTAACACTTGCGGGCCATCTCTTGACTACCCCTTACTTCCCCTACACCTGACTTGGTGGGGAACTTCTTTTTAAGATGATAAGCCGATGGGACAGCCTCTAAAGCAGCTAGGCCAGGCCGGCCTAGAATCACATTGTAAGCAGCTGGGATGTCGACGACCATGAAATCCATTGGCTCCGTTCGGATAGTAGGAGTTTTGCCAGCGGTTACGTCGAGGGCTATTACCCCTTCGATAGTCACTGGCACTCCTGTGAACCGATGGAGCGTGTAGCTGGCAGGGTTTGAGCCTGTCCCGTGGTAACTTGAGTCCTCGGAAGGCTGCCAGGAAGAGGATGTTGACAGAGCTACCATTTTCTACCAGAATCCTCTCCACTTTGAAGTTGGCTATGTGGAGGTTGATTACCAGTGCATCACAATGGGGGGTTCGGACACCCTCCAGGTCTTCATCCGAGAAACTGACCGGGACTCCGAGGCCTTTGGGAGGGGGTATGTCGTAACAGAATTGACTTCTCGTATGAAAGCCTTCCGAGAAGATTTGGAGGTTCCTCCCATGGGACCTCCATGAATGAGATGCAAGATGCGTTCCTCTTCAAACTCGGGAGTCTCGTCGCGCCTCTCGGGATGCTTGTTAGCCCCCCTGGGGGAGGAAGAAGATCAGTTCGGTCCTTTCTCACAAACTTAGATAGCTGTCCTCTCTAGATGAGGCCCTCAATCTCATTCTTCAGGGCCCGACAGTCATTGGTGTCGTGGTCGTGGTCTCGATGATATCGGCACCACTTTTTCTTGTCCCTCTTCTTGCCAGAGGTATTCATCTTCAGGGCAGGAGGCAGGAATCCTTCCTTCTCTACCTCCATTAGAATAGTGGAAATGTTGGCATTAAGAGGGGTAAACTTCTCGAATCTGGGAGGTGGGCGGCGCTGGCTCCCGTTGTCCTTCTGGAGCTTCTTAGCTCCCTCTTCTTCAGCTGCCTTTCTCTTGGTCCCGTAGGAAGACCCCTCAAAAGTGGGGCGATGTTCAACTTCCTCGGCCCGGATATACTTCTCGTTTCTGAGAAGAAGGTCGGAGAAGTTTTGCGGGGGCTTTTTGGCTAGGGAGGACCGAAGGCTTGAGTTGAGGACATTTGACTGGAAGGCTGCTGCAGCGACCGATTGGTCGAGAGAGGCAATGGACCTAGCTTCCGCAGTAAACCGCTTCACATAATCTCTCAGCTTCTCGCCCTTCTTCTAGCTAAGGTAGAGTAGCGAGATACTAGTCTTCTCGGTGTGACGGCTACTTACGAAGTGGGTGATGAAGTGGGTTTCAAATTGTTCACAGGAGAAGATGGAGGACGGGGCGAGGCGAGAATACCATTTCCGAGCCGGACCCTTGAATGTAGCTGGGAAGGTCTTGCATAGTAGAGCATCGGAAGCCTGGTGGATCATCAAGAGAGTTTTGAAACTCTCAATGTGATCCACGGGGTTGGACTCCCCAGTATATGTTTCAAACTATGGGGGCTTGAAGTTTGGTGGAACGGGTGCTTCCATGATAGTTCGGGAGAAGGGAGGTCAGCTTGGACGGAGGGTCCTTCCTCTCAGCTCCTCTTCCCTTTCTAGTTGGCCGAGGCGCCTCTCCATCTCGTGGAAACGACGATAGACAGCATCATCCCTTCGATGGTAGCCAAGTGAGCCTCTGGACTCGTCTTCGTACGAATGGGACCGGGGGCTACGGCGACGGTAGCTCAGGGATTGGCGAGGGCTAGGGATATGATGGCAGTAGCTCGGAGCTTAAGGAGGAGTGAGGGACTGATGATGAGGACTTTGGACCAGAGGAGAAGTGGGGATCCTCTGAGCATTGTTGTTGTTGTCTGGTCGGAGGTTGAGGGCTTGCAAGATGGTGGCTTGGAATTGTTGGAATTCAGCTCGGGTGATAGGCCCATTTTCGTCCCTCGGGGGCTGCCGACCAGCAGGAGAGTGATGCCTTCTTCGATGGTTCTCAGGGGACTCTCTCCGCCTTCTGTGAGGAGGGGACCTCTTGTGGTCGCGGTGACGAGGAGATCGCTCATTTGGATGTTCTGAGCGGGTGGCTCCCTCACGGGCCCGCCTTTCATCCAAACGGTGGCGAAGGTCCTCTTCTTCCTGCCGGTTGATGAGGATGTTGCGGAGGTCTTCGGAAGGCCGGGGGTTGTGAGATGCCATTGAGTCGATTAAAGGGTTATGTATGGAGACGTGGTCATGATGAAGGGGTTGTTTCTGAGGATTGGGACGAGAGGTCCCTACACCGGCATTCTGGGGCCCGAGTGGAGCCCGCTGGGATTGAAGAGGAGGTTGCTCCTGTTGCAATGGCTAATCAGGCTGAGGAGGGAGTTGCCCCTGCTGCTGGACGGTTTGGAGGGGGACCTCCTGTTGTGGTTGAGGAGGAGTGCGTCCACAGTTGGACCCTTTGGATCTCAGTTTTCGGGGAGGCATGGCTGGAGGTGATCTTAACCAAGGAAAGTGAAAGGATTGCTATTCGTGGTTTTCCACAGATGGTGTCAATCTGTTACCGCTAAATCTGGTGTGGGGGCAAGCAGATAGAATTTGTGGATTCTTTGGGATATCGAATAGTCAAACCAGAAACCTTTTCACTGGAGTTTGACCGTGATCTCCCGCCGTTAACCTGCAAAAAGTGCGAAACACCAGGGTTGTTCCCAGCGACGCACCCTCCGACGCTCAAGTCAGTAATCAGAAAGATTATGAATGAGCTTTGATTGGCAAAAGATTGATTACCTATTAACAGTGAGGGATGGGGGGTATTTATAGCCGCCTTAGGGACCAGTTTCGGGATAAGATCAAACCCCTACTTCCCAGTGAATGGATGGAAGTGAATCAGGGCCGTTGATTAGGTATAATCATAAACCCTAATTCTACCCAGCTGGATCGGGTTTCTTGCGGGTTGAAACCCGCACCCAGTTGAGATGGATCCGTTCGTGGGTTATTGGGCTTTTGGAAGAAAGACCCAGTACCTACTTCAGACCCGTTTGTAGGTGAAATTACCATTTTACCCCTGATCTTTAAGATTCGCGCCCGATTTGGACGGTTCCGATTTAACCCTATTTTTAGCCATATCATAACTCAAATGACCTTAGGGAAAACCATGATCTCATTGAAGAAGTTCGTGAGAAGTCTTCCCTATAAAGACATATCTATTACTAAAGGGTGGATAAATTCTACAACAAAAAGCTCCACCAGGCAAACCTCAAAGAAGAGGACCTCGTCCTATGAAAGCTCGAAATCTCTAACCCGCACAAGAAAGGAAAGCTCGCTCCAAACTGGGAAGGACAATACATGTTGGATCCTGTAGGCGAGACAACAAACACTAGAGGGGGGGGTGAATAGTGTTAATAAAAAAACTTCGGAAATTTTCTTCGGTGCAGTCGACTTGGTTGTGAACCAGTCGACTGAAATGATCAAATAAAAGTAAATACAGTAACTCGGTACAGTCGACTTATAGATAAGGCAGGCGACTGAAGACACAAAGACAGTACAACTAATACGAGACTGATCAGTCGACTGATAGTGCAAGGAGTCAACTGTCCAGACAAGTTTCACAGAACTAAAAGTAAACAAATAGTAAGTGCGAAATCAAGACAACCAATCACAGAGTACACAAGATATATCCTGGTTCGGTCCTCCCGACCTACATCCAGTCCCCAAGCAATCCACTTGAGATTTTCACTATTCTTGAAAAAGTTTACAAGAATACCCTACGGCGTTAAGACAACAACCTTGTCTAACCCGTAGTCCTTTCTCTCAACCAGAGAAAGCAGACCCACTCTACTACCAAGAGTGAAACAAACCGACTCTACAACCTAGAGTCAAAAACACTCTCCAACCGAGAGCAAAAGGAACAAGAGAAACTTTACAGTCAACCTATAGCCTTGTTGGTGTATTGTGTTGTTGCACGTGGCTAAAAACAAGGTCGACTTCTATACCCAGTCCAGAGCGAAATCGTTGCTATACTGGACTGAGTATAGAGAACCAGAGAGTTTGAACTTGAAAGTTTTTTCTCAAATTTTTCACTTAGAATTTCTCAAAAAAGTGCTCGGATCTCAAAGAGTTGTTGTAAAAAATTTTTGTGAGATCTGAACTCTATTTATAGAGTTTGATCTCCTGGACGTTGGGGGACAATTATTCCAACTGTCAACCAACAGATCTTTAGCTTTTGATTTGAAAATTTGATTTGAAAACAGAAAACGGTCAAAAGCACCCGAACAGTCGACTGGGTTGCCATATGAGTCGACTGGTCAGAGTTTGAATTAGTTTAAACAGTTTTGTACTTGTTAGTCGACTGCCTGAGGTATCAGTCGACTGGTACTCAACAGTTAAACTATATCAAATTGTTTTGACTCTTTTGTTGTTTTTGAAAAACACACATTATGAAATTGTGAGTGTATGTGTGTGTGACAAGGCTTTACAATCAGACTAAGACTCAACAAAAGAAAAAATACAATGTTTTACAAGACACAATAATTTGACACATTTGAGCTCGAAGCCTTGAGTCTTGAGTCTTTGATTTGAGTCTTGAGTCTTGTCTTGAGTGAAGCTTTGACCACTGTCTTTTATCTGGAGCTTTTATGCTTGATCATTTGTTCAGCTGTAAGGTAATTAGTCCTTTATGTATAGCACCTGTAAAATTAGCATAGATGTATGTGCAATGTGTTGTGATCATCAAAATCAAGAATCAACAATACAAGGTCTCCAAAGGTGTCCACCCTGGAGCTTACCGACTTGAAGACCTAGGGGTAAGAAGATATTAAGGACTTAGAACGTCGAGCATCTGATGAAGTTCAACAATGGCGCTTAACACCTACTACTTAGATTTTTTTTTATAGATTTGTAGTCAGGCCAATCCTTATAATGGCCAGAGCATCTAATAAAGACGAGCCACCAAGGCAGCCACTTAGGTTTATTTTTCAATCAAGTTAAGCATTTTAATTATGTAAATCCTTGTATCACTTCCCTAGTTTCAAACAGCAAGTTCGGAGTCCAGCTCTTTTCTAGAGATGCAACCAAAACTTGCTAATTCTAAACAACATCTTTGGAGTCTAGCTCCCTAGAGCTACTCCCAAAAATTGCTAACCTTAAATAGCAAGTTTAGAGTGCAGCTCTTCCCTAAAACTTTTCTTAAAACTCGTTAATTCTAAACCGCAAGTTCGGAGTCCAGTGCTTCGTTAGAGCTGCTCCCACAACTCTCTAACTCTAAACATCAAGTCCGGATTCCGGGTCGTCTCTAGAACTACCCCTGCAACTCTAGAAAGTACAAAAAGTTCAACATTCAACACAAAGGAACAAGTACAAAGCGTTCTATATTCGACACACAGAAAAAATTATAAGCTAAAGAAATCATTCATTAGAACTTGGAAATACATAACGAGAAAACCGAGAAGAGAAATACATTTTTAAATGCATATAATACATGTGCTATAGAACTAGTGTCTATTTTCCTTAATCCTAGAAATTAATTTACTATCCTATGGTATTATTGTTCAACTCTACTCTAGGTACCAAATTTACTTGTAACACCACTGAAATATTTTGCACAAACAAATTTGCTGATAGACTTTATTTATTACATTATGTTCACATGAAAACACACGTCATTATCGAAAACACAAATAAAAGTATTTTTCTTCTATTTTGTTGTTGTTGTTGTCGTCTGCGGTTGAATCCTTGGTTATTACGAGTACATCCTCTTAATATGGACCTAAAACTTAGAAATAAAAAGGGTGAGAACAAAAATTTCTCAGTAAGGACTGCACTGCTGGGGTGCCATAATGGTGGATAATAATTTGGCGAAAAATTTTGGACATATAGGTAATAATAAACATAAGGATGACTTTTTTAAAATGGTACAAACAATCTTATGGTCATATTAGAATTTATAAAAGAATATTCATTTGATGATTAAATCATTCCTTAGAAAAAATTGTGCGTTCGTGAGAGCATCCACAGTCGTTTGCTATATATCCCATTTTGCCATATTATAGCAAACGAATAGCAAACGAGCGCTGCAGGTCGTTTCTCATTTTTCCATTTTTTGGCAAACGTTCTATTCTCATTTCTCAAATATGAGAAACGAAATGAACTTTCTCAAATTATAAAGGACGGGGTATGATACCCTGTCTCTCCGATTTAATAATTTTTTAATCGATTCAGACAGAAGATCATATACCGTCTCTCCTAATTTATTAATTTTTTTTTTAAAAGGTCGGACGGGGTATCAAACCTCGTCTCTCCCTTTTTTTTTATTTGTTTTAATTTTTTTTTTTAATAAAACGAACGGCCACGATTGAGCGATATGAAAAAAAAAATAGGGTGGGACGGGGACACATACCCCGTCCGGGGTATGATACCCCGTCCATGAAATGTTGCCATTAATGCACACCATTAATGCTGCACATGCACAATTTAGGAGTAGTTAGTATTCTTAATTAGGTTTAGTTAGTATATTAATTAGGTTTAGTTATTTTTATATTATTTAATTTAGTTAATTAATATAGTTTAATAGTTAATAAGTAATTAACTTTTTTTAATTTATTTGAAACGATCGGACGGTGTATCATATACCGTCTCTCTAAAAAATAGAAAAAATATAGCAAACGACGACTGCAGTGAACGATCGTATTTGCTATTACTGTAGCTGCCATATTATAGCAAATGAGAAAAATGACTGTGGATGCTCTGATATGGCTAAAAATGGGATTAAATCGAAACCTTCCAAATCAGGCACGAATCTTAAAGCTCAGGGGTAAAAAGGGTAATTTCACCTACAAATGGGTCTGAAATGGAAACTGGGTCTTTTTCCAAAAGCCCAATAACCCACGAACGGATCCGTCTTAACTGGGTGCGGGTTCCAACCCGCAAGAAACCCGGTCCAACTGGATAGAATTAGAGTTTATGATTATCCGTAATCAACGGCCCTGATCGCTTCTATCCATCCACTGGGAAGTAAAGATTTGATCTCATCCCGAAACTGGTTCCTAAGGCGGCTTTAAATACCCCCCATCCCCCACTGTTACCAGGTAATCAATCTTTTGCCAATCAAAAGCTCATTCATAATCTTTCTGATTACTGACTTGAGCGTCGGAGAATGCGTCGCCAGGATCAACCCCGATGTTTCGTACTTTTTGCAGATCAACGGCGGGAGATCACGGTCAAACTCCGGCGGAAAGGTGTTCAGGTTTGACTATTCAACATCCCAAGAATCCACAAATCTATCTGTTTGCCCCCACACCGATTTCAGCGGCAACAGTTCACATTTTCAAGGCATTTTGAATTTATGTGAACGGCCTATCCTTCCGTTGGCACCAAGCATAGTTTCTATAGGGGATATTTTTTATAGGAAAATTAATTTTTAATAGGTGGTTGGATAAGAATACTCATAAATATGCTTCATCCGCTCATGTACCATATTATTTCCAACCGCATAATCCCATTCTTTTATAATTCCTGTGAAAGCTAGTTTAAGAATTTATTTAGTCTATTTTTTTAGTTAGTACTTTTATCTAAAGCAACTAATCCCTTTTTTTTAACTTAAAAAAAACTTAAACATTTCTTAGATAAGTTCATATATTCATGTTTATTATAGTTACTACCATCATCATCATCATCATCATCATCATCATTATTATTATTATTATTATTATTATTATGTATGGTTATTATAGTTAATTATAGACGAGTAGAGGGAGAACGTGGTCAGCATGTATGCAATAAAAGGTCATATGTGTTGGGTTTATATGTCTTGAATATTTATTACCCATGGAAATGAAGGGAAGCCAACTGACATGAAGCAAGATGAGTGAGATAAGATTTATTTGAAGGCCGTGAATTTAATGTTCATGCAATTTACAGACGACGTCAAGTGTGATTTCCTTGATGAGACAAGGCGAGTTTGTGGGTAAGACTCAAAACTGACTACTCGGGATTGTCGTTGTTGGATCAGATGTACTGAAAAAGGAAGCTGTTTCGTTTCTCAGTGAAGGAATTTACTCATCTTCAAGATCATATTGTGGAGCTCAATAAGGTAACCTCTGAACTGAAAAAGATAAACGCAGATGATCTAAGCCAAGAGGATAAAGCTTTAAACTTGATATATCCATTGCCACATTTGTATAATCACTTGGTAACTACCATGCTATACGGAAAATCTACCTAGGAGATACTTACAGTAGCCGGGGTGATCAAGGGTTTAAAGAAAGATAAACTTAGGAAGGAGACTCATAAATCGAGGTCTATTTCTACAAGTTGCTTAGTGGTGATGGTGATACTTCATTTGAAAGGGATATAGTACACAAGGGTAAAATATGTTGCAACCATTACAGTGGGATTGTGTATTACAAAAGGGATTGTCGCAAGTGGTTGAATCAGAGTGGTGCCAACGTAGTCAACACCAATGAATCAGGTGATAACTTTGATCGTCTTCTTGTTTCAAGTTTCTTAGATGTGAATTTAGTCTGGATTCTTAATTCACGGAGTTCTCCTCAAAGTTGCTCCAACAAGAAGAAGTTTTCTACTTATAAGTCTACAATAGGTCGTAGTGTGAGAACAACAACTGGTGAAATTGTGAAGTAGCGAGTGATGGAACAGTTGAATTGGAGATGCCAGATGGTAAACGGTTCACACTAGAAGATGTCATGTATATTCCTTTGATGAAACAAAATCTGATATTCTTGGGTACTCTGGATTCTCGGGGCTGCAAGTACACAGTTCGAGGTGGAGTTTTGAAAATTTGGGAAAGTCGTAACTCGGCAAAATGACCCCGTAACTTCAGGAGAAAGGGTGCTCTCCTATCTTTTGATTAGGAAAGCGGCACATACCAGGGGGTAGCGACTGTTTATTAAAAACACAGGACTCTACTAAGTGGTAACACGATGTATAGAGTCTGACACCTGCCCGGTGCTGGAAGGTCGGAAGGAGAAGTGTGATAAGCTTTGACTGGAAACCCCGGTAAATGGCAGCAGTAACTCTAACTATCCTAAGGTAGCAAAATTCCTTGTCGCATAAGTAGCGACCTGCACGAATGGTGTAACGACTGCCCCGCTGTCTCCGACATGGACCCGGTGAGATTGAATTCTCCGTGAAGATGCGGAGTACCAACGGCTAGACAGTAAGACCCCGTGCACCTTCGGAGATTGGGCAGGGTCAGCACATCCTCTTCCAGCTTTGTGGGAATGGGAAAGTTCGCGTGAGTGGATTGAAACCCTACGTTCTTAAAGCCTATCTAGTTTGTCGTCACTAGAATTACCGAAGCGAGATTGCGACGTTCAAATACCATTGAGCGGTGGAAAGAGCCTTGAGGTGGGTGGAGTTCATGTGGAGGGTCGCACATCGATGAAAACATCTACTAGGATATGCTCTTGAAGGGGGAATAGAGTTGAAGATAAACGAGTGGAAGTATGTTCAACTAAAAGAAGAAGCCATTGAACCGAGTTGTTTACAAAATAAAATCAAAAGAGTTTACAAAATAAAATTTAAAAAAAAAGTCATTGAACCGGGATGTTTACAAAATAAAATAAAAAAGAGTTTTGAAGGGTTTAAATCACACATGTGTGGATTCATGTGTATGCAATCCACGGTGGACATTGTTGGGTTTATATGTCTTGCGTACTTATTCAATGTGAAGAGAAGATGGGGAAGCAATGAGAAGGATTGAAGCGAGCACTGGATGAAAAAGAGACAACAATAGTAGTTAGAAGGATTTGGCTATTGACTGCGCAATGGGCGGCGACCACCCACAGCCTCGGGTTTGGAATTAGCCGAATATGGTCGACCGCACTTTGAGGCAGTCGACCACATCGATGAAGGCACAACAACGAGTATTGGGTCTTGGAGATTCGGTTGAAGCCCGGCTTGTTCTCCAAGTTAGATCATACGAATCTCATAGTATGGTTATCTATTTAGTATACATCGGATGATTATTGTATCAAGAACAACAAACTAGGGTTTCTCTACATCTCTATATAATCAATGTAACAGCTCAAATAACGATATGTCTCTGTTGACTGCCGAATAGAAGAGAGAGTACTTCATTTGAGGGGTGAGTGAATTCTCCGTTGTAAACAAGTATTTCCAGTTAGGCCTTGGAGGGGGTTGTGGTGAGAGTTGTAACTCTTGTAACTTCTATAATTGAATAATATTTCAGTTTTTCTCCTCCGGATTATGGCTTGCCCGAATCGGAATAAATATTGTGTGCATTGGATGTTTTGTGTGATCTATTATTTGTTTGATGATTTGTATTGATCATGTCGAAAACTCAATAAGATTTGGCCCATATTTCCTAACAGTATGAAAGGCTTGAAATGAGGTCCATAGGTGAAGGTCAGGTGTCCTGTGATGAGCTTCATTCCAAATATAGGCAGAAGAAGTGCACTGCCAGATTGTATGGTTGCAGGGCCGGTCCTAAGCTTACGGGGGCCCGAGGCGAACTCACACAAAAATTACATTTGGGGCACCTAAAAAAGTACAAATTGTAATTTGACTTCACACACAAAATACATATATATATAAGTATAAGAAATTTTCTTTTTGGAGGCTCCAAAAAGTGCACAAAAGTTGGGAGTCCAAGGCGGCCGCCTCTCTGGCATCCACCCCAGGGCAAGCCCTGCACGGTTGCAATCCTCCTCTACTTGAATGGGACAACGAAAGCATTGGTGTGAACTAAGAATGTGGCGAAATGCTAAAAGTGAGGCAGTAGGGAGAGCCTTTTGATAAATTTTCCCTGCTGTAAGATATACTCGTGGACTAACCCAAGCATTTCGTAGTAAACGACAGGAATGAGGGGACTAGTGGGGAGTCATAGGTGGGGGATTAATGAGATATTAATATGCAAGCGTAGTGACATACTGCCCAGCTGATAGTGACAATGTCGAATAGGATGATGAAGCGCCATGCGGACATGATCAGGTGGCAAATGCATAGAAAGAGCCGCAAGATTCCATGTACCCAACCTCTGTGTCTGTGACAGTCAACAAGCTTTGGACTCGTTCAGTTCAGACTTGAGAGGGGCCAAAAAAAATACTTGGATACGCAACTAAAGGTTAGTCCAATAACTTTGCATCATACCAGTACGAGACCTTTCAACCACTTGCCATTTAATTAAATGCTGATCGAACAAGTGGAGCAGCAAGAAGAAGCGCCTTCCAGCTCCATGATTCCTTTAGGGATGGTCGGTAAGAGCCGTCAAAATAATATTTAACGGTGACTAGCGGATGCCATGGACGTCCTTGAGAATCCTAAGTTGAAACAAGAAGGGAGCAACTTGTTTAGATATATGAGATTGAGAAAACGCTTGAAGTTGACGAACCCCTAACCCCCCTGCTGCGACAGGTTTATTAATGTTTGCCGAAGATGTAGTATGACGTGAGCAATGTGACGAGGAATCACAGAAAAAATCCCCAATGTTCGATCTCATTAATAACCCTTGAAGGGAAAGGAATTGCACGTACGACTTGCAATTGTAATGCCATTAAAACCGACGAAATCAAAGTTAATCTGCTTCATTGAGATATTTTTGCCGATGACCATGTCAATGTGTTGTTGTAACCGCTCCATGGTACGTTTATACTATGCTCTTTAGGTCCAGAGTCTAAAATCTTGCTCCAATGTATGTAGGGCTGCAAACAAATCGAGTTATTCGGTTCGAGCTCGGTAAAAACTCACTCGAGCCCGAAAATTGAGCTCGATAGCTTAACGAGCTGAGCTCGACCTTGGGTTTTTTTTTTAATTTTAGACAAGCTCACGAGCTATTCGCCTCGAATTCGGTCAAAGCTCAGGTTGAACAGAGCTGGAGCCGAGCTCGAGTTCAAAACTGAGCTCGATTCCTTAACCAGTCGAGCTCGAACCTGAAGATATTCGGCTCGGCTCGGCTCAATTGCTACCCTAAATGTACGTGAAGGACCCAAACTGCGGTGGGGAAGATATGAGTTGCTTTGCTGCTAATAAAAAGTATAATGATATAGCCTCAAGGTTACAATAGAGAGTTGACTTGTGAGATTGACTTTTTGACCGGATGCATTCTCTAAGTCTTAAACATAGTCACAAATTTGGAATTCGAAAATAATATAATTCATGTTCGGAGTTTGGAAAAAATTTCATAAATTTAGTTAAAGTTCAGTGAAAATTTAGGAAGCTTTTTTTGTAATATGGTAAATAAACCTTTATTATGCATGTATGTATGTGTATATTTGTATAAAGAGAAGCGATCTGGTGAGAACCGTTCTCACCATAAGCTTCGTAAGAACCCCACGCATATCCATAATATGGATGATCCAAATTGTTCACATTATTAAACATGTAACATGACTAAATTAGTATAGAAATATAAAATAAAGTCATTTGAAATTAATTTATCCATGCATCCTGGCATACAAATAAACAATAAAACTTATTTGTCCAATGGATGATCCGATCCGAACTGTTCACATAAAAAAAATGATTTTTAGCCATACAATTTGTAACACTTCAATGCATGAGGAAACAATTTTCAAACGACTTGATTTCTCATCCATAAACTAATTTAGACATGTAGATCAAAATTAACGGTTCGGATCTTTTAACTAATGACCCAAACAAAAGTTCGCATGTGGTTCTCACCAAAGGAGTTCTCAGGATCATATGGATAACTTTTATATATATAAAGGGATATGAGCAACTTGCTCATTTAGTAAATGAGCAATTAATTATGTGGCATGCATGCTAATACATTGTACAACTAACCCTTTTAAGGATTTTCCAATCACATGTATGCCACATCATCAATTGCTCATTTACTAAATGAGCAAGTTGCTCATACCCCTTTTTTTCCCTATATATATATATATATATATATATATATATATATATATATATATATATATATGATGGATTGGATGAATTCATGAATTAAAAGTGGATCTTATATGAAAACCTAGTTATTTATGAGTAGAATTGCATATGGATGATTTGAGATTGTTAAATAACCTAATATAAATCATGAGTAAGCTATTTATTTTGGGTTAATGCTGATTTGATTAAGCATGGTGAATGTTATGCCTAAATTGGTTGAAGAAGAGATTTTGACTATTTATGAGGTTAGATAAGTGCAACTTGATTATGGTAATGTTAAATTTATTTATGTTCATGAGTTAAACATGGTGATTGAGTTTGAGGAATTTTGAGAAGGACTAATGAATTAAGAGACCATGTCTTGATAATTGGATTTGTGATAATTGAATTGGGTTTGATGCAATCTGATAAATTTGGGATTTGTGATTTTGTGAAAGATTTTACTTGAATTTGGATATCTTAAATACTAAGATTAAATCTGAATATTTTGTTATTTCTAATTGATGGATTTGTGAAGTTTCTTTGGTGCACAAACATGCACGAACATTTTACATGAATATCGTATTTCATTGTTTTTGAAGAAATTGAGTCCTTGTGTGTTTTCGGAGGATTTGACTATATCTCAACTTATTTTTGTATTTATACGGTTTGGAACATAATATAAAGTTAATTTGATGTATGATCGATTCTTAAAAACTCTATTTTTGGATATGTTCAAAAATTCATGTTCTAATTGGAGTAAATCAACAAATTGTGATTTTTATTAATTCAAAGTGGTTTTGATTGTTTGTTTGGAATCTTATATATCCTACAAGTCGTATTTGATCATATCAGAAATGTAATGTCTCGATCGATTATTAACAATATTATTTTTATTAGTATTCAACTATTTAATTATTTTATTTCTTTTCATATTGAGTTATCTTTTTGTCATGACAACCTAATTAGATAATTAGGTTTTGTTTGAAAGTTTAAACCTAGAATTAAAAGACATAAGAGATTAAGGAGTTCTTCTAGAAGCTCTCTCTCTTCCACCTCACCCCTCCACCTCACCCTTCACCATGCTTCCACCTCACCCTAACACCATGCTTCCACCTCAACCCCTCCCATTCCTATGCATGGTCGGCCTTGTACCAAGGGGGTTTTTGAAAACTCCCTTGGTGCATTTTTGCACTTTCCCCCTCCTCCTTCACACTATAAATACCCCCTCCCCTCTTCTCTTGTCTCATTTTACAAGAAGAAAAAAAAGAGAGGAAAAGAAAGAGAGAACCAACTCTAACAAGAGAGTTTATTGTAGGTTTTTCATAGGAGCCTTCATAAAAGCTAGGGGAAGGAGAAGGTGCTATAGGCTAGTTCTTCCTACCTAGTGTAAAAGGTGGGGGGTCTCTCTAACCTTATTTTGTTTTGTTTTGTTTCTTTTGTTGTGTATGTTTGGGTGTTGTTTTGTTCTCTTTTGAGTATGTTTTGTTTTGTTTTGTTGTAAACAACTTGGACCAAAATTCTAAAGCATATAATTAGTAGTATGGATAAAAGAAATGGTCACATAAGGAGTAGAATGGTGGAACTCAACAAAAGAACATAAAGATGGAAGCTTTTAAGCTTGTATGGATTATTTGAACAACTTGGACTAATTACATGTGCATATGAGTAGTGTGAGTCCAAGAGGATCACATGAAGTGTTTTTGAATGAAGAACTTACTAAACACATAAAGTTTGAATCTTTAGCTTGTTGTAATTAGTGTTTTTATTGTTGTTATTTTTGTTAACTAAAAACTTGGACTAAACTATATGCTTATAAAGATTAGTGTAGTAAAAGAAATATTTACATACCCATTTTGGGTTGTAGAACTCAACAACTAAATAAAAGATAAGTCTTTATTTGTTATTGCTCTCTACTTGTTAATTATTAAATCTTGTTAACTCTTAGTTCAATAAAAGGTATACTTTGTTGTATGTAGGAACTAAGAGGTTAAAGGAAAGAAGGTTATATTGTAGGACTTGTAATTCATAAAGAGAAATAGTCTTGTAATAGCTGGTAAAGTTTCATGCTTAAGTTTGTAGTTCATAAAATTAGATTGTTGTAATAAATTCAAGGCTTGTAATTTGTAAAGAGAAATAATCCTTGTAATAGCTAGTAAGTAGATATCCATGCTTAGATTGTTGTAGGAAAATTATATACCATGTTTAGATTGTTGTAGGAAAATTATATACCATGATTAGATTATTGTAGGAAAGTCATATACCATGCTTAGATTGTTGTTGGAAAGTTGTATATCATGCTTAGATTGTTGTAGAAAAGTTGTATATCATGCTTAGATTGTTGTAGGAAAATTATATACCATGCTTAGATTATTGTAGGAAAGTCATATACCATACTTAGATTGTTGTAGGAAAATTATGTACCATGCTTAGATTATTGTAGGAAAGTCATATACCATGCTTAGATTGTTGTAGAAAAGTTGTATTCCATGCTTAGATTGTTGTAGGGAAGTTGTATATCCATGCTTAAAATTGTAGTAAATATCCATGCTAAATTAAGTAGATATTCATGTTAAGTTATAGTAGCATACATGCTTAAGTTGTAGTAACCATTCATGCTTAAGTTGTATGCCATGTTGTAGGTTTAATGTAGAAAAGAAACCATGCTTAAAGTGTATACCTTGTTGTTGGTTTAATGTAGAAAAGAACCATGCTTATGTTGTGTACATGTTGTAGGAAACCCATGCTTAAAGTGTATACCATGTTGTAGGCTTAATGTAGAAAAGAAACCATGCTTAAGTGTATGCCATATTGTAGGTTTAATGTAGAAAAGAAACCATGCTTAAGTGTATGCCATGTTGTAGGTTTAATGTAGAAAAGAAACTATGCTTAAAGTGTATACCATGTTGTAGGTTTAACGTAGAAAAGAACCATACTTATGTTGTGTACATGTTGTAGGAAACCCATGCTTAAAGTGTATACCATGTTGTAGGTTTGATGTAGAAACCATGCTTATGTTGTATGCCATGTTGTAGGTTTGATGTAGAAAAGAAACCATGCTTAGGTTTAATGTAGAAAAGAACCATGCTTATGTTGTATACATGTTGTAGGAGACCCATGCTTAAAGTGTATACCATGTTGTAGGTTTGATGTAGAAACCATGCTTATGTTGTATACCTTGTTGTAGGTGTAATGTAGAAAAGAAACCATGCTTATGTTGTATACCATGGTTTGTTGTAGTAAAGAATCACGCTTGAATATATGTAGATTTCATGCTTGAGTTGTAGGAATGATCCATGCTCAAAGTAGTAGTAGATACTCATGTTGTAGCTAAGTGTAGTAAAAGAATCATGTTGTAGTTGTAGTGTTAACTATCTTATTGTAGTTATAGTTATAGTGATAGTAAAGATCCATACATGCTTGAATGGTATAGTGTAGCATTCTAGTTAAAAGAACCATGCTTGAATTGTATATGGTAGTGTTGTAGTGAAGGATTAAAAAGAACCCATGAACCCATGCTTGAGCTAAGTGTTCTAGTTTAACTATTAAGATGAGCCTAGTATCTATGTTGTTCTAGTCAACTTCAAAAAGAAACCCATGAGACTAGCACATGATAGTTCTAGCTCAGTTAACAAAAGAACCCATGCATTTAGTTCTAGGTGATTCTAGCTCAACCTTGAGAAAGAACCCAAGAGTCTAGTTGCATGTAGTTCTAGTTCAATTTGGAAAAAAGAACCCATGGACTCTAGTTGGATGAGGTTCTAATTGAAATTGGACCATAGCATGTGAGCATTCTTCATCTTCATGGTAATAAGGGTTGGGAAAGTCTCTAATAATTGTTAACTTGATAAAAGCTAGTCTAGGGTCTTCTAATTACTCTAGGGGTCATCGACCATCAAGACCGCATCCTACCACCTTAGAGCCTATTGATGGATCTCACCTCGGGCACCAACGGATCTTAACCGGTGTAGGTTGATCGTGGGCCGAGAGTGTTGATAGAATCCAAGTTAGGGGTAGTGATGAGTGAGGGAGATCTCGTTACTAGTGTCTTGGATCGAGGGACCATGAGTTGGACCATGATAATCTAAGTTGAAAATCATGCAAGATTGCTTAGGATTAGTGACATCATTAGGGTAGTGACTTATAAAGATCATTTACTTAACCATTTTTACCAAAAGAGAGGAGTTGGTATTAGGGGTGACACCTTACGACCAACTCGTCCTTTGGGCCAACTTTAGGTGGTGTTATTGGGTTGTACCTTCCCGTCAAAGGGATACGCACGGTGCCTTCTCACGAGTTGGGAGCACGGGTTGTGTATCTCACACTGTTAATTCCTGAAGTGCCATGATAAGGGCGGAGGGAGCTAGGGGATGTACCTCGAAACTCCGTCATGTTCTATACCGGGGATGCGAGCAGGCCATAGACTACGGTCTATGAGTTAAGGGGGCCATAGGGGATGCTTTGAGCTAACCTGTGTTGCGGTAACCCTGAGGGTTCGTCTGGTTTTTGAGTGAGTTCCGGTTCACCGGGTAGTAGTGGCAAACATAAACACCATGAGCGTACTGCATTGGTGGAACTTGACCACATCTGCAACCTCATCAGTCACGTTGTATCTGTTAGGAACAGGTTGTGTACAAGTAGAAATTCATAACGCGGGTTCAAATCCCTATATATGGAGAACGGCTTGATATGGACATATGTAGTATGGGATGCATACGATTCCAGATTCTCGCTTGCATTAGAATAGGAGCATCATAGCTTAGTTGACATTGCATTAGATTCTAGTCATTGCACACACGAACACTTAAACTACACCGACATATTTTACCATGTTTTTATATGTTTGTTTTAGGAGATTCGCTGCTAGTCATCAGCCTTTAAGCTTCAGTATATGTACTGACGTCCCCACTTTAATAGGTTGTTGATACAAGATCACGAATCGGAAGGACTCTAGTCAAGGCATGGTCTACAAGTGAAAAGCCCAATGTTTATCTTTTTCATTCATGTATACTCTGATGTAATATATTGAATCAATGGAAACACTCGACCTGTAATATTGTATTAATAAAAAGTTTTAAAATTTCCTATTTTCTGTGTATTGTGACTAATTGAATGTAAAGGTCCGGGCTCGTGTCTCGAATTCTCCATATAGGAAGTTCGGGGCGTTACAAGAAATATGCTTTCCAAAGAATTCATTTTTATAAAGTAAAACTCTGTATCAGTTGAAATGTGCACAACTAAAAACTGCAGTCTGCAAGTCGACAGTCGACCGGTTAATTTATACAATCGATCGTTGCTACCTGGCTGCTGTATGTTCTTGAAGTTCTAAAATTTCACGCGGAACAGTCGACTGACCCTGCTCTATTTTGATGTTTTCTCGAAGTGTTGGGTTTTCGCTCTGGACAGTCGACCGATGACATTTACAGTCAACTGCCATTACGTAGAATTATTTCTCTTGAAGTGTTGGGTTTTCGCTCTGGAAAGTTGACCAATTATTGTTTATAGTCGACTGTTATAGCTTTGACTGATGTTTTCTTGAGTTATTCCGATGTTCTTTAAACGGTTGATTCTTTAAATGTTTTGGGGTCTATAATTTACTATTCTAAACACTATTTTTCTACAGAACATAAGTTTTCAAGCTGTTTTATTAAAGTTTTGATTAATGAAAGTTTAGTTTGGATGGTTGAGTGTGAGTCTCTAGAGGGTGTGTGGGACCCTAGAATACCGACAGTTGAGAGTTTGTGGTTTGGTCTGTTGAGGCTTGTTGTTGATCAGTTGAGTTAAGTCCGGTACGGTACACCAACTCTAGGAGATTCGTAAATTAATTAATTAACTTAGAAAGATAAGGACATGCACTAGATGCTGATATGATGAAATGAGAACATGGGTTATGGACCTCAGTATGGCTTGCTGTGTGAAATAATCCCTGGAATTATCGAGGTGTGAGTGAAATAGTCTCCAGAATTACTTGCAGTGTGGGATTGATCTCCGAAATTATCAGGGTCGAGGTGACACTCATGTGGTATTCGTGTGATGAGGTGTCATAGCTTGCGGTGTGGGGTATTCTCGAAGATTCCCAGGTGTGAGTGAAATAGTCTCCAGAATTATCTGTGGATGGAGGTTGACCTCCGGAATTATCGGGGCATGGGCTAATACTCACAGTTTATCTATATCTCGTAGTAGTCACCGTGGTAGGATTAATTGCATGGCAAGGGATTAAGCCTTATAAAGTGGAGAACGATAAGGGCTTGCACGGGACCTATGTAGAGTAGGATGCATAAAATCTGACAAGTATGCATTAGAGAGTCAGCACATAGCATTGATGTTTTCTTGACATGGTTTTATGCATGTGTTTCCCTGTTTTCTACACTTGACATTTAGCCTAGTTTCACTTGATGTTTTCATGTTTTATTTATTGTTGTTCCTTATTTCATTTTATTCTTACTGTTAATACATATTAGTAATGACTTTATGCTTTATGTTTTATTTATGTTGCATTTATTTATTTTCATGTCACTCACACCGTTATGGCTGATCCCTGTAGTTTTGGGGGTTAGGGTTATCTCTAGCCTCATGTTTTACAGGTAGTTGCTTGTAGCTTTGGATTTGGATGCATGGGTTAGAATGAAGTTATGGCTTATGTAAAATTGTAAAAGATGTGTTGTAAAGAAAAGACTGTAATTCAAGGTGTTTGTCTTTCCACTGTGTTTTGTAATGAACTAATGTAATAAAGGTTGAAAAAAAATTTATCTGTATTTGTTTTGGCTATGATTACTATTATAATTGAAGTTGATGCTGGGAATTGTGCCACGTATTTCTGAGATATCATATTGGAAATTCAAGGCGCTACAACCATGCTATTGATTCGTAGTCATCCTATCGTGCCATTGTTATTGATATAAAACTTGAACCGTAAATTTATTGTATTATGGAACATTCAAATATACTGCCCTGTCATTTGCTCGAGTTTGTACTGAAGTTTCGACCCGATTTCTGACACAGAAACTTAAAACCTTGCACATAGAAATTGTAGTACACTGAGTCCATATATTGTTATGTTTTGCATATAAACCTGTATTTTCAATATTTAATGAATTGTACTATGTATATTTCATGTATTGCACAGCCTTGATATCTCCTTGATATTGTATTTATACCACCATTCTCATTGTCATATTGATTGCATGTTAATAACTGATTGTTAACAAAATAATAACAAGTCGGGGTAATAAGGGTCGACTTAGTAGTGGACAATATAGGAGAGTGTACTCGGAAGGGGATATTGATCACGGCCCATATTGGTCATTGTTATCGGTCATATTGGTCATCGATTGATTGTGGATAACTGACTACATTATCCCGATTTATCGTATATTGGTCATCGGTCATTGGTCATTGATAACCATGTTTTCTTGCTCCTTGCTTGCTACTATCTATTATCCGTAACTTGCTCTAACGGACACTCCCCCCCCCCCCCCCCATCTCTAGTTAATGAGCTTGCAGGTACGGGAGGAGATTTGACTGAAGGACTTGGTGAGCAAATCTTTTAGAGAATAGAGCTGATTATTAGACTACTATAATTATTTCGTTTAGGTTATTTCCTTTCCAATGTTGTTATTATTGTCGTACTTTGTTTTCTAGGCTTTTATGATCCGAAGTTTATTTATTTTTCTCCCAGATGTTGGATATTATTTTATGGATTTATTTCATGGATTATTGGAGTTTAATTCATTGTTTATGTGATTATTTATTCATGCATGGTTGTGATCATATTTCATATTGTTGAGTTAATCTGTTACAGCTTATGGATGATATATGCATCATTCGCTAGGCCTTTGTTACGTGCTCGTATTCTCGTATTTTGGAAATTGAGGCGTGACAGGTATTTGGTGGTATCAGAGCCAAGGTTAAGCTGGCCAGGTTAACTCAATAATATGTGCACCGCGTTGATCACAAGAACATGTAATAACCAATGTATATCTGGATACTCACCGTTTTAACTATATTGCATACTATGGCTCGCGGAGGCTCTTCCACTTCCCGACCCAAGGATGAACAGCCAGAAAACGCTGCTATCCTCAGACGATGCAACATATGATGGCCCTACAACAAGTGCACAATGAGTTGATAAGGGCTACCTTAGAGGCGGCCATCCGAACCGCTGTTGGACCCGCACCAGGGCTACTACCACCAGGAGCAAGTACAGTAGCAGATTTCATAAGGTTGCACCCGAATAATGACTGGGGTACTGAGACGCCACTGGAGGCCAAGCAATGGCTGATTCAAACGCAGCAGTTGTTACTAACGGCACGAATCACTGATGTGAATCGGGTGGATGTAATATGCATCTAGCTTGTGGACCTTGCCCATATCTGGTGGCAGGAAGAGACCGAGAGGCTAGAGAGACCCATCACCTGGGCCACTTTCACGGAGAGCTTCATGGAAAAAAATTCCCCAGCGTCACCAAAGTCAAGATGGAGCGGCAATTCGTCTCCTTCACTCAGGTTGGTCGGATAATGTTATTTAATGTCTCTTACTGTTTCCTACTTCATATGTGACACTATTAATTTAAACATTATTCTGACTCAGGAGAATCGGCTGTGGATGAGTACGCTACTGAATTTACTTAGCTCAGCCGTTTTGCAGCTTTCATGGTGGTCAATGGTGAGGACAGGGCCTACAGGTTCTTGATGGGATTGAATTTCAACATTCAGGACTATTTGGTTGCACACCGGCACCGCACCTATGCCGATGTTCTTGATGCGGCCAGGATCTAGGAGCAGACTCAAAGGAGGATGAGTGCTACTTTGCGGGTAGTACAGTACCCTACCACCGCTCGGCCTACTGGAAGACCTATTCGGAGGCCATTTTTGACCCCTCCCGCGAGGGCGCTGCCGTATTCACCTGCTGCCCCAAGAACAGTTCAGTTTGGTGACTTCTGCCATAAAGTTGGTCATCTGCGGAAGGACTGCAGACTAGCCAATCAGCCGTGCCTTTTGTGTGGTGGCAGTGACCATGTGGTCGGAGACTGCCCAAGGAATAGGCTCCCTACACCGACTGGAGGTCCAGCTCAGGAAGTAGCCCTATCTCGAGGCCAGGGTAGACCGCCTCTTCCACCACAGAGGCAAGCTTTTGATCAGAGGAGAATGACTTCGAGTGGAGGTCAGATTGAAGGCCATGGTCAGGCCTAGGGCTGCAATCGAGCCGAGCCAAGCTGAATACCTTCAGGCTCGAGCTCGACTGGTTTACGAAATGAGCTCAGTTTTGAGCTCGAGCTCGGTTCGAGCCGAGCTTTAACAGAGCTTTGACCGTATTTGAGCCGAATAGCTTGCGAGCTTAGTCTACAAAAAAATTTCAAGCTCGAGCTTGGCTCGTTTACGAAACGAGCTCAGTTTTGAGCTCGAGCTCAGCTCGAGCACGAGCCGAATAGCTCGCGAATAGCTCGATTCATTTGCAGCCCTAGTCAGGCCTAGAACCTGACTGCAACGGAAGCTGAGACAGCTATTGGTGTGGTTGCAGGTATATCACAATAAATGTATTATTTGTATTCAATTTCTGCACTATTTGTAGCGCCCCGAATTTCAATGTAATATCTCAGAAATACGTGGCACAATTTTCAGCATCAACTTCAATTGCAATAGTAAACATAGCCAAAAACATAGATAAATTTTATTTCAACTTTCATTACATTAATTGTTTACAAAACACAACAGAAAACAAAATACCTTTAATTACAAACTTTTCTTTCCAACACATCTTTTACAATTTACATAAGCCATAACATCAATTTAGCACAAGCATCCAAATCCCAAAGCTACAAGCACCTACCTATAAGACATGATGCTAGAGATAACCCTAACCCCCAAAACTATAGAGGTCAGCCATAACGGTGTGAGTGACATATAACGAAAACAACATAAATAAAACATAAAGTATAGAGTCATCAACAACATGTATTAACAGCAAGAATAGATAAAATGAGAAATAACAATAAGTAGAGCATGAAAACATCAAGGAATATAAGATAGTAAATAGTAATACATGAAAACATCAAGTGAATCTAGACTAAGTGTCAAGTATAGGAAAAACAGGAAAACACAAGCATAAAACCAAGTCAAGGAAACACAATCTCTATATGCTGACTCTCTAATGCATACTTGTCGAATTCTATGCATTCCATAGTACATAGGTCCGGTGCAAGCCCTTAATGATCTCCACTTTATAGGATTAAACCCCTCATTATGCAACTAATCCTACTACGGTGATGGAAAAAAGATCCAGAATACTCCGCGAATAGGCACCATAGCCCTCGACGTGCAAGCATCATTTAAGAATAGCTTTAAAACTGGAGAATCACCTCCCAACTATGTACCCCACGAATAGGCTTGCGAGGTCCTCGACGTGCAAATACACCGAGTACATCCCGAGAATAGGCCCGCCGACCCTCGACACGCGAATGCACCTTGCATGCTCCGTGAATAGGACTGCAGACCCTCAACACGTGAACATACAAATGTCCTCTCGAGATAGGACAACAAACAGTCCTAGAACGCATCCGTTAGACTAACAAAACCAAGAGCATATACTTACGTTTTCCCAAGTTCCATCACATCTCCACTAATGCCTGTCCTTAAGTTGGTTATTATTAAAACACAAAATCCCCATCTCTAGAGTTAGTGTATCCTGCCGGACTTAAATACTCAACAACAACCCCAAGGCCCAACTGGTCTAAATCAACAAATCTTATCTGCCGGTTCACAGGACTCCCACTCAACTCCTAGAGATATTATTAAGACCAAAACTCACAAATCCATCGTCAAAACGATCATATGAAGAAACTTCTCCAATCAACAAAATCCAAATATTTTATAAAATTTCAGAATCCAAATAAATATTAAATCTATTAAATAACTCAAAATTATATTCTTAAGTTGTAGAATATCACAAAACATCAATTCCATTGAAAACACGTATAACTCAAATACGAACCAAAAGAATACATTTAAAGTTCCAATATAAATCTGTATAGAACATTTAAATCAGTAGTAAAACATCTTTTGAAATAATATAATATTGAAGGAACAATCGATCAAAGAAACATCAGGAAAACTCAAGAAAACATCAGTCAGAGCTGTAACAGTCGACTGTAAACAGCAGTCGGTCGACTGTCCAGAGCGAAAATCCAGAATAGAGACAGACGACTGTAAAAATGGATCAGTCGACTGTTCTGCGCGAAAATTTCAAGAAAACGAGAAAACACAGCAGCCAGGAAGTGACGGTCGACTGTAAAATTCATCCGGTCGACTGTCGACCTGCAGACTGCAGTTTTTAGTTGTGCACATTTCAACCGATACAGAGTTTTGCTTTATAAAAACAAATTCGGTAAAAAAGCATACTTCTAATATGATCAAATACAACTTATATGATATACAAAGATCCATAAAAACAAATCAAAACCACTTGAATTAATAAAAATAGCAAATTTGTTGATTCTCTTCAAAAAGAAAATGAATTTGTGCATATATCAAAAGTAGAGTTTTTAGGAACTAATTACTCATCGAAATAACTTCGTATTTTGTTCCAAACCTTATCAATACCAAAATAAGTTGAGATATAGTCAATTCCTTCAAAAACACATAAAGACTCAATTTCTTCAAAAACAATGCAATACGATATTCATGTAAATTGATTGTGCATATTCGTGCACCAAAGAAAACTTCACAAATCCATCGATTCGAAATAACAACATATTCAGATTTAATCTTAGTATTTGAGAAATCCAAATTCAAATAAAACATTTCACAAATCACAAAATCCCCAATTTAGTTGTATTACATCAAATCCAATTCAATTTATCGCAAATCTAATTCTCAAGACATGATCTCTTAATTCATTAGTCCTCTTCAAACTTCTTCAAACTCAATCTCCATTATTAATTCAAGAACATAAACAAATTTTACATTTCCATAACAAAGTTGCGTTCATCCAAACTCAATAATAATAAAAATCTCATCTTTAATCAATGTATGCATGACATTTATCATACACAATCAAATCAGCATTAATCCAAAAGAAATAGCCTACTCATGATTTATAATGGGTCATTCAACAAATCTCAAATCATCTACATACAATTCTACTCATAAATAATTAGGTTTCATAAAAGATCCAATTTTAATTCACCAATTCACCCAATCCATCGTATAAATTCATACCCAAAACCTAGCATGATTTCTAGTAGATGAAACAACACATACAACATTCAAAGAACAAAACAAAACAAATGTATCATTCACCTTGTTGAAGAGATCAACTGAAGACAAATAGAAAATAAGAAAAGCCTCTCCTTCGCAAGAAATCCAAGATCTTCTCTTTAGAACTCCAAAATAATAATAATAATAATAATAATAATAATAATAATAATAAAATCCTTTTTTTTGTGCATCGAAAGATGGCTGCACCCCACTTTTTAAATAGGCCGGAAATCAAGAGAATTAGGGTTTTGAACATATTGCAAAATACTCCTTTAAAAATATATCTTTACATAAATAGATCCCCATACTAGGAAACTAGTTAAAACCAATTTAATTGAGTTCAAAAATCAAAAAGATCCCTCACTAGTATTAGCCGGCACTGTAGGGAAAACCCAGAAAATAATTTTGCATTTTCATCCCTTCAAATAGCAATTTTGCAAAAAGATCCTCTTTTATCGAAACTTGTAAAATAAATCAAATTCATCAAAACAAATAGTAAACTTTTTAACCCTAAGTTGACTAGGCATTATACCCAGCCCAAAAATCTAAAAATCTGGAGTTTTCACTCCAATTGGTAATTTTGCACAGAAGTCCTTCTTTTCGAAATATTTGCAAATAGGTCCAATAAATATTAGAAAAATTCAGAAAATTCACAAATAATATCTAATAATAAATAAAGATTCTCAATATAATTTTTGTTTTTGAACTTCTCAAGAAAATATTTGCACGTGTTTTGCACGTGTAAAAAGATAAATTTTCAGAAAAATATTTATTAAATCTCCAAAATTCATTTTGATTCATTTATAAATCTTAAAAATAATATTTAAAATTATTCGGTACTACACTATTTACTTCTCCTTGTACAGTTATTCGTGCATATGTCCTGCATACACCTTCATTCTTATACTTTGATAATCTTTTAAGCGTCATCTTAGTCCACTCTCTTCCTGCCCATGTTCTGTTTGATTCCGGTGCTACCCACTCCCTTGTTTCTTCCAACTTCATCGATCGGCATCGTTTGGCAAGTGACGTCATGCCAGTAACTTGGTTATCACAACGGGTTGTGGCGTCATCATCTGTTCTAAGGTGTACAAGCAGAGCCCTTTACTGATAAGCGGCGTAGATTTTAAGGCCTTTCTCATTGTGATCTCCAACTCTGGATTTGATGTTATCCTTAGGATGGATTGGCTGCGGGTTACACATGTCGTAATTGATTGCCGAGAGAAGAATGTAATATTCAGGCTCCCAGGTCACCAAGAGTTTGAGTTTCATGCAGGTGAGACACCGCTTGGGTGTGTCTAGAACTCGATGAACCCCAGAAAGCTAGTGCATTTGAGCCATTGTGCACTGATGGTGAAGATGCACCCGTGGTTGTGCAGGACTTTCATGATGTCTTTCCGAAAGAATTTCTCGGGTTGCTGCCAGATCGAGATGTGAATTCGGTATCAAAATTCAACCGGGAACGACCCCAATCTCGAAGAGTCTGCACCGTTTGGCACCAGTTGAGTTGGTCAAACTGAAGGTGCAAGTCCAAGAGTTATTGGATAGGATTTTTTTTAGGCTGAGTGTTTCGCCATGGGGAGCCCCGGTGTTGTTCGTCAATAAGAAGGACGGTAGTCGCAGACTCTGTATTCACTATCGAGAACTGAACAATGTCATCGTGAAGAACTGGTACCCGTTGCCAAGGATCGATGATCTGTTCGATCAGTTTAGAGGTGCTTCAGTTTTCTCAAAGTTGGATCTTCGTTCTGGTTATCATCAGGTTAAGGTGAAGACTAAAGATATTTAGAAGACGGTATTTCACATGAGATATGGACTTTATGAGTTCTTAGTAATGCCCTTTGGAGTTACCACTGCACCAGCCGAATTTATGAGTATGATGAATATGGTATTCTCGTCGTTTTTGGACAAGTTTGTGGTGGTGTTTGTCACGCCCCGCTTCCCAAAAGAGAATACGGAATACAGATACGTGACTAAGCCCAGCGAATGATTTTCATCATCCATAAGCTATTCAGAATATTTACAACATTTCAGAAGATTAATTAGAGTCGGAAACAAAAGAATCAACCAAGCATGCACATATGAATCAAAATACCAACAAGAATACTTGAAACCAAAATATTATAATCTCAAATAATCCAGATCTGAATAAGTCAATATCATCGGTCATTTCCCAGATACAAATAAATGCAAGTAACAAAATACAATTGTTTAAAATAAGCAATAAGAAATCATAATAGCAAAAGCCAGCAACTAGTATCTCATATTACAAACACCATCTGGTACCGGTTCTCCAAAATCTGCAATTTAACAATTACAGGGATAGGAAAAAGAAAATAAACTCCCGTCAATGCAAGTTACAGGAAGCTTGTAGTGCAGGATACAAGTACATGGAAAAAGCTAACTAATAATATGGAATATGCATGATAACAAAATAGAATACTAGCATGGTAAGATGAACAAGTGCAAGTGGCATGTATCAAGTATCAAGTGAATAAGTATCATATAAACAAGTAACGAGTATCAAGAATCAAGTATCACGAAATCAAGTAACAAGTAACAAGTGTCAAGTAGTCAAGTACAAGTATCAAGTAGCAAGTGTCAAGTGATCATATTCAAGTCTTGTATTATTACTATCTAGGTAGCACTTCATGCATCCATACTTTTACTACATGGTTGTTACAGTCAACACAGTTTTATTTTAGATTTCATAGTGGATCGTATAGGGCAGTGTACTCAGGGACAAGCCTCAAGAATCAAGTATCAAGTATTAAGTCTCAAGTATCAAGTATCAAGTATTAAGTATCAAGCCTCAAAAGTGAAGTATCAAGCCAAGTATCAAGTATCAAGTAACAAGCCTCAAGTATCAAGTAACAAGCCTCAAGAGTGAAGTATCAAGCCTCAAGTAAAATATCAAGCCTCAAGTGAAATATCAAGCCTCAAATATCAAGTATCAAACTAAGTATCACATAGAATCAATAGATCCTCTTCTGAGTACACGTTTCTGTATTTTCCACTATTAGATCTTTCCCTTTAAACTCCGGCTTGGTTATTTTATTATTAATGTCAAGCAAGCATGTATGTGTCACGAACAGGGCAAGTATAGCATGACACGAACAAGTAAAAAGTTCAAGTTGCAAGATAAACATGTACAGGTGAAAGATAACACACAAAAGGATAAAATAACGAGATTTCTAGTTCAGGACAGTAAGACAGTACTGCACTAAAACTGAGATTCTCTTTGCTATAAGCATGCAAACCTGAATCCTTCGAAAGGTTCAAAAAATAGACTCCTGGCCGAATCCAGCAAACATATATAAGTCATATAGTAATTCAGAAAAACATAACTCAAAACTGATTTGAATCCAGAAAATATGTTCAGCAAGAAATCAGAATATTGTATTCAAGAACAGGAAAATAACATGAAAACTCATTAATTAAATCCACGAAAAATTTGGGGTATTCTCCTATATGCATAGCAACAAGAAATCAAGTTTCATAATTTTTCAATAAAAATAGAGTAGTCAAGTAAAATCAGAAAATATCAAGTTGCAGTAGTTTTGTAAATATGAAATCACAAACACTGCAGTACAAAAACAACAATATCTCGCAAACCATAAATCGAAATTCAAATCCGCTGAAAGGGTAATAAAATAGATAAAGTAAGCAAACTTTTATATTCATAAATATTTTAGAAACAACAAGTAGAAATAGGTCAAAAATCAGGTTTTTTACTGGACAGTAGTAAAATTCTGCATGTAAAAATCTTTATTTGCAAGTATGAAAAGGTTTGTAAAACTCTTCAAATAAATCCACCAAAATTCTGGTTAAACCCCAATCAAGTCTAAAAGAACTGAGCAAAATTTCAGATCAAAATAATAATTTTAACACCAAAATAAAAATAGATTACTCTTCAGAATTCATAGAAAATAAAATCTGGAAATCTTTCGACACCACTGTAGTAAAATCGACATAACTCACAAACCGTAAAACGAAACTGAGATCCATCAAAAGGGTTAGAAAATAGACAGAATTCTCTACAAATCATGTTCACAAAATATTTTCAAATACTGACCTTAACAGGGTCTAAAATACTGATCAAAATGGGAAAACCGGCAAAACTGAAAATATCGCGTATGCACAAAATCCGCTAGTTCACATAGAACTCATCCAAGACACAACTAAACATGAAATAGAGTATGCTAGATGTCCAAGCAATATGATATAGGGTATTTCACAAGTCCACAACAAGTCTACCGCAGATAACACGAACGAGCACAAGATATCATATGAATAACACACATATATGCAACAAGATGTGGTCAATCCTAGGTTATATCATGTCACGTATGTCGTGAGGCAACTATTGGTCAAATCATCACTATAGAGACAATATCAACAAGGATATTTCACACATAAATTGTCACTAGAACCCAACTACACTACAGGCAGTATTTAGTTACTTGCCTTAACCGACGACGAAAATGACTCCAAGAAAAAATAACGGGAACGAATTTCCAGCAACGAACTCAATGAATGACTACAAGTCCACGAACCAAAATGAGCAACAAACTCAACTACGAACCCGCGAACTCAAAACGAGCACACGAACTCAATAAGCGAACAACCCACGAACACCAAAACACACAAACCAATCACACAATCCATGAACCATGCCCACAAAGAGGCAACGGCAGGGGAGGAATGGCAGCACAGCGAGGGAAGCTCGCTGTCGAAGGAGGCAGGGCTGATCTTGTGGTCGGGCGACGAAGCAGCGCAACCGAAGGCTGCGATGGGACCTGGTGGCATCACATAGGGGGATAGCACAACGGCAGGGTGCTGCTGCCTATTGCTGCGCGGTCGGGGAAGCAAGATGACGGAAGGGGCAGGACGGGAAAGAGACGGCAGGCTGTCGGGAGAGGTGCAGGGTGAGAGAGAGAGAGCGGGAGGTCGGGGAGTGCTAGGGTTGCTGGAAAGTGGCAGCTAGGGGATGAGAACAAGGGAAAAGAATGCATGGGTTCTTATATATGGGGTAAGCTATTAGGGTTAGGCTGAAGGTGGGAGGCGGTACAGGTAAACGGGTCGGGTATGCATGGGTTTAACAGATAGGTATAGTTGGGTTTTGATTAATAAGGCCGGGTGTAATACCCTGTATTTTTAAATTATATTTTTAAGAGTTATAAATAAATTAAAATTACTTTTGGAGATTTAATAAATATTTTTCTGAAGATTTATCTTTTTACACGTGCAAAACACGTGCAAATATTTTCTTGGAAAGTTCAAAGTCAAAAAATTATTTTTTTGAAAATCTTTATTTATTATTAGATATTATTTATGAATTTTCTGGATTTTTTGAATATTTATTGGACCTATTTGCAAATATTTTGAAAAGAATGTCTTCTGTGCAAAATTACCAATTGGAGTGAAAACTCTAGATTTTCAGATTTTTGGGCTGGGTATAATGCCAAGTCAACTCAGGGTTAAAAAGTTTACTTTTTGTTTTGATGAATTTGATTTTACAAATTTCGATAAAAAATGATCTTTTTGCAAAATTGCTATTTGAAGGAATGAAAATGCAAAATTATTTTCTAGGTTTTCCCTACAGTGCCGGCTGATGCTAGTGAGGGATCTTTTTGATTTTTTAACTCGATTAAATTGGTTTTAACTAATTTCCTAGTATGGAGATCTATTTATGTAAAGATATATTTTAAAAAGAGTATTTTGCAAATATGTTCAAAACCTTAATTCTCTTGATTTCCGACCTATTTAAAAGATGGGGTGCAGCCGTCTTTCGCTGCACCACACAAAGGATTTTATTATTATTATTATTTTGAAGTTCTAAAGAGAAGATCTTGGATTTCTTGCGAATGAGAGGCTTTTCTTATTTTCTATTTGTCTTGGTTCGATCTCCTCAATAAGGTGAGCGATATATTTATTTTGTTTTGTTCTTTGAATGTTGTATGTGGTGTTTCATCTACTAGAAAGCATGCTAGGGTTTGGGTATGAATTTATATGATGGATTGGGTGAATTGGTGAATTAAAATTGGATCTTTTATGAAACCTAATTATTTATGAGTAGAATTGCATGTGTATGATTTGAGATTTGTTGAATGACCCATTATAAATCATGAGTAGGCTATTTCTTTTGGATTAATGCTGATTTGATTGAGTATGGTAAATGTCATGCATACATTGATTAAAGATGAGATTTTTATTATTATTGAGTTTGGATGAACGCAACTTTGTTATGGAAATGTTAAATTTGTTTATGTTCTTGAATTAATAATGGAGATTGAGTTTGAAGAAGTTTGAAGAGGACTAATGAGTTAAGAGATCATGTCTTGAGAATTGGATTTGCGATAAATCGAATTGGATTTGATGTAATACAACTAAATTAGGGATTTTGTGATTTGTGAAAGGTTTTATTTGAATTTGGATTTCTCAAATACTAAGATTAAATCTAAATATGCTGTTATTTCTAATCGATGGATTTGTGAAGTTTTCTTTGGTGCACGAACATGCACAATCAATTTACATGAATATTGTATTTCATTGTTTTTGAAGAAATTGAGTCTTTATGTGTTTTCGAAGGAATTGACTATATCTCAACTTATTTTGGTATTGATAAGGTTTGGAACAAAATACGAAGTTATTTCGATGAGTAATTGATTCCTAAAAACTCTACTTTTGATATATGCACAAATTCGTTTTCTTTTTTAAGAGGATCAACAAATTTGCTATTTTGATTAATTCAAGTTGTTTTGATTGATTTTTATGGATCATTGTATATCCTATAATTTGTATTTGATCATATCAGAAATATGCTTTTTTATAGAATTTGTTTTCATAAAGTAAAACTCTGTATCTGTAACACCCCGTAATTTTCAAAGAGTATAAAAGTATATAAATATATGTTGAAAAAAATAAAAAAGGGTGTTGTTTGATAATATATGCATGGTTGGTAAATGTCTTGAAAAAATAATTTGGTAAAGGGGGGCCCTACATTGAAAACATAACAGCATATGTGTTGTTTGAGTGGATGTTGACTTCGTCAAATGCATAGGTTGATGTGGCAGTTAAAATGGGGGCCAACCCGGTGTTGCTTCAGTGTTCTCTCGGAGAGAGAGAACAGGAGAGGTATGTTGTAAATGTCCCATATCGAAAGATTAATATAATAAAATAATATATAAATATAATTTCCTATGATCAAGAGTCACCAATTCGGTTAACCACCTTTTGAGAGGCAGCCTGTGGTGGGCAGTTGTACTACATTGTATCTAATTTGTCTTATAATTGTATAAATTGTCTGAGCTAGGGGCAGGGGCGTTACAAATGGTATCAGAGCCAGGTTTTCGACACCGAGTGTGGGTAAGAATAGGCGAGATGTATGCCTGAGATGGAGCTAGCAGATGTACGGGTATGCCTGAGAAGGAGTGAGGTGGTAGCCTAAAATAATGGACCACCCGCAGAATCAGGGTACGGTGCAGCTAGCAGAATGAGGGTACTCCACTCTACATCGGCTAGAAAGGAGATCATGCACTAGATTGTGCATGTCCTGTGCTCGGTAAGGATGCTGATTTCTGAAAGGGGGTGTGTGTAACACCCCGTAATTTTCAAATAGTATAAATGTATATAAATATATGTTGAAAAAAATATAAAAAGGTGCTGTTTGATAATATATGCTGGTTGGTAAATGTCTTGAAAAAATGATTTGGTAAAGGGGGGCCCACGTTGAAAACATAATAGCATATGTGCTGTTTGAGTGGATGTTGACTTCGTCAAATGCATAGGCTGACGTGGCAGTTAAAATGGGGGCCCACCCGGTGTTGCTTCAGTGTTCTCTCGGAGAGAGAGAACAGGAGAGGTATGTTGTAAATGTCCCATATCGAAAGATTATTATAATAAAATAATATATAAATATAATTGCCTATGATCAAGAGTCACCAATTCGGTTAACCACCTTTTGAGAGGCAGCCTGTGGTAGGCAGTTATACTACATAGTATCTAATTTGTCTTATAAATTGTATAAATTATCTGAGCTAGGGGCAGGTGCGTTATAGTATCGGTTGAAATGTGCACAACTAAAAACTGCAATCTGCAGGTCGACAGTCGACCGGTTGAATTTTACAGTTGACCGTCGCTACTTGGCTGCTGTGTTTTCTCGTTTTCATGAAATTTCGAGCGGAACAGTTGACTCACTCATTTTTACAGTCAACTGTCTCTGCTCTGTTTTGATGTTTTCTCTAAGTTTTGGATTTACGCTCTGGACAGACGACCGACTGCTGTTTATAGTCGACTGTTACAGCTCTGACTGATGTTTTCTTGAGTTTTCCTGATGTTTCTTTGATCGATTGTTCCTTCAATATTATATTATTTCAAAAGATGTTTTACTATAGATTTAAATGTTCTATACAGATTTATATTGGAACTTTAAATGTTTTCTTTTGGACCTTATTTGAGTTATACGTGTTTTCAAAGGAATTGATGTTTTGTGATATTCTACAACTTAAAAATATGATTTTCAGTTATTTAGTAGATTTAAAATTTATCCAGATTCTGGAATTTTATAAAAGATTTGGGTTTTGTTGATTGGAGAAGTTTCTTCATATGATCATTTTGACGATGGATTTGTGAGTTTAGGTCTTGATGATATCTCTAGGAGTTGAGTGGGAGTCCTATGAACCGGCAGATAAGATTTGTTGATTTAGACCAGTTGGGTCTTGGGCTTGTTGTTGAGTATTTAAGTCCGGCAGGATACACTAACTCTAGAGATGGGGATTTTGTGTTTTAATAATAACCAACTTAAGGACAGGCACTAGTGGAGATGTGATGGAACTTGGAAAACGTAAGTATATGCTTTTGGTTTTGTTAGTCCAACAGATGCGTTCCAGGACTGTTTGTTGCCCTGTCTCGAGAGGACATTTGTATGTTCGCGTGTCGAGGGTCTGCAGGCCTATTCACGGAGCATGTAGGGTGCATTTGTGTGTCGAAGGTCGGTGGGCCTATTTACGGGATGTACTCGGTGTATCTGCACGTCAAGGGCCTTGCAAGCCTATTCATGGGGTACACGATTGGGAGGTGATTCTCCAGTTTTAAAGCTATTCTTACATGATGCTTGCACGTCGAGGGCTCTGGTGTCTATTCGCGAAATATTCTGGATCTTGTTTCCATCACTGTAGTAGGATTAGTTGCATAACGAGAGGTTTAATCCTATAAAGTGGAGATTGTTAAGGGCTTGCACTAGACCTATATACTATGCAATGCATAGAATCCGACAAGTATGCATTAGAGAGTCAGCATATAGAGATTGTGTTTCCTTGACTTGGTTTTATACTTGTGTTTTCCTGTTTTTCCTACACTTGACACTTAGTCTAGATTCACTTGATGTTTTCATGTATTACTATTTACTATCTTATATTCCTTGATATTTTCATGCTCTACTTATTGTTATTTCTCATTTTATTTATTCTTGCTGTTAATACATGTTGTTGATGACTCTATATTTTATGTTTGATTTATGTTGTTTTCTTTTTATGTCACTCACACCGTTATGGCTGAACCCTGTAGTTTTGGGGGTTAGGGTTATCTCGTATTTCATGTTTTACAGGTAGGTGCTTATAGCTTGGGATTTGGATGCTTGTGCTAAATTGATGTTAAAAGAGCTTATGTAAATTTGTAAAAGAATTGTTGTAAAGAAAAAGGATTGTAATTCAAGGTGTTTTGTATTCCGCTGTGTTTTGTAAACAATTAATGTAATGAAAGTTGAAATAAAAATTATCTATGTTTTTGGATATATTCACTATTGCAATTGAAGTTAATGCTGGGAATTGTGCCACATATTTCTGAGATATTATATTGGAAGTTCGGAGTGCTACACAAGGTATGGTATAAAGTTAAGTGGGTTTGGATAGTTTAGGAAAATGGGTTATTGATACATAAATAAATAGATTGGGAATTAGGAGTTCTAAATGGGTATGGGTATAAATTAGGGTCCAATAGGATTTAAAGATCCAAAAGAAGGAAATATAGGAGCATCGAATAATAACAAGAATAGGATATGAAACAATAAAAATATTGGGAATCAAAATAATGGCCCGATCAAATGGAACGAAACAAAAGACGAACAAAAGAACCAGGAATCAAATAAAGAAGACAAAAATAATCAAATGAATGTATTGAAAATAAAATCCAATACGATGCAAGAGAAAATAAAAGAGTAATACAAAGATAGAATTACACCAAAACGAAAAATACACTCAAAAAACACAAAATGGAAAATAGGGGTTACAGTGTTCATCAACGATATCATGGTGTAATCTCAGAATAGGGAAGACAAGGCAGAGCATTTGAGAGTTGTCTTGCAAACTTTGAGGGAGAATCAGCTTTATGGGAAGTTCAGCAAGTGTGAACTTTGGCTCAACCGTGTCACATTTCTGGGTCATATTATCTCTGGTGATGGTGTTTTAGTTGATCCGTCGAAGATTACTACAGTCAAGGATCGGCCGGTGTCGAAGTCAGCATCAAAAGTGCGAAATTTTCTCGGATTGGCGGGGTATTATCGGAAGTTCGTTAAGGATTTCACGAAGATTGCTGGACCCCAAACCAATTTGACGAGGAAAGAGCAGAAGTTTGTTTAGAATGGATCTTGTGATGAAGCCTTCCAGGAGTTGAAGAATCGGTTGACGTCAGCACCTGTGCTGACTATACCAGATAGTTCAGGAGGTTTTGTGATTCATTGTGATGCTTCTGGCAGAGGTTTAGGAGCAATGCTGATGTAGCGAGGCAGAGTTGTCACTTATGCATCCCAACAGTTGAGGCCGCATGAGAAGAACTGCCATACGCATGATCTTGAGCTTGCAGTCGTAATCTTCGCCTTGAAGTTATGGAGGCATTATCTGCTTAGGGACAAGGTTGAGACTTTCATAGATCACAAGAGTCTCAACATGAGTCAGAGAAGATGGTTGGAACTAATGGCAGATTATTACATCAACTTGCAGTATCACCCTGGTAAAGTGAATTTGGTACCCGATGCCTTGAGCAGAAGACCTGTTGCAATGTTCCTTACCAAGAAGAAGGAAATGTTGGAGGATATGAGAAGGCTAGAATTGTATGTGATTCTTCCCGGTACAATGCAGCAACGTATGATGTTGTAGTTGCAGTCTTCATTGGTAGAACCGATCAAGGAAGCCCAAGCAGGTGATCAGCATTTACAGAAATTCCGAAGCGAAGTGGAAGCAGGCTTGAGAACTAACTTGATCATTCATTCAGACGGATTGCTTCGTTTTAGAGCTAAGTTGTGTGTACCTAGAGGACAAGTCAAGCAGAAGCTACTTGCAGAAGCCCACAGCTTACCCTATTCTATTCACCTCGGAGGTACAAAGATGTACAGAGACCTGAAACAACATTTTTGGTGGCACAGTATGAAGAGAGCAGTGGCGAGATTTGTGTAACCCTTGTTTCCGATTTTTTCAGATTTTCTTTTGTAATTCTTTCCTCTTCTTATTTCTGTAATCTGTTTATTTTCAATAATAAATTTTGTTATTCATCTTCAACCCAATTGTATTCTTTCGATCGATTTTAACTTCATTTGTTGAACCCTGAGTTCTCGTGCACTCTATTTCATTTTCTTTGTGTCTTGGGTATTTTTATTAGTATCTAATTGATTTGATTTTGAGCCAAATCCAATACCCAATTTAAATTTAATACCAAACCCATCTTTTATCGGATCCTAACCCAAACCAACAAACCCGTTTGCCCACATCTTAATTTCCCTATAAATACTAATCATCATTAACCCTAATTAACTACCCTAATTATCTTCCTCATCAACTTCTTCTGTAACACCCCGTAATATATATATATATATATATATATATATATATATATATATATATATATATATATATATATATATATATATAATGGCAATGGCATATTGAATGGAAATGTCATAATGGTAATAATAATGAATGGCAAAGTTGTAATTATCAAATGGTTGAATGTGTGAGTGGCGGGGCCCACTGAAGGTGAAGCAGCACTTGACTTGGGCTTTAGCGCCTGTTGTTGCTTGGGGTGACATGGTGCCCAATGATTGGGGCCCACGTTGCTTTGGCAGTGTGTGCTTGATTTGGCCAGGGATTAGCGAGCAGGATTAAGAGATTAATCCCATATCGGATAATTCGAGAAATAATTAAAAAACAAATATAATAGCCTATGAACAAGAGTCAGCTAATTGGTTAACCACCTTTTGAGAGGCAGCCTGTGGTGGGCAATTGTACTATAAATAATAAATAAATAAATAAATTGTCTAAATATTGAGGGGGGGGCGTTACATCTTCTGCCGCTCTCCTTTTTCCCCGGTTTCGATCCTGAGTCCAGCACCACCACCACTCCTACTCATCGCCCTCGTCGTCAGCCATCGCCAGCACCACCACCGCAACCCCCTGCACTCCTCCTCGGCATCCCGCATCACCGACCACAGCCCTCCAACCGAACCAACACCCATCAACCTCACCACCGAAGTTCTTCGTCAACCACCATCGACAACACCTGTTGCTGCTACCCTGCCACTCCTGCCACCATCGTCAGCTCCTCATTGCCTCCAGCCACCGTTGAGCCCCCTCTCGCTACACCACCGAAGCCCATCACCCTCTCCTCCTCATTGTTGCCAGCGCCCTCCACCACCGGGCTTGCTGTCCACCATTGTCGAGATCATCCCCTGTCGCTGCTGCCTCTCATTGCAGCAACTCAAGCAGCCCCTCACCGCCATCCCGAAGCACCTGGCCCTGTCGCCGCACTCGCCGCCACCCGCAAGCCCAAGTCAGCAACTCCGCAGCTAACATCTTCGTTGTTGTTTGCTGCCGCTGAAGTCGACGCCGTTCTTACTGTGTGTTATCGCTGTTCTCTTGCGGTTGTTGCCGTTGTGCCGCAGTCTTTTGCTTTGGCCGCCGTGTGTTTCTCATGTCATCGTCATTGCCGTGCGCGTTGCCGTTGGAACTCTCGTCCCGTTATTCTTTCGTATTTAGAGTCGTCATCTATATGACAAGTTTTCCTTGAACTAGTTTATTATTCTTGTTCAAGAATTCTTTGATCACCGCAAGTAGTTCCTCTTTCAATTGTCATATTATAAATGTTTGATACCCTTCAAAGAGACTATTACGGATTCATCGGCGAAACCAAGTAGTAGTCATCTTCTCGTACCATTTCCCTTGATTCAAACCCAAGCCCTGTATATTTTGTCATATGCTTACACAACACGAATACATAAAATAGGAACATGTTATATAGAAGAATGGTGATTGAATGCTTTTCAATTGGATATGATGTTCATGCTATGTTAATAATAATGGTTTGTCTCATTATTAGTAGAAATTCCACCCCGAAAGATTGAGTATAATTTTATGTTAATTATTGCTATGAAGTTATACGCATGAGTATGTCGTTTGCTGCCAATTAATAATAATCAACTTGCTGTCCTACTGTTTATCCCTTACTTTTTTGAGTTTTTGACTCAGTTTATTTTATAATTTAATAGAACTTTGTAAACAACATTTGTAACCCTTTGAATCTATTTTCAGAACTTTTTACGAATATAAATTCCGATTATACACTGAAAGTTATCATATTTTTAACACTGCTAGGTTTTCAATTTTCAGATTTCTGTCTAGAGTTACACCGACATGATTTTCTATTAAAATAAAATGTTAATAGTAAAACAAGAACTTGAAACTTTATACTCTGTTACTAGACATGACTAGGAGTCACCTTATTATTTTTGTAATATTATTTGATGATTTTCCAAACCTATTATAAATATGAAAACATGACCCTAGGTTGCTGCCACAACACTAGTTCAGTAAAGAACCAGAATTTTCACCTAACTACATATAATATCATTTAAAACTTATTAAATAAGAGTTATAGACCTGTATGTCTAGAATCCAGATTATCTGACGGTTTTCCAATCCAATCTACAGATTGCAAGATATTCATATTTTTTGTATAGTGACGTCTAAATTCCAGAATGCAGTTTGAAAATACATTACCATGTTTAATTAACTAAATCAGTAGATTAAAATTAAGAATTAAAATCCAGGGTTATTCGTATTGATACTGAACACTGTTAGGAATTAAAATATGATTTTTATGAGATTTTTAAATGATTTTATAAATTACTTTTACATATAAGAATTTGACTCTAACATGCTACCTGATCATGTAACTAGTAAAGAATGATATTATTCGCCTTGTTCTATAGTTATAATATGTCATGTGAAAATGATTTGGAATCGAAAGGGAGTCTCGTTTCCAGAACCACCGACCAAACCTGATTTACTTTTCTGTAGCAACTGAAAAGTTGATTTTAGTACAGCAACGTCTTGCTGTCCAGAATGTATATTTTGTATTTTTTTTTAATCCATGTTGCTTTTACATCTAGTGAAGAATTAGTTATACCATGTACTGCATTGCCTTGCCATCTCCTTGACATCACTTCGAAACTTCTATACCCATTGCATGTCCATATTAACGTATAATAAAATATTAACAAGCCGGGGAAATAAGGGTCGACTTGGTAGTGAACAATCGGAGACTGTACTCGGAATGGCCCCTTGTTCTCGATTGATTATTGTCATGGATTGTGGATTATTAATTTTTAATTGTTGATTATTGTGCCGAGAACACGATCTGTGGAGTTCCCTACTATAGTCTAAACGATCACTGTTTGTATGCACCGAACCTGTGGTATGGGACACAGTATTACGTACATTAGATAGGATAATAAAATATTAATAAACCTCAGATTGGCACTTGCATTCTTGATCATGATTATTGTTATCGACCTTGAATCATTGATTACAGTCATTGTTTCTTGCATCGTTAATTTTAGACCCTTGCTTTTAGTATCAAACCTGTCATTGCTATTTGATTTTAGTTCTAGTTCACCCTTTATTGATATACCATATATTTCTTGCTTCTTTGCTTCAACTATTTGTTGTCCGTAACTTGCTTTAACGAACAATCTTTCCCCACCTCTAGTTGATGAGTTTACAGGTACCGGAGGAAATTCGACCCAAGGACTTAGTGAGCAAACTTTCTGAAGAATGGAGCTGAACCATTAGACTGCTATAGTTATTTCGTGTTATTTGTTTATTTGATTACTTTTATCGTGCTTTGTATTCCGGGCTTATGTGACCCGAAGTTTACTTTTCTCCCATATGTTGGATATTATTTTGTGAATTTATTACATGACTATTTTGGAGTTTATTCATTGTTTATGTGGTTATCTATTTCTTGCGTGGTTATGATCTTTTGTATATTGTTGAGTTGATCTGTTACAGCTATGGATGATGTACACATCATTCGCTGGGTGTAACCCCCGTTCTCGTTTATATGGATTTGCATTTTTCTTTTCTCCGTATTATTGTAGTTTTAAATTTTTTAGTAATTCTTTCTATTCTTCTAAACTCTATTGTACATATTTGAATAATCAATTATATTTTTATCAAGCCCAAACCATCTTATAGTTTGTAAGCCCAATCTTTTATCCCTTCTATATTTATTATTTTATTTTGTGAAGCCCAATCCTAAAGCCCAAGTCTATTAATCCAAGCCCACACTTTTAACCCTAAACAAATCCTATTGGATCCTAACCCAAACCCACATTTTAAAACCCACTACCCAAAATCCAACCAGATCCCCTCACCTCTATAACTGGTCCCCACTATCTCATTATTTTCCCCCATGATTTAATCCCGTAACCCCATAACCCCGCTATCTCAACTAAACCCCTAATTAATTACCCTATTATTAATTATCTATTAATATATTATAAACCCCCTCTCTTTCTCCCCCCTTCTTCCCCATTCTTCCTCTGTTCTGAAATAGAGCCCCCGAAACCCAACTCCACTCTTCAACCTCCCGCTCAACTGCCGCCACCCTTTGCTCCCGTCGCTCCTCCTCCTCGCCTTCCTCTGGCCACTGCCGCACTCCTGCAGTTGCCACCCCCTCATCTTCTCACTCCATCACCCTCACCACCATTGTCGCTCTACCCTCGCAACTCCACCGCTCGAGCCCTGAGCGCCACTGCTCGACCCCCGAGCGCCACCGCTCGACATCCCGTCGTCTTCCTCCTCTGCTCTTGTCCACGTCGCCCTCCTCGTCCCCTTCAACCATCATCGACGAAAGCACCACGAAGCACCACTGCATACCTTGACTGCCCTCCAACCGCCATTGCCTTGCCGAGCCTCGTCGTCTTCCCCATCGAGTCGTCACCCATCACAGCGCCTCCTCACCGCAACCTCGAGCACTCCTGGCCTCCGTGACTGCACCATCGCCGCTTGCCTCATCCCACCTCCAAAACCCACCACTGAGCGACTGCACCCATCGAAGCCACTAACGTCATTCCCCCTCCACTGATGAGCGCTGCCCTCGACTACCCCCGCTGTCCCAGTCCCTGTCGATGCTCCTCCTCCGATCATCACCTTCACCCTAAATCCTGATTATCCGCTCCCCTGAGTCGCCATCGCCTGCACCCCTGCACAACTCCATCAACCTCGCTGCCTCCCCTGTGCACCGCCGCCCTTCAGCCTTCCCCCCCCCAACCTCAGCTTCGATCCTCGAACGCCGTGCTACCGGCTCGACCTCTGACCGCTGCTCATCCCCTTGCTGCATTTGCCCTAGTTGTTGCTTGCTGTTGTTGTTGTTGCGCCGCGGCCTCTTGTTGTTGCCCCTCTGCTGTGGTTGTTGTGTGTGCACGTACCACTGTGCACATAGCTTGCATGTGCTATTTCCATGTGCACGTGCTGCCATCATTCCGTGCTTTGCACGTATCGTGGTTCCGTCGTTTGCACTTGTGTTACCACCGGGACTCTCATCCCGTTATTCTTTCATATTTAGAATCGTCATCCAACAGGCAAGCGTCTCTTGGGCTTATTTTTTTATTGTTCTAGTTCAAGAAAATACTCTTTGAAATCCGGCAAGTAGTAATCGAATTGAATATTGCATCTAGTTAAATTCCATTATTGATTCTTTGTTGTTTATCGTACCATGTTTATTGATTCATAGTCGTCTTATCGTGCCATTGTTATTGATTTAAAACTTGAAACATTAATTTATTGCATTGTTGAACATTCAAATGTGTTGCCCTGTCAATTGCTTGAGTTTGTACTGAGGTTTCGACCCAGTTCCTGACGTCGAAACTTAAAACCTTGTACATAGAAGTTGTAGTACACTAAGTCTTGAATCCGAAACATATTATGGATCCTCAATTAGATTTACAGATTGGAAGTTATCAATGTTTTAGTACTGGCATGTTATAATTTCCAGAACCGAGACTGTGCACAAAACCCGTAAAAAATTGATTGATCGACCTAATTACTGTGAATATAATGTATCGTGTGAATATGCGCTGGAACCGGCAGAGCGTCTACTTTCTATAATCTCTGAAGGAATCGGATTTGCATTCTTGTAGCAACGGGAAAGTGAGTTGAGTACCGATAGGTGCTGCTGTCCAGAATCGGCATTGTTATGTTTTTGCATATAAACCCATATTTTTCATATTTAATTAATTGTAATATGTATATTTCCTGTATTGCAGAGCCTTGATATCTTCTTGATATTGTATTGATACCATCATTCTTACTGATCATATTGATTGTATGCTCATAACTGATTGTTAATTAAATAATAACAAGCTGGGAAAATAATGGTCGACTTAGTAGTGGACAATATAGGAGAGTGTACTCGGAAGGGGATATTGGTCACAGCCCATATTGGTCATTGTTATCGGTCATATTGGTCATCTATTGATTGTGGATTACTGACTACAGTATCCCGATTTATCATATACTGGTCATCAATCATCGGTCATCGGTCATTGGTCATTGGTCATTGGACATTGATATTGCAAGACCCGAGTATAGGACACTGTAGAATTCACCACTATAGTCTAAACGTTCACTTGATTGTATGCACCCGACCTGTGGTATGGGACGCAAGATTGCATGCATTAGTTAGGATTGATAAAAGACTGATAGATATGAGATGAACACTGACCATTAACACTGATACTGAATATTGGTTATTGAACAATTATTCCTCGATTACTGAATTATTGATTATCGACTTTTTGATTTTTCTATCGTTCATCACTTGTTGATTCTGATATCGTTCCAATTTCTTGTTCTTGTTATATAGTCCTTTACATCTTTCACTGCTTGCTACTACTTGTCGACCGTAGCTTGCTCTAACGGGCATTTTTCCCTTATCTCTAGATGTTGAGATTACAGGTATCATGGAGGGAGAAACTGAAGGACTTGGAGAACTGTCTTCTAAAGATTAGAGTGGAAATGATAGTCATAGTTATTTTATTCATGTTATTTTTATTTCTAGCATTGTATTACTTTCGTACTTTGTATTCTGGGCTTTGTTGTCCCGAAGTTATTTGCTTTCCAGATATTGGTTTTGTATGAGACACTTCATGGAATATTCATGTTTATGTGATTTTTTTTTGCATGCGTGGTTATTGTTATATTTCATATTGTTGAGTTAAACTGTACAGCTTATGGATGATGTACCCATCATCTGCTGGGCCTCAGTTGCGTGCCCATGTTTCCTGGGAAGCAGGGCGTGACACTGGGCCTTTGTTACGTGCTGTTATTCCCATATTTTGGGAAGCGAGACTGTAACCCCTGTTTTTGGTTTTGTGTATTTTTGAGTTTATTTTTCGTTTTGGTGTATTTCTCTCTTTGTATCTTTTTCTTGGACCGTATATTGGACCTTTTGTTTCAATATATTTATTTTTATTGTTATCATCTTTTTATTTGAATTCTTGATTTAGTTGTCTCCTTTCGATTCGTCTCTTTGTGCTCGTGCCATTATTTTTTATTCTTACTGTTAAATTTATTTTTGTTTCCATTTTGTTATTTTAATTCATTCATTTGTGCCCTATCACATTTTGGATCTTTTATACCCAAACTCACACATATACCCAATACCCACCTAAAAACCCATTATCCCATTCTGAACCTATAAACCACCAAATAACCATTAATTAGCCTAATGAAATCCTATACACTATTTTTTTTTTATATCCAACCAAACCATTAGCAATCCTAATTATCATTACCCATCAGTTTATTATCCTAATCTAATGCACCAAATACCCATCATCAAACTATATGACCACAGACCCATACATTCTGTTTTTACCATGAATTAACCAATATGACCTAAAGCTCTGTTTACACTAACCCATACATTTAATTATTAACCAAACCTAATTAATTAATCCCCTAAACCCACTTAGTCCCTATCTACCCATCTGCACCCCAAAAAGCCACCCGATCCTTACCACAACGTAACCTTAAACTCCCTATTATATATACCCATTGCATGCCCCTGTTTCTCCTCTCCCTCACATTCAGCCGCAACCTAGACCACCGAACTCTCGGAACTCCCTCTCTCGACCTGCGTCCTGTACCCCCTCCTCCGACCCTCTCCCTGTCGCTCCGCTACTACGCAACACCGTGGTGCCGTGCTTTGCCATCCCATCCACCAGTGCACCAGGAGACAGCAGCAGCCGCAACAAGGCCAGCCGCCATGCCTCCCAATGCCATCTCTCGCTTTCTTGCTCTTGGGTTTTTCTTGCGCGTGCTCGAGTGCACGTGTAGATCGTTCGTGGGTTCGTTGATTTCTCGTTCATGGGATTTGTTCGTTGCCGGGATCCGTTCCTGTTATTCTTGATTTTCTTCGTTTCGTCATCGGTTATAAGGCAAGTAACTTGTATTAAATTCTTTTGCATATACAAATACTAAATACCGCTTATAGTGTAGTTGGGTTCTAGAGAAAATTTGTGTGTGAAATCCCTTGTTGACATTGTCTCTATAGCATTATCTTGACCATAGTTACCTGACGACACATATGACATAAATTAACTTAGGTTGTGCCCATTTCTTGATGTGATGTATATGTGAAACAATTATGAGAACTTGTGTGCTTGTAAGTTCCATATGATATACTTGTCGTGGACATGTCATATATCCTATTTCATGTTGTTTGGACACTTAGTAGACTGTAATTCATGTTTAGTGATCCTTCGACCAAGTTTCGTGTGATTCATGTTGGTTTTGTTCCTAAAGGAAATTCTGTGTTTTGTCGATAATCTGTCATGATCAGTAATTTAGGCCATATTAAGGTCAGAATCTTAATTTCAGTATAAAACATGAATTGTATAGGAATTCTTCTTCTTTCTAACCCCTCTAACCTTGCTTGATTTCGTTTTCGTATGTGCGAGATATGACTGTTTTACTACAGAGGTGTATATTAATTCCAGATTTTGTTTCTTGATGATTTTGACGACTAAATTATTTTGATACTTATGCTACACATATTATTTTGATCTGAAACTTTGGTCAATATTTCTATATCTATCTAGGGAGTACCCAAAATTTTGGTGGATTTTATTGATGAGTTTTATACACTGTTTCATGCTTGTTTATGAAAGTTATACTGGTTGGATTTTGCTCGCTGTTCTGTAAAGAATTGTATTTTCACCCTATTTCCTTCTACTGTATGGAAAATATTTATGAAATATGAAAGTTAGATTATTTTGTCTATTTTTATCTCCCTTTTGCAGATTTGGATTTAGTTTCACGGTTTGCGAGATATTTCAGTTTTCGTACAGCAGCGTTGGGAATTCCAGATTTGCCAAACCATCGTTTCTTGAGGTTTTCCGATTTCTGTTGACTAAACTAATTTTACTGGAATATTATGATACTAGACATATAGGAAATTACCCCAGATTTTTTCTGGATATATTTGAGGAGTTTTAATGCTGTTTTTCTGACTGAGAATTCATTTTACTGATTTCTGGTTGAACGTATTTTCTGGATTCAAATCAGTTTTGAGTTATGATTTTGTGAAACGCTATATGGCTTACTTATAATCGCTAGATTCGTGTGGAAGTATATTTTTCAGATTCTTCGACGGATTCAGATTTGGATTTCTGTAGTAACAGGAATCACTGTTTTAGTACTGTACTGTCATGCTGTCCTGAATATGAACATACACTGTTTTGCTCGTTTATATGACCGTATATCATCTATGCATGTTTATTTTTTTCCCTGAACCTAATACTGATTGTACCATGTTAGATTGACACTAATTCAAGCACCATCATGTCTGTTTGATAAGTATAATAAAAGTGATCAAGTCGGGGTTTAAGGGAAAGATCTAGTAGTGGGAAATTATAAAAATGTGTACTTGGAAGGGGGCCCGTGTTTCCCATACTGAGTATCTGTTGTACTGTATACTGATTACCTGACTGAACACTTCCCTATAGAAAGGTGTACTCAGAGGAGGACCAATAGGTTCTGACTGTCTGATTACTGTTACTAATTACCTGACTGCACACTTCCCTATATAGAAGGTGTAATCGGAGGAGGACCACTAGGTTCTAACTATTACTGCTACTGTTACTGTTACAGATACCTGAGTACACGGCCCTATATGATCCCCTACGAAATCTAAAACGGAACTGTTTGAATGTAGAAACCAAGCAATAAAAGGATGGTGCAAGAAGTGCTACCTAGTTAGTAATAGACACAATACTGTAAGAACATAACACTGATACTGTTACACTGACACCGTTATACTGTTATAATGTTATATTGTTACACTGATACACTAAACATACTGCTACTGATACTGTTATCTGATACTATTACTGGACACTATTAGTTTCCATATGACACTGTTATTGTACTGTTAGTATACCATGTTAGTTGACTTCGCTTTACTTATTCATGATAGATATCGCTATTGATGTGTTATACCATGCTACATTTGTTTCCGCTGTTATTTAGATTTGTTTCCCATGTACTTGTATCCTGCACTATAAGCGGCTCGTAACTTGTATTGACGGGTACCTTGTTCTTTTCTCCTTTCTCCTACAATTCATTAATTGCAGATCAGGATGGTCGGCTGCCAGATGGCATTGGCGAGATGATGTATTAGTGCTGAATTTTCAGCTTTATTATTATTATAATTTGGTGCTTGAACTTGAATAAATTTTATTTGATACTTGGATTTATTTGTATTTGGGCAGTGTGACCCAGAATATTATTAACTGTCCAGACTTTATTTATTTGAGATTATATTATATTTTGAATTTCAAGTAAATTTCTGTTGATCTATTTGATTCAATTGTGCATGATTGGTTGATTCTCGTGCTTCCGACTTTGATTATTTTGTGAGATGTTGTAAAGATTCCTGAATAGCTTATGGATGATGAAAATCATTCGCTGGGCTTAGTCACATATCCGTATTCCGTATTCTCTTTTGGGAAGCGGGGCATGACATGGACGTGACAATTTGTATCTCAATGTTTGATCTGTTTGTAAGTGAAAGCAGAGCATCAAAGAACCGCTGGACTCCTTCAGCCTCTTCCAATCTCGGAGTAGAAATAGGAGAACATCACTATGGATTTCGTGACAACATTACCAAGAAGTCCCAAAGGTCACAATGCTATTTGGGTAATAGTGGACCGTTTGATGAAGAGTGTCAATTCCATCCCTTTCAGAGTGGGTCAGTCCGCAAAGAGCTTGGCTGAGAAGTACATATAGGAAGCTGTGAGACTGCATGGAATTCCTGTTAGCATCATGTCCAACAGAGAAACAAGATTCAGATCCCAGTTTTAGGAGAGTCTTTAGAGGAGTTTGGGGAGTAAGTTGAGCTACAGCACTGCATTTTACCCATAGACAGACGGGCAGTCTGAAAGGTTGATTAGACACTAGAGGACATGTTGAGGTTTTGTGTTCTTCAGTTTTGAGGTTCTTGAGAAGACCATATGCACTTGGTGGAGTTCTCGTACAACAGCAGTTATCAGGCTAGTCTCAAGGTAGTTTTGTACGAGGCGCTCTTTGGTCAGAAGTGTAGATCACCAGTCTGTTGGGATGACATCGGCGAGAGAAAACTTTTGGGGGCTGAGTTGATCACAAGGACAGTCGATGCAGTGGCTAGGATCAGTAAGCACTTGCAAGCAGCCCAGGACAGGCAAAGGAAGTGGGCCGATTGTCGTTGAATGCCTTCAGAGATTGTAGTAGGCGATCATGTGTTCCTCAAAGTATCACCATAGAGAGGTGTTATCCGTTTTGGAGGTAGGGGCAAGCTAAGTCCCTGATTCATCGGTCCATTTGATATTGTGGAACGAGTGGGCAAGGTAGCTTACAGACTCGCATTTCCACCGGCTTTATCGGGAGTCCATAATGTATTCCATGTCTCCCAGCTCGGGAAGTACATCAGGGATGACAGTCATGTGACCGACTACCCAGAGTTGTTCGTGAGGCCAGACTTATCATGTGAGATTCGTCCAATCTCTATCCTGGACAGGCTTGAGAAAGTCCTGAAGAATAAGGTCATCAAGCTTTTTCTAGTTTCATGGACTCCTCACTCGCCCGGTGAGTCGACTTAGGAACTTTAGGAAGAAATCCAGAAGAAGTTCCCTCATCTCTTCGAGTAGGCTTTTCTCGGGGTTACCCTATGGCCCGCTTGAGTGAATTTCAAGGAAGAAATTCTTCTAGTAAGGTGAGTAGGATTGTAACCACTGTTTTTGAGTTTACGGATTTCTTTTGTAATTCTTTTTCTCTCCTCAATTTCTATAATTTGTTTTATTTTATAGTATTCTTGTGTTCTTCAACCCAATTGTATTCTTTCAGTCGAACAGTTTTCATTTTTTGTTGAGCCCTACAAATTCTTGTACATCTTGTTTAATTTTGGTATGTGGACTATTCAAATTAATCTACTATAATCTTGATTATGATTATTTTTGAATTCTAAACACAATTCTTTAGCCCAGTTCAACCCAAAACCCATACTATTAAAATCCATTGATTATTTTATTTAATTTAATGTTGAGCCAAACTATTGAAGCCCAACCCAATTCTACCCTTACAAATTCCCTATTTGTCTCCTCACAATCCCTAACTAACCCCATGACCAAATAAATCCCCACTAATCCTCCTATTATCTGCTAACTACCCAGTATCTCCTAATCCCCTTCATAATCTTCTCCAAACCCCCTTCACAATCACATTTTCCCTCTCACTTCTTCTTCCTTCCAGTAACCCAACCCCGACATCTCCTCACCACTACTACCACCTCCGCTGTTGAGCACCATCCTCAACCATTGTGCCTCCCTCGACCGACCTACAGCCCAGACCGCCTTCCACCCAGAACTAGCCTGCGCCCTCAGCGGCCCTCCACTTCTCCACCGCATTACACCACTGGTGCCACCCGTCGCCACAGCCAGCCACCCTGCCACCCGACCAACACCTTGCCTTCCTCCATCGCCGCTGAACACTACAGTCACCATCGATAGCCGCCCTCACCTCACCACTGCAGCAACCCCGTCCACCTTGCTTCTTGCCTTCGTCTTCGGCCACCGCATAACACCAAAGCCCTTGAACCCATTGCCATCTTCGAGTGTCACTGCAAGTCGCAGTGCCTCCCCCTTATCGCCACCTGATCAGTCCAGCGCCTCAAGCCTCCACGTCACAGTTCATTGCTACCATTCTAGTTGTTGCTGATTCGCTCTTGCTGTGTTGTCGTAGTCGCTGACGTGTGTCGCGGTGCTTCTGTTCCCTTCTGTCGATCGTCTGCACTCGAAATAATCATCTAAAAGGCAAGTCTCCCTTGAACCAACTAGTTGATTTTGTTCAATAAATATGTCTGATCTCTACAAGTAATTCCTATTTCTCCTATCGTATCTTATTTTGCTTGATACCTTTCAAAGAAACTATTACGGATTCATCGGAAAAACCAAGTAGTAGATTTCTTTTCGTGTCGTTTCTTAGACTCAATCCTAAGCCGTGATATCCGTCATCATATGCATACACTACACGAATATAAACTAGAAACACGTTATACAGAAGAAATAATGATTTGAATGCATATTGATTGTACGAGATGTTATAACTAGATTCGTGAATTAAATGCTATAGTGATAGTAATATTGACATGTTAACGGTAGGAGCCCATCCTAATTAGTGATTATAAATGCTAGTTCATTTCTGATTATATGTATATGTGGATTGATTATCATGATTATTGCAAATGCGCACTTTTTACTGCTGTCCTGCTGTTTATCCCATGTTGTAGTAAGATTATGATGCAGTTGCTGATAAAATTAACTAGAACTTTGTAAAGGTGAATTTTAGCCCACTGAACCTAATTTCTAGAAATTCTTAAGGATTTGAATTCTATGTTGTTGACTGCAAGTTATCATATTTTTGTACCGCTAGGTTTTAAATTCTATCTTGTTGTTTATAAGCATGTCGACAGATTCACTAATTAAAATATCATGTTAACAGTAGAAGAAAGACTTGAAATATATCAGAATGTTGCTAGACATGATTGGGAGTAATGATATTATTTTTATGAGATTTTTGGATGAATTTCCAGACCCGTTATATATATGAAAACTCGACCTTAGATTTCTGTTATAACACTTGATTAGTGAAGAACCAAAATTTTGACCCAGTTGCAATTAAAACCACTTAGAACTTGTTAAATGAAAGTTATACCCTTTGTATCTGGAATCCAGACCATCTCACAGTTTTACAATCCGACTTACGGATTGTAAGAAATCTAGATTCTCATGACGTAACGCCTAAATTCTAGAATGCGGTTTGAAAATACATCATCATGTTTAATTAATTAAATTAGTAGGTTAATTTAAGAATTATGACCTAAGACTTTCAAGAATGTTAATGAACAATTCCCGGAACTAGATTATAATTTTTGTAAGAATTTTAAATAAGTTTTTTTTATCGCATTATGCATGTAATCATTTCATTTTGAGTTGTTGTCTAAACAGCAGCCTTATAACGAATTGATTGGTTTCTGTAGTTTTTATAATCAAAATATATCGTGTGAATATGCGTTAGAATCGGAGGGAGTCTAGTTTCTAGAGCCTCTGACGGAATCTGATTTACCTTCCTACATCAACGGAAAAATCAGTTTTTTGTACAGCAACATCTTGCTTTCTAGAATGTGTGTTTTTGTGTTATTAAGTATAACCATATTTGATTTTGCATCTAGTGAATAGAAAAAATTATACCATGAATTGCATAATCTTGACACCTTCTTGACATCGCCTTAATACTTCTGTACCCACTGCATGTCCACATTTGAGTATAATAAAATAATAACAAGCCGGGGTAATAAGGTTTGACTTGGTAGTGAACAATCGGAGACTGTACTCGAAGAAGAGTCCCTTATTATTTGATTAATTATTGCTATGGATTGTGGAATATTGATTATTGATTATTGTGCCGAGTACACGATCTGAAGAATTCACCACTATAGTCTAAGCGATTACTGTTGGTATGCAATGAATCTGTGGTATGGAACACAGAATTACGTGCATTAGATAGGATAATGAAAGACTAATGGACTTAGCTTGACACTTGCATTCTTGATCATGATTATTGTTATTGACAGTGAATCATTGATCGCAGTCATTGATTATTACATCGTTAATTCTAGACCTTAGATTTTATTATCATCCCTTGTTATTATCTTCACTCTGTTCTAGTTCATTATTTTTTGATATACCATGTTTTCTTGCTCCTTGCTTGCTACTATTGATGAACACAATATTATTCACATTTTAGAGCAATAACTTTAGTGCAATTAGACATTTAAAAGCTCTATATGTGGTATTTAACTCTTATTTTCTCTTTTCCATAGGAAACAGTCTATAACAGCAAAACGAAGCAAATTCAGGATTGCAAGGATGAAACACAGGAAACTGCAGGAGATCAGTCGACTGATCATGCTTACAGGCGACTGGACAGGGGAATCAAGTTTACACACCAAGTCGACTGGGCTGATGAATCATGAAAATACTAAAGTCTCGACACAGTCGACTTACATCCAGAGGCAGTCGACTGATAGGCGGCAGAGTATACAGATAAGATATTCGAAGATTCATCCAAATCTAATTTCAAATCTATCTGAATCCAGATTTATGCAAATCAAATCTAGAGACTGGGGATTTCCAAGAGCACGTGGTTAACAGATAAGGAAGGAAAGAAGAAAAGAGAAAGAAATAAATCATCAAATCAAACAAAGAAGGAGTTTTCTGAAAAAAAGTGCAAAACCCTAATTCTCAGCCGTGTTCTATAAATATCAGAAAAGAAGCATCAATCGCGCTCTCTCGGTTGGCACTCTTCCAGACATTCCAAAATCACCGAATCACAAGGGTTCTGAGCGTTCAAGTCATCAACAAGGGTATCATTTTATCAACATCGAGAAAGGAGAGAGGAGATCCAGTATTCGAAGGCAGTCGACTGTGTGACAGCCAGTCGACCTTATTGCCGGACTCCATTAGTTTATTTCTCTTCTCTTTAGTCTTTAATGTTGATCATGTATTCGAATTTGTTGATTAATAAAAGTATTATTATGTGGAACTAAATTTCATAGTTGGGTAGATTGAAGCCGTAGTTATGTAGTGCTATGTTCTTCTGAATTCTTCTATTTTACTTATTGATTGAATCTAGTTGAATTGATATAGGTTTGTGATAACCACACTTGTTCTCGAAGTCTGAGAGCAGTCGACTGAGGTGAGAGCCAGTCGACTGACATACAGAACTTGAGATTTCAAGTTTGCATTATCATCTATCTGAATCTGTTATATGAGCATATTGAGACGACCCGTATCTCGTGCCTGTAATTGTAACAAAGGAATCTTTAGGGGTTCCTGGTTCAATCAACTTAAAGGATCTAGATCTGATACCAATTTCTAGAGCCTTGAGTGTTTGTTCGTTTCCACTGATCTTATGTTTTCCTTAAATACAACTTAGTAGATACCATGCTAAGGACTTAATGAAAGAAACGAATTAGAGTAGATACCATGCCTAATTCTTGGCCTAGGGAAACAGTACTTTAAAGAGTAGATACCATGCCCTTAAAGTGAACAAACATGAGTAATAAGAAGAAGTTCAGAAGGTGACTTAGCATTACTAACTATTGGTGGAGATCTAAACCCAACTATTTCATAAATATTTGTGATTCACATTTCTTAACTTAGTTTAATCTTTTCATTTCTTTTAGACTTTCAAAACAACTCTTAATGATTTTTATTCTTTTCATTGATTGGTAAGTTAAAGTCTACAATCTCTGTGGGATCGACCCTTGCTATTGCTACGCTTTTCTAACGATTCGTGCACTTGCGAGGTTTATAATTTGTGTCTAGTTTTATCTATATATTTAGGTAGCTAGATTAGCACAACAACTATTTGTTGTCCATAACTTGCTCTAACGGACACTTTACCCCCCCCCCCCCAATCTCTAGTTGATAAACTTGCAGATACGGGAGGAGATTTGACCGAAGGACTTGATGAGCAAATCTTCTAGTGAATGGAGCTGATTATTAGACTGCTATTACTTTTTCGTTCATATTATTTCCTTTCCAGCATTGTTATTATTGTCGTACTTTGTTTTCCAGACTTTTCTGACCCGAAGTTTATTTATTTTTCTCCCAGATGTTGGATATTATTTTATGGATTTATTTCATGGATTATTGAAGTTTAATTCATTGTTTATGTGATAATTTGTTCATGCGTGTTTGTGATCATATTTCATATTGTTGAGTTAATCTGTTACAGCTTATGGATGATGTACTCATCATTTGTTGGGACTTTGTTAGGTGCTCGTATTCCCGTATTTTGAGAAGCGGACGTGACAATTGGTAAGGGAATGGTACTGGCACCTAACTCTAGAGTCAATATTCTTCTTCAATCAACTTGAGGAGCTCTTCATAGCGCACTTCGTTACTAGCCACAAGGCTGAAAAAATAAGTGCTTCCATATTGGAATTGAAGCAAAGAGATGGAGAATTGTTGAAAGACTTTGCCAAGCACTTCACAGCCGAAGCAAGGTCCATCTCCTCCCTAAATTCGTCAGTGCGCCTGCCGCCTTCTGCCACAACATCATTAACAAAGACCTGAAAGCTTCCATCCCAAAAAGCCACCCAAAAATTTTACTGAGCTCCTAGAAAGGAAGGACAAGTATATCTTGGTCGTGGAAGCTATTTGTACTCAAGGCAAGAACGATTCATCTTCCGATAAACGGAAAAATACAAACAAGGACGGACTCAGGAAATTTCAGAAAGACGGCGCAGGTCAACGCCGACCACCCCCAACACTAGACTTCGACATGTTCACTCTTCAACGCAAGCGTGTCAGCCATTCTCATGGAAGTTGAGAAGGACCGAATAATCTGCCCTCCGCCAAAGATGTCCACAGCTAGCAAGAGAAGAGACAAAAACAACTAGTGTGCATTTCACATATATCATGGACACACTATTGACAACTGTAGTGCCCTCAAAGAAGAATTTGAAGGCCTAATTCACCGGAGCTATCTCTCTAAATTTGCCCAACAAAACAACAACGCTGAAACTCCTCCAGTACGGGGGCTAATAAGTGTCAATAGAGACCATCTGAATCACCAAACTCAGAACACATGGTCTTTCTCCTCACTATTCACAGAGGTCCAATGGGAGGAGATTCCAACTCCTCCCGCAAAGCCTTCATGAGGGAAGACTCTGTAAACAACATCCCGCCTGCCAAGAGCATCGATGTCCCAATATCTTTATTTGACAAAAACTGAGAAGGTTTCCGAACACTTGACGCATTGGTCATACACCTTTGCTTGGTGAATTATGAGGTACATCGCAACCTGGTAGACAATGGCAGCTCCGTAAACATCATTTTCATGAACACTTTCAATGGCATGAAGCTCTTCTGAGACCGACTCAAGCCAGACGGTTATACACTCCATGGATTTTCCGGTGTAATCGTTCAAATAGAAGGCATCATCACACTCGATGTGACAGCATGAAAGCCTAGAACCACTTGAACGAAAGCACTGGATTTTATGATAGTCGACATCAAAGCCGCATACAATGCAATATTCGGCTATCCAGACCTGGCGACCTTTCATGCAGTTGTTTCTGCCTACCATATGAAGATGAAGTTCCCGAAAATAGTAGGCATAGGCCAAGTTCTAGGGAGCCAGTATGGAGCACGAGCATGCTACACCACTATAATGAGGGACTCGGTTCTCTCCCGCAACGCCATAGAGATACTAGCAGAAAGCATTCTTAATAACACCAAGCCCACAAATAAGCTTGAAGCCACTGTCATAAACAACCCTGCCAAGAAATTCCACAAAAACTACAACTACACTAATTATCTCCAAAAAATAAGAAGCTGATTCAACTCACGTGGCGGAAAAAAGTCAAGCTAATTCAAAATTACCACAAAGAGGCACTTTTAAACCTGCCAAATCATCTCCCACTAGGTCCAAGCTCGTCCTCATCAGAATACTACGACATACTTGAATCCCCTGCCCGAAGCCACTCTGCCCATTCAACGGAAAGAAATAGTCCTGCCAAAACACATTAGTGAACCTAAAGATCTCTCATTACCTACGCAAAATAATGGGAGGCTCGTTTCAAAACAGGCAAATCCAGGCAAGGTCTACCAAATTTTTTGCTTAACGGCTCATCAACTTGAAGACTAGGGAAGCAAGGAGATAGCAATAGGGACTTGAAAAGTAGAACATCTTATGAAGTTGAATGAGGGCATCAAAAACGTCCTCTCTTAGTAGTAGTAGCAAATTTTCTCAATTTGTAATAAAGGCCAGCCACTAGAGTAGCCATTTAGATTTATTTTCAATAAATACCTTTTTCACTACCGGTCAATACATGTAATAAAGGTCAGCCACTAGAGCAGCCGCTTAGTTTTATTTTCCAATAAAATTTAGTATTAACTATTGTAGATTTTTTGTACAACTCTATGGATGCATACAATGAGTTAAACGTCAAGCCTACTCATAGAAACGACACAAAAAACTCATTAAAAGCTCCTTGTAAGACAGATTCAGAGTCCATACCTGTCACGCCCCACTTTCCAAAAATAAGGAATACGAACACATGACATTGGCTCAGCGAATGACTAACGTCACCCATAAGCTGATTATCCGATCAACTCAATAATATAATCAATACAGAATAATTACACAGGCAATAATAATAATCTCATGAACAATAATACTTGGAATTAGGCAATATAAAATATCCAAATACAATAAACCAATGTCTAAAAATAGTAATAAAATCTGGGTCATAAGCCCAATACAATAATAATCCTATCACAAATAGATAATAAGTCTCAATACATTAAGTTTGATAAAACGATAAGCAATTAAAAGCATTAAAACTTCAGAATCGTTGTTCTCCAATCCTAGCAGGCAATTCTCCTTCATTACATGTGAACACTTCATCTAAAAAGAGGAGAAAATTGTCTTTAGAGCAAGTCATAGACAGCAAGTAGAGAAAGCAAAGAACAATGGAATAACATTATAACAATAAATTCAATGGATCAATAGGAATCAATAACATCAGGCAATAATCAATAATCAATATCACGGTAATCGATGCAATTGGTATAAATAATGATTCAATATTCGGTAACAAAAATAAATGATCAATAACAATAACACTTAGCCAATATTCCTTATCAATAGTAACAATGATGAACAATATGCAGTGTCGATGTGGTGTCAATGCTTAAGTCTATTAATCATTTTAATCCTAACTAATGTAGCACTTCATGAGTCCCATTTATTTACCACATGATTGCTACATACAAATAAGTTACGTTTAGACTCAATGGTGGATTTTATAGTTCATGTACTCGGCAACGATAATCAATATTCAATAGTCACGATTCAATATTCAATGCACGATACGATAATTCGGCAACGATACAATACAGATAGATTAGGTTACCATTGTAAGCCACAATCACATGATAAAACAATAGCCGATAACAATATTTAGGGAAACAAGGGCCCCTCCTCCGAGTACAGTCTCTATATTTTCCACTACTAAAGTCAACCCTTAAACTCCAGCTTGTTAATTATTTTATCGATGCAACAATACAATATGCAATTAAGGGACATTTCGATGAATGATTGTAACAATAGAGAAACAATGAAATGATAACTTGAATAGAACAATGAAAATGATGACAATAGGATACTAGGATCATGCAATGCAATATACACACTCTAAATCATGCAAGACTACAATATAGGAACAATTAATTCATGAAAACTGAATAGTGAAATTCTGGACAGCAAGAGTAGTATGTACTAAAATGTAATTTTCTGTTATTTCAGAACTCGAAAACTAAATCCGTCAGAAGTTCTAGAAACTAGAATTCCACGCGGTTCCAATGCATATTTAAAGTTCAAAATTCGGCAACAGTAACAATGTCAAACATATTTCTATTTACAGATTTCATGTTTAGGCAGAAATTCGACATCATGTTGTTATATTTTTAGAATCAGCAAAAACTCAATAATAAATTCATTAAAAATATTTTCTAGATTCCTAAAAATGTTAAGTAACAATCTGGAAATTTTCAAAGTAAAATTTTATCATTTGATCAGCCTTTTTACCGTTTAAACATGAAACATACAAGAATCTGAAAATCTGAAAATAAAAACACAGCTGTAGTAAAACGGGCATAACTGTAATACCCCGATTTTCATTTATGAAAAGTATTATTTTATTTTTGCACGTATTGTGCACGTGCAATTTTTTGTAGTATAAAATCTTATAATCATTTTCATTGTGAATAATGTGTGTGTGTGTGTGTATATCTGTGTGTGTGTGTGTGTATATATATATATATATATATGTGTGTGTGTGTGTGTGTGTGTGTGTGTGTGTGTGTGTGTGTGTGTGTGTGTGTGTGTGTGTGTGTGTGTTCTCTAATTGTTTTTATAAAGGCCCATTTTCTTCAAATAAGCATAAGTCTTTTTAGCCCAAATCTGATTTATTTTGTAAACCATTATTTGGCCCATTAATTAAAGCCCATGAGTTATTTCTTCTTTTATCACAACTGTAATGTAGACTAGTTTTATAAGAGTATTTTTATAAAAAATTAAATGTACAATTTTTATATGGAGAACTAATGAATGCACGTGCATTGCACGTACACGTGCATGAAGCACACTATGGGCCGATTTTGAATGGAGGGAAAAAAGAAAAAGAGAAGTGGAGTTATGGGTGGTAGTTGTTTGGATCATGGTTGGTTACTACAACTTCCCCTTAAATCCTAGCCTTTTATCTTTAACTCCTAGAATGATCCTACCCCTTCATTTGCTCCAATTTTTAGTATAAATACCCCCCCCCCCCTAGCCTAGTTATTCTTGCACTCTTCATTTCTCCAAAACCTATAGTAGAAAATACAATTGTTAGTAGTATAGTAAGTGAGATAAAAGATTGAGAGTTTGTGGGTGAGTTGTGCTTGCAATCAAAGGAAGGCCGGCATCATCACAAGGAGGGCTCGGATTGCATCTTTTGAAGGTTCGGGTGCACATCAAGGAGGAGGAGGAACACTCTTTTGGCAAGCTCGCGAAGGACTCTTTTGTTTAGGAGGTGTTGCAAATTTCTTCTCTTCAAATAAGGTGGGTTATTTTCCATATTTCTAATTAGATATCATGCTAAGATTGATTGAAATGATAATGCATGAAAGAGATTAATAAGAGTACACTTAATGGGAAAAATGGCTTATTAGTTGATTGAATTGATGCTAAATAGATTGCATGTTATTCCGACATGAATCTTAAGTCGTATGTAAATTGTTTGTAGCTATGGAATGCTTGAATTAAAATTTGTTGTTAGTATCAAAACTAAATGCAAATGCTAGTAGATGAAATTGTTGCTTTATGTGATTAGATGGACTTTTGTGATAATGTTTAGAATAAGTAACTTGAAATATGTTTTGGGTTTGTAAAAGAAAAAAAAAATAAACAGGGAATTGATATAGGAAATATTAATGTTAAGTTGTATAAGAAATGTCAAAATGAGATGCGATAGTAGTAGTATACAATTTAAATTAATTGTATGAAAAATATGTGTTTAATTACTAGAAAAAATATTTTTAAATTACTGGAATGTCAAAGATTGTTTGAATAAATATTCTGGAGATTTACAAGAATTTTACTAAAAGCAAAACTAAAATAAGAGCTTTGAACATCGAAATGTTCTAATTGAACAGAGAATTGATTGAAATAAAATTCGAGTTGTAGTTGAGACAACTAGAGCCTATAGCTCAAGTGGTCGGTAGGCTCTTTGGCGCTACAGTGGCGCGGTGTAAGTGGTCGAGGTCGCTGGTTCGATTCTTGAGAACACCAATCTTTTTATGTGCATTTAAAATCTAATCAATTTTCAGTCCGAAAGCATTTAAGTCTCTGACCTTTCCTTATATCGACGAGCACAAGTAGCCCAGTGGCTAGTGTGTGCGGTTGGTTTCCCTTGGGTCGCTGGTTCGAATCCTGGCTTGGCCAGAATATTACCTTTTTTTGAAAAATTGATTTTGTGGGTTTCTTGAGGTGTAAAAAATTATGAAAAAAATACTATTGTTATTCTAAATTCATGTGAGACCTATGAAAATTAATTAGGAGTCAATTGGAAGGAAATAATGTATATTTGGGAATAAAAGTATAGTTAGAACTATAGCTTTACACTCTTATATTTCATGAAAAATGTGTTTCGCAAAGAAAATTGAGATAAGTGCTAGAAAAGAAAAATTTGAAGGAAGGAAAGTATTTGTTGTGAAGTTTGTATGAGTTATTCTTATGAAAGAATAGTGTGACAATTGTGAGTGGTGAATATTCACTTTGACTAGATATTTTGTGATATGATTTTTAATGTGGAATTACATACGGATTAAGAAATGTGTGATGTATAATTGAACTTCAAGTATGATTATTGACTCCTGAAAAGATTGGAAATCATGCAATTGGAAAAGAGAAATGTTATTGAGTATGACAACTCAAACATATGAATTTGTGAAATGAAATTGAAAATTAGGGTGTAGCCAAAACTCACACCGGCAAGTGAAAAGTGATGAAATATGATTATTGACATTGAAAAGACCAAGGTTGGGTCATTGTGAAATGAAAGAAATAAGACCGGTAGCAGTGAGAGGGCTAACTCTAAAAGATTGATTTGTTCATGATTTCATTAGAATTAAGGATTAGTTACATAGTGAAGATGTGATGAAAGTAAGAGAAAAACATTGAGTATGAGGGCCATTGGATTGGCAGCGAGAGAGTATCCCAGGATGTCCCATGATGAGTCATGATAGGGCGTGGATACTGCTCCAGAGTACCGTCCCGATGGCGACGCTCGTGGGGTGTTTGACGACTGCGGGTAGTGTCATGTCTATGGTAGGAGCTGAATTACCACAGGATGCCTGGATGATGAGCCATGTGTCAGTGCATTGGGATTCCCTCCAAGGTGCCTAGACATGAGTTCGTATGTCAGAAAACATCTAGGATACTTACCGTAGTTACAGTAGTAGATTAAATCATGACGAGGGATTGAACCCTACAAGATGAAGAACGGTTAAGGGCTTGCCCTCGGACCTATGTAGTATGGGATATATAGAATCCGAACAAGTGCGCATTAGTGTCATATAATATAAATAACTGCATTAAGGACTAAGTGCACAATCACAACACGACATCAATAGGATATTCCCTTTAGTTTGATATGTGACAAGTTTGTGTTTGTTAAATATGGAAAATCAGTTATACTGTTTCCGGCATAGAGAGGATGGCCGTGTATAATATTCGTCGGTTGAATAAACTGACGTACCCACAGTTTTGTATGCAGGGTAAATGACATGATAAAGATTAAAGGAGAAATGATGCTTAGCGATTATTCAAATGTGGATATACCTTTATATAAATGTTGTAAAATTGCTTCCGCTGTAAAATGTAAAGTGTAAAGATTTCTTGTAACTCTGATGTAAAGTGAAAAGTTTTAAATTCCTTGTAAAATTGTACGAAAGAAGTGTAAAGATCCTGTGGAATCTCGAATTCAGTGTATTTTGGAATTCGGGGCGTTACAATAACTTTTGCTACACAAATCGGAATTCAGAAATTCAAGATGTTTTGGAAACTAGAATGATAAGGTTACAATTTTTATTCAAAAAAATTATTTATTTTAAGATTATTTACTGGGTCGAAACTACCAGTCAACATACAGCCAGCAAGCGAGATACAGGTTTTAGGGTATTTTTCATGAAACAAATTAATTAGACATGATGGGTATCAATTCTACTAGTCTATAAATTATATAACTAGTATGATGGGTGCAATAACAAGATGAATAGAATTAGAATACACGCCTACATCAATTTATCATCAACAAACATTAATCTATCAACCACATACAACCTAGCAATTCTCTCTACAATAATTTATTTGTGTGACAATTATATGAACAACCCTATTATCAATTCTATATACACACATGAAAGATTCAATCTTTGTAGTCAAAAGTGGCACGATGTCAAGTAAATTGGGGTTAGCTTGTGTAAACCCTCAATATACCCAACGAAAGAGATGAACAATGTATAATACGATAACAAGTGATCTACTTGCAGAGTTTCAACAAAACTTGAATTTGATACAATTAACAATTCAAGAGGAAAATTGACTTGCCTTTTAAAAGATGAAATTGGATACCAAGAATAACGGGATGAGAATCTCAAAGCAACGAATACGAACCCGCAATAACATGTGCACACTACGTGCACAACCCAAAACAACAGAGCAAGGATTGGCAAAGCAGTAACAGCAAGATCGAACGAACGGCCGAGATCAAGATTATCAAAGATCAAAGATCAACGGCCAAGATCAAAGTAGATGATCAAGATCAAGATTGAACAACACACATCAAAACTCAAAACAGCAAACAGCCATCAACAAATCCTCGGATCCCAAAACAGCTCACAGCAAACAGCCATCAACAAATCCTCGGATCCCAAAACAGCTCACAGCAAAAATCCACATCGTGGTTGTGGCTGGGCACGATCTCGACGGAGGGGAACTATGGCGGTGGACTGGGCGAGGAAGGGAGGAAGGTGGTGGTCGACTGGACGTAGGGTGGCAGCTGAGGGAAGACAGCGACGGGGCGTGCAGCTCGATGGGTTTGAGCGGGAAAAATAGAGGAGATGAACGGGAGGGTGCAGTCGACGACTCGACGGCAACGGCGGAGGTAGACAATGGGCAGACTGGCGGTGACTCGAGGGATGTTCGAGGCTAGCAGACAGTGGTGCTCGCATTCGAGGGGTGACGCAGCGACCAGGGAGAACTGGTGTTCTGTTTCTCACCGAAACAGAGGAGGGAAATGGAGGTGATCGGGTACTCTGGATGACGACGAGGATGATGAGGGTCGCCGAGGGGATAGGGCATGGGTGGTGGAGGATAGTTGACCAGAGGAGAATGGAGAACTGGCGGCGACTGCGGTGATGGAATAGGGTAGCGCTCGACGAAGGGGGAGATGAGGGTGGTGGATGAAGGCAATGGCGGCTTGAAGCACTAGAGGAGGGCGACGCAGGGGCTAGGACAGCAATGGAGGTCGAGGTCGGGGAGGAGGTGAGGCGACGAAGATGATGGGTTCTCGGGTTAACAGATCAAGGGTAGAAGATGAAGGTCTGAACGGGGGGGGGGGGGTGTTCAATAGTATGGGGTGAAGGGTTTGGCGGCTGGGGTGTTTAGGGTTAAGCTATAAGGTAGGTTAGGGTTTTGGTAGTGTATTTATAGGAGTTATTGAGATATTGGGTTTTGGGTAGGATCCAGTAAGGAGATAGGTTAAAATTCAATATGAATGGATCTTGAGTTTCCGGTTTAAATCCAATTAGAAAGTAGGCTATAGGGTTTATAAAATATACATATAAATATACATTGAATCAAATAATAAGATACATATAGGTAGAGTATGTTCGGGCTTTACAAAAATAATAATAATAATAATAATGGCAATAAGAATAATAATACTAATAATTACAATAATAATAGTAACAAAAATATTATTATTAATAATAATAATAATAATAATAATAATAATAATAACAATAATAATGATAATAACCGCAATTAAAGTAATAACAATAATAATAAGATTAAAATGATCCAACAATAATAATATATTAGATTTTAGGCTCAAATATAAATAGTCGATCGATAAGAAATGGGAAGTAAGATTAAAATACACCATTATTCAAAATGAATAAAACTTTCAATTAGAAAACACTTTAATAAAAGATCCAAAAAGAATTTAGCACAAAATAAATTTACAAAAATCAAAATACAGAAAATATTCAGAAAATATGTATTTACGGGAATGGGGGTTACAATACCCATGGCTCGAAGTTACTTTAGCAATTTGCAACAAAGCAAGTTCAGAGTTCGCTTCGCCATTTGATCTGCTCCTACAGTCTGTTAATGTCTCGACGGCAGGTTTGGATTCCATACCCATGGCTCGATGTTACTTAACCAACTTGCGACAAAGCTAGTCCGGAGTTCAACTCACCATTCAACATGCTCCTACAACCTGTTAATATCTAAACTAACAAGTTCGAAATCCATACCCTGACTCGAAGTTACTTTAGCTGCCTACAATCAAGAGTGTTTGAAGTTCAATTCGTCATTCGACCTGTTCCTGAAACTAGATAAAATTCCTTAAAGATAAATTAGATGTCCAAAATCATGGAGTAGTTACTCCAATAAAACTTGCAAAAGAAACATTTATGGTTCAACTTGCCACTCGATGAGACTCTCACAATTTGTTGGAGGGCCCATACAGCAAGTTTGGAACATAGCACTAACTCAGAGTTGCATCTACAACTAGCTGAGTACAAGATGGATATGTTCTAAACTCCGTCAAACATTGCACATACCATTGACAGTTCGTTAGCTATACACAACAAATTTGAGGCCTTTTATTTAGCTACAAAGAACTCAGTTGACGGCTCATCAATCTCAACGACAAGTTGCACAACATGGATCAAGCATATGAAGAGAATTCTTCAAATCACAGAACTATCGCAAATCTATGCAGTCAGATCCAGCATCACAACAAGTCTCATTACAACTGCAGAATTACAATGAGTCTGCGTTTCATACTTACGAATCGCTACAAAAGTCTTGCAAATACTATACATCAAACTGTCCTGTAAGTCGTTCTTCTGGCTACACATTATAGTGATGCTCCGCCTAAGAGACACAAACCTCTTCACCGACCTCCTGGGAACTAACAGCTCCCCAGGGCTGCCTCAGCTCTTAACGATGAAAGTCAAGACAAGTTTTCCTTAGGCAGGCAAGCTATAGGTTTATCCTACCACCTTCACCTGAGCAGGCTCCAATTCTGTCCTGCATAACACACAGCGTAAACGGACAAGTCCTAACTTCGTTAAGCACAGCATAGTGCGAACAAGTGCAAACTCGGCATACCGAGGATGTCATTTGGTGTACACGACGGCTTATCAGTACGGAGAATAATGGAACTACTTCAAATGTTGAACAAACAATGGACTTCACTTTGACATCAAGAAGACTCAGGATGAGCTCCATCAGCAACTCGTTGGCTCCAACCAGCGAGTTCAACACTTCGATCACCACTCAAGCTCCATTAGTAACTCGTTAGCTTCAAACAATGAGTTCAACGCTCTGATCACCACTCGAGCTCCATCAACAACCCGTTGGCCCCAAACAACAATTTCAATTGTCATGCCCCACTTCCGAAAAGTAATATGGAATACGAGTACGTGACAAAGCCCAGCAAATAATTTTCATCATTCATAAGTTGTAGAATCGACTCAGCATCATAACAAGAATATAGCAAAATATACACAAGCACGCAAGCAAGAATAATTTACTAATCAACAGAAAAGCATTTGAAACAAATATAAATATCCCAAATAAATTTAAGATCTGGATCAAAAGTAAGACTTCAGGACTACAAGCCTGTTACAAGTTTTAAACAGTAACAAGAATTAAATAAACTCAAATAAAAAAATAATTGAAGCAAGCTTTTCCAAGCGAAGCCTAGAAGGTTTGCTCACCAACTCCAGCAAGCAAATCGTCTCCAAAGTCTGTATTATCATGCAAAAGAAAATGGAGAAACAAAGACAAATGCTCTTAGTGCAAGTTAGGACCGCAAGTAGTACAAGCAAGGGTATGAAAATAATTCAAAGAAAAATATGAAACAAGATTTGGAATCAAGAATGTATGACATTATATAATAGGGATGCAACAAGTAGTGGAGTTCAAGAGACTAGCTAGCAAGTAAGACAACTCAAGTAACAGGATTGGGTAACAAGTACTAGTAGCAGGAACAAGTGGCAAGTGAGCATGTAACATGTATCAAGTAACAAGTAACAAGTATCAAGTAACAAGTGTCAAGTAACAAGTATCGAGCAAGAGAGGTTTCAAGTGTGAACAAGTGACAAATTATTCTTAAGTCTAATGTTTAACTCTATCTAGGTAGCACTTCATGTGTCCCAACTATTTACCACATGGTTGCTACATACAAACAGTTACGTTTAGGCCTAGTGGTGGATTTTATAGGGCGATGTACTCAAACATCAAGTATCAAGCAAGCATGTTCATGAATCATGTAATCATATAACTAGTTCATGTGTCAAGTAATAACATGACAAGTCATGAATCAAATAATATGCTGGTCCATGAATCAAGTGTTCTATAACCAGTCCATGAATCGAATAATCATATACTAGTTCATGAATCAATAGTAACTAGTTCATAAATCAAATAATAATATAACTAGTTCATGAGACAAGTATCATGTGGGAAACATGGGCCCCCTTCAGAGTATACTTACCTATATTGTCCAGTACTATGGTCTTTTCCTTAAACCCCGGCTTGTTATTTATTATTATTATCAAGACAAGGATGAAAGTGTGTAAAACAGGGCAAGTAAACATGATCAAGAATAGGAAACAAGTTTAAGCTAGATAGAAGGCATATTTGAGGGTCAAAATAAATTAAAATTTTCAAAAACGACGAGAATTCCAATTCTGGATAGCATGACGTTGCTGCACCAAAGCTGTGATTCCCGTTGCTACAAGAATACATAATAGTTGTAGCAATTGGTGTCAAAACAACAAACTACACAGGATTCGTGTTCAGCCAGAATTTGTAAAATTGTGTTTTTAAAAGTTAAACAGGTCTGAAACTTTATTAATTAATTCCAGAAAAATTAGAGAATGTTATCTAGTGTGTCTAGTATCAGCATGCAAATTTTCAAGTCATTATCTTATAGGTAGCATAGTTAACTTAATTATGAAGCAAAGTGGTGCAGCAAATTCGCGAATCTGGAATTCTACTACACAGCAGCAGCAAAACTGCGATAACTCACAAACCATAACTCAGAATTCAATTCCGTAAAAAGGATAGCAAGCTAGACATCTGGGGCTATATTTCATGTTTAGAACTCAAGTCCAAATTCTAATGTCATCATGGTCAAAACAGCAAGCAAAGATAGGAATAGCAGCATATGTGAATTTCTTTTATATAAAAGTGGCATGATAAATTACTAGTATGAGTCTAGGTTAGAGTATGATGCAAATATGGATGTAATGGATATCAAATCAGCAAGTCACATTTATTTCTTAGCTCAAAGAATTAAGATCAACACATACATCGTACAACATACATCTACAAGTCAATGAGGTTCTTAGTTTCATGTGTTCAAGTAATTAGGAGATAAATTAGATCCAACAAGTTGTGAAACGTATATATCAACGAAAGGTTGTGACTCTTATGATCATGGGGTTGATAAGGATTAAAATAAGATCATCAAACGATAAGCCAAAGGGGAGTCACAACTACGATCTACTTGCAGTATTTTTAAATAAAAGTGTGTACTAGAATAACAAATTGTACAAGAAGATACTTGCCTTGATTGGATGAGGGCGTTGATCGATGATCAAGATCGGATGGATCGGATCGATGTGGATCTTGATGGTGATCAAGATCAAGACAATCGGACGGCTCAGATCTGACCTGATCTGATCAAGATAATGGAGATCGGACGGCCCATAATGCTCTGATGGTGATGATTAAGATGATCTGAATCGCAAAGAGATCGAGAGGCCCAAATCTGATTTGATTGATCTGATCTCAATCTAGAGGAGATCAAGGTGATCATCACGATCTGGAGCAAATCGAGCGGCTGAGATTCAATCAACTAATTCGCCCCCCCCCCCTATTTTTCACTTACAGTGATGGATAGAGAGGTAGTGGGAGGGATCAGCGGCAACTGCTGGTAGCGTCGAGGGGAGTTCGACGCAGGAAAACGACGGCAGTGATGTTCACCGAGCAACGACGGGGGTGCTCTACTTTGATGGGTAAAATAGAGAGAAGGCGGCAAGGGCGGTCGTGGCGTGGTGTGCAGCGCTTGGGAGCAGGCACAGCACAGGAGGTCGTGATGGGCGGCGCGAGCGACAGTGGGAGGTCGGGAGGCAGCACACAGAGATCGACTGTTGATGGGTTCGACAAGAACCAGAGGAAGAAGAAGACGACGTGGTTGGGGGAGCTGAACAGGCGGGAAGCCAAGGCGATGGCGGTGATTGGTGACAGGGACAACATGGTGGCTGGTTGCGGAGGTCGAAGACGAAGAGGGCGACGACGAACGGGTTCTTCAGTGGTTGGAAAGGCGGCAAGGCAAAGGAGGGTGACACAGCGGGGGCGAGGCTGGAGGAAGAGAGTTGCGGGGAGAGGCAAGGTGTAGGCAGAGGGCGAGGGAACGCATGCAACGAGCTCGTGGGTTGGAGGTTGCGAAGGCGGCGCTGGTGGTCGAAGACATGGAGTGGAGAATGGGTTCGGTGGAGAGGTGAGATGAGGAAGACGAAGGTGATGCGGGAATGAGATGGTGGTCGGGAGATGATGACGACGATGACGGTGAGAGGCCGAAGGTGGTGGTCGGAGTGAATGGGAGGAGCGACGGGGCGTGGGTGATGGGGATGAGCGAGATGGGCGGAGGTAGAAGAAGGGGCTTGAACAAGTGCGGCGGGTATAACAGTAGGGGTAGGGTTTAGGGTTAGCTAGGGTTAGGAGTTAATTAGGTTTATATAGTATAGGGTTATTGGGTTTGGGTTTTTGGGTAGATAATCCAATTAATAGGTTTAAATCCAATGGGGGGAAAATAATAAGCATTATAGGAGTTTATAAAACATACATATACACATACATTAAGTCAAATAATGAATACATATAAAATAGAGTATGTTCAGCTTAAAATAAAATAATAATTATAATAATAATAATAACAATAAAAATAATGATACTGCAAATAATACCAATAACAAAAATAATACTGATAATAGTAACAATAATAATATATGTATATCAAAATGCAAATTCGAGTTTAATAGATTTATTAAAATGGTCCAAACAATATATAGTATAAATAGTCGATCAAATAAAAATAGAAATTAGAATTAAAATATACAATTATTCGAAATAAATAAAATTTCCGATTAGAAAATATTTTAATAGAGAATCCAAAATGAATTTAACACAAGTAACTTATAATTAATCAAAATACATAAAATATTTATTTACGAAAATGGGGGTTACATCAATGCTCCGCTCACTGCGCGAGCTCCATCAACAACTCGTTGGCTTCAAACAACGAATTTAATGCTCTGCTCACCGTACGAGCTCCATCAGCAACTCGTTGGCTCCAAACAATGAGTTCAACATTCTGATACTGCTCGAGCACCATCAACAACTAGTTGACTCCAAACAACAAGTTCAACGCCTTAATCATCGCTCAGGCTCCATCAACAAATGATTGACTCCAAACAACGAGTTCAATGCCTTGATCTTCGCTCAGGCTCCATCAATAACTCGTTGACTCCAAACAACGAGTTCAACGCCTTGATCTTCGCTCAAGTTCCTTCAACAACTCGTTGGCTCCAAACAACGAGTTCAACGCTCTACTCACTGCACGAGCTTCATCAACAACTCATTGACTCCAAACAACGAGTTTAGCACTTTGCTCTCTGCTCGAGCTCCATTAAAAACTTGTACACTCCAAACAAAGAGTACAGCATCCCACTCTTTGCTCGAGTCCTTCCAACGACCCATCTTCTTCATGTCAGCATCCAACACCGGCCAAGAATTGTCTCTACAAACTCTCTAGGCACAAACAGTGAGTCCAAAACATCAAATCCGTCATAGGGTGTCTCTACAACAAGTTTAACATTCAAATCTGTCTCAGAGTTGCCTCTCAAAAGTTGTTAGGCTCAAACGGCAGGTTTAACGTTCAACTCTATCTCAGAGTTGCCTCTCTAAACTTGTTGGGCACAAACAGCAAGTTCAAATGACCAACTCTGTCTCACGGTTGTTTCTCTATAACTCGCTTTTACCAAACAGTGGGTTCAACGTTCAACTCTGACAAGAGTTACCCCTACAAACTTGTTGAGAACAAACAACAAGGTTTAACGTTCAACTCCGTCGTAGAGTTGTCTCTCCAAACTTGCCGAGTTCCAACGGCAGGTTCAACGTTCAACTCTGACTAGAGTTGCTCTAAAAAACTTGTCGGGAACAAACATATTGATATCTCTTAATGGGTTGTTAGTCAGATCTCTTATGCCCAACAAGAGAGTAACCGACTCTATCTCTTAATAGGGGAATGTACAGACGATAACATATTTATATCAATTTTCTATCCGAATCCCAGACCTATAAATACCCTCCCCCCTCCCTCGGTCAGCAAGTAATCCAAAATATCCTTTTCTAATCCCAAACTCTCTTCCTCTCTTTGTTTCTGACTTGAGTGTCGGAGGATCTGACGCTGGGGCCAACTCCGGTGTTTCAGCCTTTTTTGTAGGTCTATCGTACGCATCAGGAGCCGTCGGATCCTGATCCAGGTTCTCTTTCAACGATCTAAATACAATCTTAGGTGCTCTAACCACTTTTCACAGCAACGATCAAATGCCAGATCTTTAGTAGTTACCGTCAAAATAGAAACTCACTAACTGTTTGCTCCCACACCAAAATAAGCAGCAACAGATTGGAATCGTCTATGCGAAACTATACCGATCTACATCACATATCAAAACTTGCTGAAATGCCAACCGTCTTCATTAGCAAGCTCATTCTTTGGAGGACCCTATTCTTCTTCATCGGCCAGAGCAGCCTAACAGCCTAATTAAGCTCCTCTCAATGGAGATGCGGGGGGCTCCCGACAAAGCCATCATGAAACACATTATGAATGACACCTTCTACATGACCATGTCTCAATCCATTCTACCACCAGCCACTCGATGCCCTCGCGGTGTCCCCAAGGGTCAAGAGACATCTGCCAAATCATCAACTCCAAACAACAGGGGTCCGACCTCTGGACCGCTTGAATAAGAGGCATGGCCGAGGTGAGGTCCCTATTCAGAACATCAAGAAAACCGGAGCAGCAACTCCCCTTGAAGGCAAAGGTCAAGACTTCATCTTCTCATAGGGGGCATAGTGAAGAAAGAAGCTCGACTCGTGAAAGTCGAAAGATTCATAAGAAGAACAAAGAGAAAGGGACTCATGTCACTAGGGTCGAACTTGAAAACGTCATGCACGACATCCTCCAAGCCATTCGAGGTACTCATGATCAAGGTTGACACTCATGAGTTCATCGCTCAACTCCTTCAAAAGAAGAAGAGTACGGCGACTCAACTAGCTCCAAAGGGAGGGATGACTAAGTACTTCGCCACATCCGAGAAGTGGATGATCGCTTGGAGAAGATAAAGCATGAAGGAAACTGACCCAACATAGCTTACCGCCCTGTTCGACCTCCTTTCAGCGTATACATCCTCAAGGCACTCATTCCTAAGAACTTTAAAGCTTCTCAATTTGAATCTTACGATGGTGAATTAGACTCGGTAGACGACATGTTAGTCAAAAGTCTCTGGAAAGAGGACCATGTAACCAATCTTCAAGAAGAATTTGGAGAATTGGACAAGCATAACATGTGGTTGAATCCTTCAAAGTGCACCTTCGGGGTCTCCTTTGGTAAGTTCTTGGGCTTCATGGCTAGCCAGAAGAGAATCGAAGCAAATCCTGAAAAGATCCAAGGAATGTGCAACATGTATCCCCTAACCACTGTTAAGGAAGTGCAGAAACTCACCAGGCACGTAGCCGCTATCAGTCGTGTAACACCCCGAATTTCATAACACAGGTAATTTGTAGGACAACCAGGATCTTTACTTCAATTTCGTACAAAAATATAAGAAATTTAAAACGGTTTCATTACAATGTCATTAATTACAATACACAGCAGAAAATTTACAAAAGAAATACAATTTATAATCAGCAAACATCTTTAATCCTACAACATCCATCGACATCAAACTCATGCCCACATCGCTCGCTAATCCAACCTGCAACTTGAAAACTATGGGCACTTCAGTTGCATACAACTGACGCAATGCTATAATACATCGATTCCTCTATTTTAACAATCACAAACTTGAATGCAAAAACAGAAAATATGACTATCCTAAACATGTCGATGTATGATATGAACCTAATGACTAATGCAAACACTCATACAATGAAAACCTAATGCGCACTTGTTTGGATTCTATGCATCTCATACTACATAGGTCCAAGGGAAAGCCCTTAACGTACTCCTTATTATAGGGTTCAATCCCTCATTATGCAAACCTAGAACCATGGCAAAGATCAAAATTTTGACATACTGTGAGTATTGGTTCTCGCCCCAGAACTCTGGAGGTCAGACTCCTTCCTCAGATAATCTAGAGACTATTTCACTCACAGCCAGAAAATAAATGGAGAATACCTCACCCCGTAGGTCACTCTGGAACCCTCATCACACGAATGCCTGATGAGCATCGCACTCGTCCCATAACTCTGGAGGTCAGAATCCTTCCTCGGATAATGTGGAGACTATTTCACTCACATCTGAAAATAAATGGAGAATACCTCAGTCCGTGGATCACTATGGGCTCTCATACTCACGTTTGCTCAAGTTTCATCATTCTCCAATCTAGTGCATGTCCTTAAAATTTAATTCATGAAGATTCTGACCTAGAGCTAGTTTACCCTACCGAACTTAAACCAAGTCACTGAGAACGCTATCCCACACCGGCCACTTCTCACATTTTCATTTATCAATCTTGTCAAAATTTTAGGTCTCACTCAGCCTTTAGAATCCACACATCGAAAATTATAAACTCATTAGGTTATTCATAACCCCTTTATAAAATTTCTCATTCATTAGAATTCATTTGATTCTTTCATACATTCTCTTTAAATTCATCATTCTCAAAACAAATAGATAACTTCTTATCCATTCTATAAAAAAAAATCAATAACACATCATTATGCAAACCAAGGACCATGACGAAGATTAAGATTTAGACATAATGTGAGTATTGGTTCTCGTCTCGGAACTCTGGAGGTCAGACTCCTTCCTCAGATAATCTGGAGACTATTGTACTCACAACCGGGAAATAAATGGAGAATACCTCACCCCGTAGGTCACTCTGGAACCTTATCATACGAATGCCTCATAAGCGTCGCACTCGTCCTAGAACTCTGGAGGTCAGACTCCTTCCTTGGATAATCTGGAGACTATTTTACTCACATCCGGAAATAAATGGAGAATAACTCACCCCGTGGATCACTCTGGGCCCTCATACTCACATTTGCTCAAGTTTCATCATATCTCTCATATTGTGCATGTCCTTAAAATTTAATTCATGAAGATTCTGACCTAGAGCTAGTTTACCCTACTGGACTTAAACCAAATCACTGAGAACGCTAGCCCACACTGGCCACTTCTTACATTTTCATTTATCAATCTTGTCGGCATTTTGGGTCTCACTCAGCCTTTAGAATCCACACATCAAAAATTATAAACTCATTAGGTTATTCATAACCCCTTTATAAAATTTCTCATTCATTACAATTCATTTGATTCTTTCATACATGCTCTATAAATTCATCAATCTCAAAACAAATAGATAACTTCTTATCCATTATAATAAAAATTTCAATAACACTTCAATTTGGTAAAACCATCACAAATATCATACAACTTTTTTTTCAAATTCATCCTTTAATTATCTCTTAATTCGTCATCTAGCACAATTTACATAAATTCCAAATTTAAATTCGATTTCATACGATATAAAATTCTAGAATAAATCTAGATTAAAACCATCTTGTTTCAATCTTTTAATCACATTTAATTTAAAACGAAATGACTCCAAAATTACTTTTAAAATTACTTTAATTTACAATGTAATTTGTCCAAAAAATGAATCTTGAAATTATATATACCATCTTGTCAAGATATCCCCTTAATACTCTATAATAATTTTAACTCTTTATAAAATAAAACAACAACAACAACAATAACAAAACACCCCGACCCTAGAAGGAATCGAACCAGGGGGTGCGCCCCATTCTAAATCGCACCCAACAACCGATAGTCCAACTCTATGTTGGCGTAGATGAGACTCACAGAAATTCCCATATATTTATGTCTACTGTTTGGTGAAATAAATAAACTTTTAAAAGAAAACAGAGCCCCCCAAGGACTCAAACCCGCAACCAACCAAAGCCCCTACGCACGTGCACAGTTCACAGTGCACTAAACCACAACCAAGAACCAGTAAGTCCAAGTGGACTTGCTGTCTACAATTGCACAAAATTTATTTTTGAACATGAAACTCTTTGTTTCACATCGGAGATATAATTTAGCCATAATTCAATTCTACAATCACTCTTAAAATTACTACACACTATACTGAAATTTCTATTAAGATTTCCAGGGAAGAATTTACTTAATCTAGTACATTTCAACACGGTCTTATACATATATCAATCTACTTGTATTTGATATGAAGTTTAGCATGTAATTCGCATGTATAAATATCTCATACTCATGGTTCAATTTCATGATAATAAATCAATTTACATGAACAATATTCATTTAATATCTAAAATTTTAGAGAAGGCAATCACATAAGACATTTCTACAAGTTTGAATTCTAATTACCATTGCACATATTATTTAGAACAAAACTCACTCTTATATTAATTTAGACAAAATTCTAGAGAAAACTCCTACACATACACATTTCACATAAGAATTTAATTATCACCTATATGTTTACATCTAAGCATACATAATCTACAAACATTATAAAACATCGTAAACACCCACCTCTTTTGATGTATTCCCTAGGAAATAGAACTCCTAACAAGCTCTACAATCCCTCCTCAAAATCCGAGCTCCAAGGAAAAAAACCAACAGCAAAACACTTTGAAAGTGCTCAAATGATTTTTTTTCTCCCTTTTCTTCATTGAGGCCGGGAAGGGGGTTTCTATTATAAAGAGAAAGTTAATGGGAAGTTGTATTAAACCACCCACTAATCTAATAACCACCCTCTGATCCTAAAACTCATTCAAATTTTGTCTTTTCTCTCCCATCAATAGGCCGGCCATACCATGGGGAAAGCACGGGCTTTCGAAAAAGCTTGTGTGTGCACATACAATGCACACCAAAAAATTAGCAATTTTATTTAATAAAATTTTCATTTGTTACTCAAAATTTAATATGGATTCAAATTAGTTAGTTTCATTAAAAAAATAAACTATACATTTATACACTGTAAATAGAAGGAAAATATTTACATATTCTAAAGATTTTCTGATTGACACGTGCACAAAGAAAAACACATGTAAAGCACGTGTGAATAAATATTCATACACAAAATAAATTCAAGAGAACGAAAAATGTTCATAACAATCGAAATACAAATATTCAAAATATTTATATTAATAATGTTACGGATATTACACGTAACGGTACAAAATTCAAGTGTGTAACACACGTGGAGCAAAATTGTCAGAACTCAATTTTGCAGGGTGTTACAGGTCGATTCCTGTCTAAGTTCGGAGAGAAATGTCTCCTGCTCTTCAATGTTCTATGTGGAGCAAAAGATTTCAAGTGGGGAAATTGAATTCGAAAGAGTTTTGATATGATCTTTAGAGCATGATCCAGAAAAGCGTCAACAAATTTGGGATTGTTTTTCTAATCAGCGAGTTGAAGTTCACCATGCTCATATCGAATCAGGGGCATACCATAGTAATGGTTTTTTTTTCCACATTCAAAGTTATATTTATTTTATAATTTGTTATGTTAATTTTTTTTCTTTTTAAACTTGTTTATTACTTAGCCCTCCAGTAAAATTATTGTCGCTTCGTTCCTGGAAAGATCCCTAAGTTAAATAATCCTCTAAACTTACTGTAAATCATCCTATCTAGAAAAGATGAGTAAGGTGACTTTTCGCTATTTGGATGAGTAAGGTGATAATGGGGAATAACAAAGAATAATAATTAGAAAACAAAACAAAACAATGCAATAAACCAAAGAGAGAATAGTCTAGAGAAAGCAAACTCAGTCTTTAAAAACACAGATGACATGCCATGTAAAGTGGTTTGGTCTACTTCACTCCCTAATGTTGCTATTTTCTATGTCGGAGCAAACAAATGTTGTGAATTCTTTTTATGGAAACAATAAAAGATATGACCTTTAGTTTTTGCCATTGTTCATTGCTGTAAACATATCTTGATTCTAAAATCTGACACGTGTGAACGCTTAGATCTGATTTGAATGGTTGTGAACGCTCTGATTAACCTGCAAAACAGTATGAAACACTAAGGTTGTGCTCGACGATAGATCCTCCGAAGCCCAAGTTAGAAAACTCAGAAGATATAAAGAGTTTTAATAGCAAAATTTTCGATTACCTTGTCTTTTAGGCGGTCATGGGATATTTATAGTCACTAGGGTGGCCAGTTTGAAGATATTAATTTATCTATATTTCTCTATTTTTTGATAAGGTCGGTTATTCTCTTCTTCATGAAGAGATAGAGTCGGTTACTCTCCTCTTGATAAAGAGATGGAGTTAGTTTACTTCGTTCTTCATGAAGAGTTAGAAGTAGTTGTAGAGATAAAGTTAAGACTATTCGCTGTTAAAGAGATTGGGTTTTTAAACGTTCTCTTACGGATGGAGAGATAGAAGTAGTTACTCTCTTAGAGATAGAGAGTTTAAGATATCACTTCAGAGAATTGAGAACTTCTTCATGTTGGACCTCGATAGCAACCTAGTATAACAAGCCTATTTTTGGGTTCTTGGACTTAAAAGATGCCCAACTTCCTTTTACGGGCCTGTGTATGATGAAATTTACTGTTTTACCCCTAAGAGTTTTAGAATTCGTGCCCAATTTTAATGATCTCGATTTGGTTATATTTTTTCCCATATTAGCTCTCAAGCTTCAACTTCATTTAGCCTTGCTGTAAAGGCCTCACAAAATGCGTACATTATACATGACATCATTCCTCCTCTTTTCTCCCTTCTTCTTTTTCTTTTTTTTTTAATTTTTTATTTTTGCTTGGGGGGTTATGGGCCTCTCGCGACCGTTGGGGGGCCATAGGTCGGGTGCTCAATGGTCAGGATCTGACCGCCTATGCCCCCCTTATATAAACCCCCTTACTCTCACCCCCTCTCTCCTTCTTGTTTCCAACTTCTCTCGAAATTTCTCCGATGAGTTTTTCCATTCTCTGGCGATCTTTCAGATAGTACAGGTCAAATCATATAACTTATATTTATTTATATAATGTCTAGGATCTTTTCGGGCGATGACTTCTCTTCTTTCAAACGATCTGTAAAGGAAGTGTTTACCTTTTGACCCAATAGAATAGAGAAGGGGAAAGGGGTGGCGGAGCAGTCTTCTGTGAAGGTGGAGATGATTGTTAAGGTGGATAGGAGGGCAGGCAAGTTTGGGAAATACTGATGTCCTCCTACGGGTTTTACTCGTATTCGATAGTACCCCGATGACTTGGGATCTAAAGGAGCACGACCTTCGATATAGGAGCCCTAGTTTCACGAGGTGACCGAGGCTAACTTTATCTCGAATATCCTATCTAAGGTGGATCTTCATCTGATTAGAGACGGATTTGAAATCCCCTCCTAGTATGAGCTTCTTTTGCCCTGCCTCGGAACTAGGGTATGTTTGACGCTTCTTAACGAGTATTGCTTCTTTTCTTTTGATGCCCTCCATGCCGGCCTTCGGTTTCCGATACACCCCTTCATCAAGGAAGTCTTGAGGTGGCATACGACTAACCCGATACAGTTTGTGTTGAACATGTTGAGGCAGGAGAACACCTTCATCCTATAGTGTCAAGCAGAGGGTGTTGAGCCGAGCTTAGCAGTACTTAGGGTGCTCTTTAGGATTCAACAGAAGAGCAAGTCGGAGTTTCACTTCTACCACACTCCATGCACAGGGGTGAAGCTGATTGAGGTCCTGGATTCGATCAAATTTTGGAAGAAGAAGTTTTTTTTAGTGCGTAGTCCGGAGCTCTGGGCGATCTTGACTAAGTGGTAAACTGTTGTTCTGAAGAGGGTTAGGGTGAACCCAGTATTAAGGGATGCAAAGAAGAAGTTGTATGAAGACCTACGTTATGATTTAGATGAGTTTCATATGATCTATGTTGGTTTTATGCATGAAGAAGATTTCAGTTATGGTTGTACCCCATTTTTGTTCAGTATTTTAGACCCTACTAAGGTCAGTATATGAAAATTAATTGTGAATATGAATTATAGAGAATTATGTCTACTTTCAGATTTTTTGACAGATCTCAGTTTCGATTTGTGAGTTGAAAGTTATGACTATTTTACTACAGATATGTTTAAAATTTCAGATCCAGTTTTATATGAATTATATAGAGGTAATTATTTTTCTATTGATGCTAAAGATAATATTTTGATCTAATATTTTGCTGAGTACAACTATACCTGATTGGGATTAATCCCTAATTTTTGTGGATTTAATTAATAACTTTTATACACTATTCTATGCATACAAACAACTACTATACTTGCAAAATTTTTCGTACTGCTCAGTAAAGAAACATAATTTCGACCTAATTGTATTTGCTGTTTATAAAAATTTTGTGAATATGAAATGTAGCCTACTTTATCTATTTTATCACCTTTTGACAGATCTGGATTTTGATTTATATTTTGCAACATATTGTTGTTTTAGTACTGTAGTGTTTATTATTCCAGATTTATAAAACTACTGTATCTTGCTACTTTCTGATTTTACTTGACTATTTTATCTATGTTGTAAAATTATGAAACTTTATTTTCTATTACTAAACATACTAGGGAATAACCCGGATTTTTCGTGGATTGAATCAGTAAGTTTTTATGCTGTTTTCCTGTTCTTGAATACAAACTTCTGATTTCTAGCAGAACACGTTTTCTGGATACAAATCTGTTTTGAGTCTTATTTTTGTGAAATATCATATGACTTATATATATTTGCTGGATTCGGCCGAGAGTCTATTTTTCAGATTTTTTGACAGATCCAGATTTGCACATTTGTAGCAACGGGAATTTCAGATTTAGTGCAGTGCTGTCTTGCTGTCCTGAACTAGAATTTTCGTTGTCCTAATCTTTTATGAGTTGTCTTTCACTTGTGCATATTAATCTTCCAACCTGAACCTGTTACTTGTTCATGCCATGTTATTCTTGTCCTATTTTGTGACACATACATGCCTGTTTGATAATAATAACAAATAACCAAGCCGGAGTTAAGGGAAAGATCTAGGAGTGAAAAATATAGAAATGTGTACTTGAAAGGGGGCCCGTGTTTCCCACCTGATTATCTCTTATCTGTTACCTGTGATATGATTACCTGACAGGTGATTCTGATTATCTATTATATGATTCCTGACTACATACTTCCTACGGGAGAGTGTTGTAGCGCCCCGGATCCCCGTTACCGGACATCCGTGACACCTTCCAGAATCTTTACCTTCAAATGCATCTCAACACAGTAATAACACGGAAATTTAAAAACTTTTTATTTGCCAAATAAGTCATTACATATTGATTACAACCGATAACTTGTTCTTGGACAAGGAGTACAAATTACATCAATTCATTACAACTTATTACAAGAATTTACAGACTCCACTTGTAAAGCTATCAGCTGCCTCCTGGAATGGTAATCGACTAATTACTTGCGGAACTTCGCTGAGCGGCCCATCGGCTCCCCCGGGACTTGCTCCTCAGCTTCAGGCTTCTGCTGCGCGATTCTGATATCTCTGCACCTGTTCGGAAGGTATAATCGATACCTAAAAGGTGGGAAACGTCAGTACTTCGACTGACGCAAAGCTGGTGATAACAGCGATCCTCTAAAATTCAATCATAACCAATAATTTATGCAAAAAAGGAAAAGTGTGTGCCAAAACAAGGGTTTAGTGGATTCGGGTTCTAGTGCAGTGTTATGACATGACCCTATGACTAGATGCAGCAAACTCACATGCCTAAGTTCTAATGTAAGCAAGACTTTGGAGCACGAATGCATCCCATACTACATACGCCCCCAAATCTAGCCGTCTTTCTCCACAATTTAGGGATTCGAACCCTCGCCATGCACCCTACTCTTGTACACACTCCAGTTCCCAATAGACTGTCCGTCGCCCAAGGAGATTGCAACTGTCAGTCTAATTCCGCCCTGCAGTGCCCAAGTGGTCACCGCCAGTTGGTACCCGCAAACGGACCTCCTTAGAAACCGTGTTGAACCTGGTCCTTATGACCCTTGGTTCCACATGTCCACTCATGGACTAACGCATGCGTGTTCACCCCTCATCGGGTAATGAACTGATATATACCAAAAAAAATACAAAACACAAAACCCGCGCTTTAGGGACGTGAGCACCACGGGAGGTCAAATCCTCCGGGCCTCCCGCACCTTACTTCGGCAGAACTTTGGGAATCAACAGATCGAGATACGAGTCGGGGACGCAATCCATTAGCGGCCGAGAACGTATCCCTACGACTAGAAGATACAACACCGACTATGGTTTACTAGGACTAATGCAATTTCCCAACCCCTTAATAAACCATTCTAACCCCTACCTTACTCTAATTATTTCGGGTAAGAGTTATCTGCTTCCATACTTGCCTATCAACCTCTGGCCCCTGACGATACCGGTCTACTTCGCCACTTCCCCGACTTGGATTCATCCAGCATAATAGCCTATGCCTGCTGCTACTCCAGCAGTAAATATATAATTGCCCCGTGAGCTCCACTCACTGGCATGCTCGGACGTCCTACGCTCGGCAGAAGTCTAATAATATAGGCTTGATAGGTGCAGGGTATCCTTTACCCTAGTGACTAACTCGAGTCACACATCCCACTCGGGGAGTCAACAACCTCAATAACAGAGATCAACCACTCCTAGACACGAGTCATCGACTCAAATAACACACAAGGGAAAAATGCTTTCACAACCCCTAGTCCAAACCCAGACTAAGCGACCTACGGGTTTCTACCCGAATCTCAAAATGGTCATAACTCTCTCGATACAACTCCGATTGGAGTGTATGAGCCCAACCTTGGAAAGGTACTATCCTAGGCTATAACTTCCTAGTTGATCACGAGCTTAAATTCAACCATCTAAGTCCTCGACATAGCTTCTCAAGCTCCAGCCTGCGTGCTTCCTGTGCACGGGCTGCACCTTACCATTAACACAAAATCCTACACGTTCATTAGAACGACACAAACTCAAATTCTGTAGAAGGGTGTGGGTGTCCTCAACAACTCTCTAGTTAGTCATGAGTCCAAATTATACCATTAAGTCACCCTAACACACTCATCTATCATCAATACGCCAATTCACACAATTGGTCTCTCCAATTCAGAGCACTCAGCTCTACTCTAGTCCCCTGGCCAGTCTTACAAAAATCATAATAATTCAACCGTTTACTGAAATTGTCTCAAATTAGTCTTGTTAGAAAGGTCTAGATGTCCACTACAACTCTCTACTAGTTCATGATCCTCAAAATGTGCCTCTAACAAGTCTCAAATTCTTAATCTTTACAGAGTATCAAAACTGGCTGAAAACAGCACAGTTCTTAATCACAAAATCATAGTAAATTTCTCACTTGTCTAATTGAAACAAAATTTATGGTGGTGATACTAGACATCATACCCAATATCATGCAAAAGACCTCATATCAAAATTCCAATTATACAGTGAGTAATAGCTATTGCAAGTTAGCACAGAAACCATCATGTTTTCTAATTCAACATCAGATACTGGTTATAGATAGATTTTTATCATGCCTCTAAAATCATCCAAATAATTTACTGATTTTTTTAAATAATCAACATCAGAAACATTGAGTAAAAATTTCAGATCAAAATCATGCTTCAATAAATCACGACAATTCCTACAATATCAGCCATCCTGTTTTCCTTTTTCTGAGTCTGCCTTGCGACACATATCCATCTCACGATTTTATAAGCATATCAAATGATCATAGAAAAATCTGAAATAAATCATGAATGATACTAATACACATATGAACAAACCATTTTAATTTTATGGTCTAATTCATCATATCTTGCTCTCGGAAAAATCCACAAAATGGTACTCCGAACTAGTTTTTCCTAGTTCAATTCTGACTTCTACTTCTAACCTTTAGAAGAGCAATCCTATGCATTCTAGCACATATGCATGCAACCAAAATTAATTAAAAGACAAGAATTTCAAGTTTAGAGAAACTTTCCACCTTTGGTTGCAGTAGTAGAAGGAATTTCTTCAAGCTTCTTCTCTTGGAATTCTCCTTTTGATCCTTCTTCTTCTCTTCCTTCTTCTTTCTCTCCTCCTTCTCTTGTGGTGTTCTCCTTCTGAAATTTCCAGAGCAAAAGGGAGAAATGAAGTGGGAAATGAGGGTGATGGGAGGTGTAGGCCGGATTTGACGGGGGGTAGGTTTAGGCTATAGGTGGTTTTGTAGACCAACACCATGGCTTAGCCCATTGGTTTTGTGTGTGTTAGGTTGGCTGCCCAACATAACCCTTAACGAGCTCCAACGAGTGTGAGACGCGTGTTTTAACGAGCGCACGCAACCTATATTCACTGTAGTACCATACCGTGTTATATTGCATGTCCGTCGTGCCGAAATTAGCAGTTATACTAGTATCGGTCCGTCTCGTTCTCGTGCATCCTTAGAATGCAACTCTCCCAAAAACCATCCCGTAGCCCTAACCATCCACCATGATGGCAAAATCGACCCATAATACTACAATCAATTGTACGCATACTAACAATATACATACATACATATACAAGCATAATACAATCCGGGGTGTTACAAGTGTACTCGGAAGGGGACCCGTATTTCCCACCTGTTACCCAACTACATACTTCCTGCAGGAGGGTGTACTTGGAGGGTACGTAGTCCTACCTGATGCATGACTTCCTGTTACATGATACCTGTACCTGTACCTGTTTACCTGATACCTGAGTACACGGCCCTATAGACTCCACTACGAAATCTAAATGCAAACTTGTTTGAATGTAACAACCATGTGGTAAAAACCTGGGACGCATGAAGTGCAACCTAGATAGTAATAAATACAAGACTTGACATGACATAACATAATACCTGTTATATGCTTACCTGTACATGTTACCTGTTTACCTGTTTACTTGCTTGCTTGACATCTGTTACATGTTACTTGTACCCAGTTAGTATATCATGTTACTTAATTTTGTTTCCTGATTCATGTTAGTTATCATGTTTTGTTGACATGCCTATTCCATGCTATGTTGTTTTCGTTGTTACTCTACATTTGTTTATTTCCCATGTACTTGTGCCAGAACTACAAGCGGCCCGTTACTTGTATTGATGGGTATTTTGTTTTCTTTTTCTCTTCCTGCAATTTATTAAATTGCAATCATGGAGATTAGCTGCCTGATGGAGTAGGTGATCTGAGATTCTAGTTCCTGGAGTTCTGGCTATTATTATTATTTCCTGTTGCTTATTTGAATAATTGTATTTGTTACTTGGATTATTTTGTATTAGACAATGTGACCCACGATTATTAACTTGTTCAGATCTGGTTTATTTGAAATTAATTAAGCTTTGTTTCAAGTAAATTTCTGTTGGTATATTGATTCATATATGCATACGTGGTTGACTTCTCTTGCTTCCTACTCAGATTATTCCTATGATATGTTGTATAGATCCTGATAGCATGGATGATGAAAATCATTCACTGGGCTTAGTCACGTATCCGTATTCTGTATTTCCTTTTGGGAAGCGGGACGTGACAAGGTTTTTAGTGGTATCAGAGCCCAGGTTTGGCTAATGTATTAGTTTGACTGATATATTAGGCAAGCTTGGCTCGATCTGGAATTGGCTCAATAGTACACAAACCATGCATACATGAATGAAATATAATCAACTTTGATCTGGATGTTGATTGTTTTTTATCTTGTGTAGACCATGGCTCGCAGAGGTTCCACTTATCGTCCTCAGGAAGATCAGCTCGGGCTTGAGGCTGTTACCAATGTATTGGAACGGTTGATCAATATGCAGCAAAACCACAGTGACCTGGGGATGGCTGCTTTGGATGCTTCCCGGGTTTTGCCTCCCGCTATGCCTATGCAGGTAGCTCTCCATCCTCGTTTAGGTACAGTCACAGATTTCATGAGACTGCATCCTGACAGATTCTCCAGTACTGAGACGCCTTTGGAGGCCGAACAGTGGTTGATCCGGACTAAGAAGTTGCTTTTGGCAATAAGAGTTGCTGATGCTGATAAAGTGGATGTGGTAGCCATCCATCTGGTGGATCTGGCCCACATTTGGTAGAGGTCTGAGTCCGAAAGGCTCGATCGAACGATTACTTGGGCCACTTTCATTAGTACTTCTTGGAGAAGTTCTTCCCTAGCAGCACTCGAGTTGAACTAGAGCAGCAGTTCCTGGCCCTGAAATAGGTTGGTTGTTATTCTATTTTGGAATTTTGTTACATATTGTCCATGCAATATTGTAACATGGGACTTTCTTGAAATAGGGCTCCAGGTCTGTGGATGAGTATGCAGCAGAATTTACAAGACCTAGCTGCTTCGCGGCCATTCTTGTGGCGAACGAAGAGGACAAGGCTCGTAGATTCACATTGAGACTTGAGCGAGACATTCAAGTGCAGCTCGTCTTCCTTCGCTTGTGTACTTATGCTGAGGCTCTTCAGGCAACTCGAGCTCAGGAGCAGGCTCATAGCAGGTTGTCTCCTCCTCGGTGGACTGTTCCGCACTCTATTGTTGCTAGGCCTTTTAGTGGGCCGATTCAGAGGCCTGTTCCCTCCCATCCTGTCAGGGCGACTTCCTACTCTTCTGTTGCTCCCATGGGAGCTAGTTTCTGTGACTTCTGCCAGTTGGTTGGGCATGATCGCAAGGACTTTAGGCGTGCCAACCGCCGGTGCTTTGGATGTGGTGCTGCTGACCATTCAGTGCGGGATTGCCCGCAGCAGAGGATGGCTCTTCTAGCCAGGGATCCAGTTCAGTAGGTAGCCCCAGCTTGTGGTCCTATTAAGCCACCTCTTCCTCCTCAGCACCAGATCATCGGTCGGAGTACCGCTGCTCCCAGGAGAGGTCAGGCTTTCAACCTGATTGCTGTTGAGGCTGAGTCAGCAGAGGATGTTGTTGCAGGTATATTCTTGCTTTTTGTTGTTTTGTTGTTTCTCTTTACTTTCTTTTCATTTGTCTTGCATTATTCCTTCATATTATCTTTCCGCATTGTGTTCTCCTCACCCTTGTTCATCGATTCTTCTTTCCTCTTGCTTTAGATTCTATCTTAGGTGTTTCCCTTGTTTGCCCTTTTTCCTGCTCTTGTTCTCTTTGATTCCGGGGCAACCCATTCCTTTGTCTCTTCTCGCTCTGTGGCTCGCCATCAGTTGGAGTGCAACATCATGTCAGAGGCTTGGAACATTGTGACAGGTTGTGGTATTGTCATTTGTTCCCAGAAGTGCAGGCAGTGTCCTGTGGTTATTGGTGGTGCAGATTTCAAGGCCGACCTGATTGTAATTGGGAATTCAGGATTTGACGTCATTCTCGGTATGGATTGGTTAGGTGAATCCCACGCCATTATTGATTTCCATACCAAGAAAGTTGTATTCCGAATTCTAGGTCGCGCAGAGTTTGAGTTCCATGCTAGGGAGATGCCCATTGGTCGAGCTGAGACTGCAGTTGATCAGGAGGTTTCTGCGATGGAATTGTACTCAGGCTGGGAGGCTGCGCCTCTAGTATACAGGATTTTCTGGATGTTTTTCCAGAGGAGTTTCCTAGCTTATCTCTTGATAGGGATGTGGAGTTCGGTATTGAAGTTCAGCCTGGTACGGCACCGATATCGAAGAGTCCCTACAGGATGGCACTGGTTGAGTTAGCAGAACTTAAGGTGCAGATCCAGGAGTTGCTTGATTTGGAGTTCATCAGACCCAGTGTTTCGCTTTGGGGTGCTCCATTTCTTTTTGCCAACAAGAAGGATGGTAGTCGTCGACTGTGCGTTGATTATCGGGAACTGAACAGTGTTACTGTGAAGAACCGATATCCGTTGCCCAGGATCGATGACTTATTTGATCAGTTGGGTGGAGCTTCTATTTTCTCGAAGTTGGATCTTTGTTCCGGGTATTGACAGGTCAAGGTGAAGGTGACTGATGTACAGAAGACTACATTCAGGACCAAATATGGGCACTATGAGTATCTTGTGATGCCGTTCGGGGTCACGAATGCGCCAACTATATTTATGAGTCTTATGAACAGGGTCTTTTCCCAGTTCTTGGATAGATTTGTGATGGTCTTCATTGATGATATTCTGGTGTTGATATGGCTAAAAATGGGGTTAAATCGGGATCGTCCAAATCGAGCACGAATCTCAAAGCCTAGGGGTAAAATGGTAATTTCACCTACAAATGGGTCTGAAAGGGGAACTGGGTCTTTATTCAAAGCCCAATAACCCATAAAACGGATCTGTCTCAACTAGGTGCGCGTTTCAACCCGCAGTGAACCCAGCCCAGCAGGATAGAATTAGGGTTCCTGATTAATACTAATCAACAGCCCTGATTCACATCTACCCTTTCACTGGGAATTAGGGATTACATTCCTAATCTGATCACAGGGATTACATTCCTTATCTGATCACAGGGATTACATTCCTAATCTGATCCCTAAGGCAACTATAAATACCCCCCATCCACCACCATTAAGAGGTAATCAATCTTTTTCCAGTTTACGCTCTTTCATAATCATTCCTGATTACTGACTTGAGCGTCGGATGGTGCGTCGCCGGGATCAACCCCGGTGTCTCGCACTATTTGTAGGTGAATGACGAGAGTCAACGATCAAACTCCGGAGGAACAGGTATCAGGTTCGCTATTCAAGTTTTCCAAGAATTCACAAATACTGTCTGTTTGCCCCCACACCAGATTTAGCAGTAACAGATTGGCACCATCTGTGGGAAACAAACGAATAACAGCCTCCCCTCTTCCCGTTGGTCAGATCTTCTCCAGTCATGCCTCCTAGGAAAGTAAGATCTAGAGGGTCCAACCGTGGACCCAACCCCGTTGATCAGCAACAGGAAGTCCCCATCCAACCCGCTCAGCAGCAGGGGCAACTTCCTCCTCAAGCTGAGGACCCTCTCCAACAGGACCAGCCTCCTCTTCAGAATCAGCAATCCCCTAAGGGTCCCCCCGGTCCCAGTGTAAGGGCCTCGCGTCCCAACCCGCAGAAGCAACCTCTCCATCAGGACCGCATCTCAATACACAATGCCTCTCAGATTCTATGGCCTCCCACAATCCCCGAGCTTCCAACCTTCGCAATAACATCCTCAATCGGCAGAAGGATGAGGATCTTCGCCGCCGTCTGGATGAAAAATGGGCCCGAGAGGGAGCCTCCCGCCAACAACGTCCGGATGAGCGATCTCCTCACCGCCGAGACTAAAGAAGGTCCCCTACCCGAAGAGGGCGAAGAGAGTCCCACGAGCATCACAGGAGAAGACCCCATTCCCCTGCCGATCGGCAACTTCTAAGGAACGATGAGGCACCCATCACCCGTGCCGAGTTCCAGCAATTCTAAGCAACGGTGTTGCAAGCTCTCAACCTCCGACCCAACAACAATAATACCCAAAAGGTTCCTACTCCCCCATGGGTCCAAAGTCCTCACCATCGGTCCATAACTCCTCCTCTGGCTTCTAACGACCAACAGCATATTCCTAGTCCTCGCCGCTCCCAGGGTTACCGTCGCCGTAGTCCCCGCTCCCCTTCCTATGAAGATGAGTCCAGGGGCTCGTTTGACTACCGTCGGAGGGACGATGCTCTCTACCGCCGTCTCCACGAGATGGAGAGGCGCATCGGCCGAATAGACAAGGATGAGGAGTTGAGAGGAAGAACCATCCGCCCGAGCAGACCTCCCTTCTCCCGAACCATCATGGAGGCTCCTATCCCAAGAGGTTTCAAACCCCCGCAGTTCGAAACTTACTCGGGGGAATCAGATCCTGTGGACCACATCGAAAGCTTTAAAACCCTCATGCTAATCCACCAAGCTTCCGATGCCTTGCTGTGCAAGACCTTCCCTGCCACTCTCAAAGGTTCGGCTCAGGAATGGTACTCCCGCCTCGCCTCGTCCTCCATATTCTCCTTCGAGCAGTTTGAGATCCTCTTCATCACTCATTTTGTGAGTAGCAGATGCACGGAGAAGACCAGCATCTCGTTACTCCAGCTCCGCCAGGAGAAGGGAGAGAAATTGAGAGACTACGTGAGGAGGTTCACTGCAGAGGTAAGATCCATCTCCTCACTCGACCAGTAAGTTGCGGCGGCCGCCTTCCAATCAAATGTCCTCAACTCTAACCTTCGCTCCTCCTTCGCCAAGAAGCCTCTGCATAATTTTGCCGACCTCCTTCTTAGGAGCGAGAAGTACATTCGGGCCGAAGAAGCCGAATACCTCCCGGGCTTCGGAGGGTCTACCTCCGGGACAAAAAGAAAGGCAACTGAAGAAGAAGGGGTCAAGAAGCTTCAGAAAGACAATGGCGGTCAGTGCCGACCTCCCCCCAGATTTGAATAGTTCACTCCTCTTAACGCCAACATTTTCACAATTCTCATGGAAGTCGAGAAGGAGGGGGTGATACCTCTTGCGCCAAAAATGAACACTCCTGGAAAGAAGAGGGACAAAGAGAAGTAGTGCCGCTATCACCGGGACCATGGCCACGACACCAATGATTGTCGGGCCCTGAAGAACGAGATAGAAGCCCTCATCCAGAGGGGGCAGCTTACCAAGTTCGTGAGAAAGGACCGAGCCGATCTTCCTCCCCTGCCTCGGGGGGCTAACAAGCGTCCTGAACGCGTTGAAACACCCAAATTTGAAAAGGAGCGTGTCTTCCACCTCATTCATGGGGGCCCAATGGGGGGCTCCTCTAACTCCTCTCGAAAGGCGTTTATAAGGGAAGTTAATTCGGTTCGCGCCATACCTCCTCCTAAAGGCCTCGGAGTACCCATCACATTCTCAGATGATGACCTTGAGGGTGTCCGAACCCCCCATTATGACACGCTTGTAATCAACCTCCATATGGCAAACTTTAAAATGGAGAGGATCCTGGTGGACAATGGCAGCTCCGTTAACATCCTCTTCCTCGCCGCTTTCAAAGGCCTCAAATTATCCCAAGACCGACTTAAACCCGCCGGCTACACACTCCATGGGTTCACGGGAGTGCCAGTGACTATCGAAGGTGTAACACCTCGGATTTTAAAATACCAAAAATATTCGTTTTTATATTTTGTAGGGGTGAGAATTATTTCAAGTGATATCTTATTGATACTGGTATGAATATTTATTGGATTGGTGTAGATGGTATATTGAACTATGAGTCGAGTTTTATATGGAAAATTATTGTTTATTTTGTTTTATGATTTTGGAGGATTATTATGGGATGTTTTAATATATTTGGTATTGTTAAAAGTAGAGTTGAGGGTTTATTTGAAATATTTTGGATATTGGGGGTATATGTGTAAATATACTTTATTAATTATTATATATATTATTATTATTTTTTTTTTATATACCAAAACACCCCCTCCCTTTCCCTCATCCTCCCCGTTTCTTTCTTTTTCCCGATCGCAACCGAACCCATTCGGTTGGCCCTTCCCCCACCCAAATCTCTTCCATTTCTCCATGGTTTTTAAATTAAACTGAGGGGTATACTAATTGAAGGGTTCTCTACAACGTGATAGCATCGGATTTTTGAAAGGATTCCGAAAAGGTATACCCTATTTTATTTATTCGTATCAAATTAAGTGTGGTTAGTTTTATAGAGTAGAAATATTATAATAGAGAAATTTAGAGAGGTTAGAAGTGGTAGATTGGAGGAATTGGTAGATGGTTAGAGAAATTGTAAGTTGTGGAGAAATTAGGATTTTGGGTTTGTAAAATAGAGTTATATACATGAGAATTATCCCTTGTATGGTAGAAAAAAATTGTAGTGAGCCATTAGAATAAAATGGGGAGTGGTGATTTTGGCATAAACTCGAATTATAGAGCTCATGAAATCGGGTAGAAAACTCGATCCAAATAATTATAGAAAATGCATATGAGGGTGTAGAGTATTATGAAAGGATTAATATAAATTTAGGATGATTTTTATAGGCTTAAGCTCAATAAAATTGAGTGAGATAGACTATGGGTGAAGAGTGCACGCCGGGTGTTCGGTGAAATGCCCGCGCGATATAGAGATGAGAATTTGATGAATTCGGAGGTATAGATGAGTTCCATTATTGGTGTTAACCCTAATTTGAGAAATTAGGAAGAAGGGATTGAAGAAATTAGGAAGTAGGAAATTTTTCTATTAGAAAGCCTCCGATCAATATGTGAGTTCGTGTATCGGGGTTCGAATTTGAAATCCGTTGTTGTAGCTCGCCTACATATGTCATTTGTGACGCGTGGGTGAAGACGGATTCAAATTTGGAGATCCGTAGGTTGAGTTTTGAGTTTTAAACTAATCGATCCTATAATTTCCTATTTAGGTGGAAAAAGTCGAATTTCGACTGGCTACAGGGCGGACGTGGGACATCGTTTGCTCGATCCATCAGATGAGTATGTTGTATTTATAAATATTTTATATTGTGACCGAATTTCGTGGCCTTTTGATATGTTTTGTGGGATTTATGCCAAAAGTGGATTTTTATTGAAAATACGGATTTTTAAGGATCCAAAATGGGTTTTTGAGATATATGGTGAAAGTGACTATTTTAAGTATATAAAATCTATAGTAGGGGTTAATGTGATGTGTTGATATATAAAAACTAAATATATTAGATCGTTTATGCATATTTTTACCCCGTGCATGTTTTGTGCATGTTTTTAGGGTATATAGGCCGATATAGGTAATTTGGTATATGCAGAGCCTTGTGTACGGGCTATGGATGGATGTTATAAGATGTAATTAGATGAAATTAGTGATTGTGATCATGTTTTGAAAACCCGTGTAATTATAGCGCACGTTTTGTGCATGTTTTGGGGCATATAAGCCCCTATAGGTGATTTTACTTATATGAAACATGATGCATGAGCTAGTATGCTATAATTGGATATTATGAGATTTAATTAGAGGAAATAAATGATTTTGGCCCTTTTTCTGGGAAACCCGCATGTGTGGTGTGTAATTGTGATATATATATAGATGATTATGACGTGTGATGCAATGGTTGATGAAATTAATAAGTGGGTATATGTTTACAGTCTGATTATGTTCGACATGAATTAATGGGCAATAGTATGATATTACAATGTGATGAATTATCTATTTCGATACACTTACGATATGGAATAACCTAATATAGTTCTTTTATTAATATTATAATTTGGTGTATGTTTATATGTGATTTAATGAAGTAGCAAATAGCATTGTATTCATGATGGGTGATGTTATGGCAAATTAAATAACATGGTACCCTTAATGTGGGTTGTTATGGCAAAATAAATATCCTAGCACATCAATATTATGCATTAGTATGATATGATAAGTTATGTGTTGAATAATAGGGTGTATGCATAGTGTGGTATAATGACATGAAGATAAAAGATCAGCTGGTACGTGCTAATAAAATATGGTATTAATTCACGTGGTTAAAGCAAAAGTGAAACGCTTGTGTGATAAAGTAAAATGGAAAGATGCAATGATTAATGCTAATAACAGATGGCTTTGTTGACCAGTACCTACAGCAATCCTGGGGGTTTGGGCTAGACCTCCTAACACCCAAGGACCGGCTTGGGGTAAGTGGACCCAAACTATGTTTGGGGTAAGTGATTTTTATCGCCCAAGCTATCGACTTGAGGCCCGGTTTTCCCTCTATGACAGCTGTCGCGAGGAAGCACCCAGTTTACCTGGGACGTGGTTTTTTCCTCCTGGCTATCGGCTGGGAGGAAGCACCCAGTTTACCTGGGACGTGGTTTTTCCCTCGATGACAGACGTCGCGAGGAAGCACCCAGTTTACCTGGGATGTGGTTTTTCCCTCTTGGCTTCGGCTGGGAGGAAGTACCCAGTTTACCTGGGACGTGGTTTTTCCCTCGCTAGTTCGGCTAGGAGGAAGACGTAGCCTCGGACGAGTAAGACTCTGTGTGAGCATCGGACCGCGTGTTTACTGGGCTGTCGGCTTTCAGTATGTTGGGATACTGTGGCTCACTGGTCGACAAACTAATAAAATAACTTTGTGTTAATAAAAATGTGAGAGTAAAGAAAGTGGATAGTGAAATGTGAATTGTGTATGGAAAAGAAAGTTGTTGTGAACGAAGTAATTATGAAAATGAGCGTGTTATGAGTTAGTGTATAAAAAGAAATGATAAATACAGCATGTGATTAATTTAAGGTGAAAATAATAAAAGAGATGTGTTATCATGAATAATACGAAGTAATTGTATTACGTATGGGATCATTAAAGTAAACACAGATTGATATGAGTTGTACCTTGGAATTGTGTCAAGGAACTACCTGCCCGCAATTTCTGTTGAAATTGTGGGAACTACCTGCCTTGGCATAATTCGCGGGGTGAGTTGTTATAATAGTGGTAATGATTGATGGAAAAGAGAAATAAAGTAAAGTGAAGATGATAAGTGATTGAAGTGATTAATAACCAAGCTATCGGCTTGAGATGTGATGTGATATTACCCAAACTGTGTGTTTGATGTACAGTGATTATTACCCAAGCTATCGGCTATGGGATGTGATATGTTGTGGCCCCAGATTATGTTTGGGGATTAAGTGAAAATGATAATAAGATATATTACTTATAAGAATGAGAATTTCTAAAGTGGTATAATGAGATGGAAATGAACCATAAAGCATGTTTTTGAGGTAATAAGTATATGTATTCGATCAATAATGTGTTAATGATGGGATGAGGTGTAAGAGCATTGCAATAAGCAATTAGATGTTATATTTGTGTTATAAGACTTGAACGAATGTGGTATTAAGAGAATATAAGAAATTGTAAGAAATGATACTGGATATGGCATAATAAAGTAAATACCCGTATTATGGGATTGGTTATGAAACCGGTTATTAAGAGAGTATGTGTATTGTGAATTGTATTCATACAATGGTTATTAATGAAAGGAGTAATAACATAAAAATAGTTATAATGCTATTATGAAGATACTTGTGGAAGAATGAATATTGGGTTAGAGTAGATAAATTGATAAGTAATGGATGATATGTGTATTCGTACTATGCGGATGTCGAATAAGTATATATACATATACAAGGTTGATGTGAAGTATATTATGAAATGTGGGAAGTTATGGATAATTAAATAGTTGAATGCAGGATTGGCAAGGTATTTGATATATCATTGTATTGACGATGTTGTTGTGTTCAGGATTCAGGTTGCATTATCTTAATTTGGTATTCGTAAGTTTAAATTATTTTCTTTATACTATTTTAATTTGTCATTAGACTAATAACTATACTCACACCAGAAATGGCTAACCCCTTAGTGTTTGGGGGTTAGGGGAGTCTGAGGACTACCCTAGGTCCCCCACTGTTGCAGGTTCTCATCAGTGCAGAGGTAAAGCGTGGACTGGTAGGATAAATTTTTATTTTAAAAATGTGTACTATTTAGTTATAGGAATAGTAAAATTTATGATCTAAATTGTATTATGGGCGTATAAGCATGTATACGACGATGATGATTATAGTGTGAGGTGGTATGGTATGTTTGTGACCCGTACCCATCTCGTTGTGGAGTACTGGGCTCTGTGGTAGGTTTTACAAGGATTTTTCTAAAATGTTACCTCGTTTTTCAAAGGAATTTATAGTTTTTAATTGATATTTGATAATCCGTTATGAGTTTGGCCTCCAGAGCATTATATTATATTGCCTGTGTGTATCTGCTCATTTTGGCCTGGGGAGCCCATGAAAATATTATTTAGATTGTGAGCTACGGAATTTTGAGCAGAATTCCGTAAGCTTTTTGTGTTTCGGAGCAAAATTTACAGGGGAGACTCTGCCAAAATTTTCCCTGAAATATAACTTTCTTAGTTTATGATCAAAGTGATATAGAAATTGAAAGAATTGAATTTGGAGGAAAAAAAAATTTGGGGTGTTACAGAAGGGGTGATCACCCTCGACGTAATTGCTGGCAAAACTCCTACTACCTGAACCGAGTCGACGGACATTATGGTTGTGGATATCCCTGCAGCTTATAATGTCATTTTGGGTTGGCCCGGCTTAGCTGCTCTCGAAGCCGTGCCTTCTGCCTATCACCTCAAGATGAAGTTCCCCACCCGGGGAGGAGTAGGGGAAGTAAGAAGCAGTCAGGAAACGGCCCGCAGATGCTACATGACCTCTACTATGGGTCCAGTCCTCTCCCTCGAAACTCTTGAAATCCCCCAAGATGTTGTCCGGCCAACGTCCGAGCCGGTAGATGAGTTGGAGGAAGTGCTCTTCTCTGAGCAAGATTAGAGCCACAAGTTCTTTATCAGCAAGACCCTTCCATCTGCCCTAAGCTCGGACATAGTTCACTGTATCAGAAAGAACCATGATCTCTTTGCTTGGTCGGCCGCTAACATGCCTGGAATTTCCGAAGAGCTTCTAGTCCACCACCTCAGCGTCATTCCAGGGTTCAAACCAGTCCAACAGAAGAGGCACAAGTTCACTCCCGAGCGCTAGCAAGCTATAAAAGAGGAGGTGGACAAGCTCTTGAAGGCTCGGTTCATACAAGAGGTCAATTATCCCGAATGGCTCTCGAATGTGGTGATGGTAAAGAAGTCCAACGGGACCTGGAGGATTTGCATCGACTTTACCGACCTCAACAAGGCATGCCCCAAAGATCCATTCCCTCTTCCAAGCATCGATACTTTGATTGACGCCACTTCGGGCCATGAACTCCTCAGCTTCATGGACGCCTTCTCAGGCTACAATCAGATTCGTATGTTTCCCCCGGATATCCCGAAGACCTCCTTTGTAACCGATCAGGGCCTCTACTGCTACAGGGTAATGCCCTTCGGTTTGAAGAATGCAGGTGCCACTTATCAATGCCTCTTCACCAAGGTTTTTCAAGCACAGATCGGCCGAAATATGGAGGTATATGTTGACGATATGCTTGTGAAGAGCATCCACGGGGCCGATCATGTGGCCGATCTGCAAGAGGCGTTCGACGTACTCAGGAAGCACGATATGAGGCTCAATCCGAACAAATGTGCGTTCGGAGTCTCGTTCGGGAAATTCCTAGGCTTCATGGTCAGCCAAAGAGGAATCGAGGCCAACCCTGAGAAGATCAAAGCCATATTAGACATGGCTCCTCCGAAGAATGTTAAAGAGGTTCAGAAGCTAACAGGTCGCCTGGCAGCCATAGGGCGCTTTCTTTCCAAGTCAGGGGAGAAGTGTCTTCCCTTCTTCAAAGCTCTCAGGGGGGCTAAAGGCTTCGAGTGGGGTCAGCAACAACAAGACTCATTCGACCAGCTGAAGGCTTACCTAGTCAATCCTCCTCTCCTCAGCAAACCTGTTCCCGGGGAAGCCCTCTACCTCTACTTAGCCGCCTCCGAGCAGACCCTCAGCGCTGTCCTCGTGAGGGAAGAAGATAAGACTCAAAAGCCCATCTATTACGTGAGCAAGGTACTTCGGGATGCCGAGCTCCGCTACCCAAGGATAGAGAAGATGGCATACGCCTTAGTCATGGCCACAAGAAAGCTTCGCCCATATTTCTAGTCCCATTCGGTGGTCGTTCTTACCGACCAACCGCTGAAGCAAGTACTCCACAAGCCGAAGACCTCCGGTCGCCGCATGAAGTGGTCTATCGAGCTGAGCCAGCACGACATATCGTACCAGCCTCGGACCACAATCAAGGCTCAGGCCTTAGCTGAATTCATCGTCGAGAATACCATCCCCGAGGTCAGCCAAGCAATGAAGGGACCGCCTGTCTGGTCGGTTTACGTAGATGGATCCTCTTGTAACGAGGAAAGCGGAGCCGGGATCATTCTGGCCGGCCCAGATGATTTCGTCCTCCAATACTCCCTCCGCATCAACTTCAAGGCCTCTAACAATGAAGCAGAATATGAAGCACTCATAGCCGACCTCGGAATGGCTCGCAATGCAGGGGCGCAGCACCTTCGGATCTTTAGTGACTCTCAGCTAGTCGTAAATCAGGTCCTAGGCGAGTACGAGGCACAGGATGACCGAATGGCTAAGTACCTAGCCAAGGTCAGGAATCTCATGGCCCTATTTGAAGAAGCTCTCATCCAGTGAATCCCCCGAGAAGAGAATTCCCAAGCCGATGCCCTCTCCAAGCTAGCCTCCGCCTCCCTCCAAGGTCTCGAGCAGACCGTCTTGATCGAGGTGCTCCTGAAGCCAAGTATAGAAGGTGAAACTTCCGACTCGATGGAGTCGCTACCTGTCCTGCTTCAAGATAATTGGATGAAACCCCTGGTAGAATTCCTAAGGGATGGGCTCCTCCCCGAAGACCCTAAGGAAGCTCGCTGAGTAAGAACTCGAGCAGAGCGGTACACTCTTATCGAGGGCATCCTATACAAGCGCTCCTTCACACAAGTAGACAGCAGGCCTTATTTGAGATGCCTCTTCCTGGAACAAGCCGATTACGCCCTGCAAGAGCTCCACGAAGGCATCGGCGGGGCACATTCAGGGTCCAGAGCCCTAGCTCGGAAGGTGTTGAATTATGGATATTTTTGGCCCACTCTCCTACAAGATGCCGAACTACACGTTCGGCAATGCAGCTCTTATCAGAAGTACTCTAACATCCGTCGCCTCCCACAAGCTCGACTCACCTCCCTATCAAGTCCTATCTCTTTCGCAATGTGGGGGATGGATTTACTAGGGCCATTCCCACCAGCTCCCGGCCAGCTCAAATTCTTAGTCGTGGCAATCGACTACTTCTCGAAGTGGATAGAGGTCGAGCCCTTGGCCACAATCACCGAGAACAAAGTACTTCAGTTCTTCTAGAAGAACGTTATCTGCCGATTCGGTGTCCCTCGAGTCCTCATAACAGACAACGGAACCCAATTTACCGGGGCTGCCTTCCGAGCTCTATGTGAAGACCTCGCCATCCAACAATGCTTCTCCTCCGTCTCCCATCCACAGTCGAATGGTCAAGTGGAGAATGCTAACCGACAGATCCTCTCCGGTATTAAGAAGAGGCTGAATAAGTGCTCTAAAGGCTTATGGGTCGATCAACTCCCTAACGTGCTGTGGAACTACCGCACCACGAAACGGACCCCCACAGGAGAGTCGCCATTCAACCTCATGTATGGGTCCGAGGCTGTGATCCCATTGGAAGTCAGCATACATTCTCCTCGCCTTGTTGCCTACGAAGAAGAACAGAATGCCAGAGAACTTCGAGCAAACTTAGATTTGATCAACGAGCTACGAGAAAGAGCATCAATCCGCCAACAGAGCTATCGGAGGAGGATCGAGTTGGCATACAATAAGAGAGTCCGTCCCACCGACCTCAAAGAAGGGGACTTGGTCCTCATAAAGTTAGCAATCTCTTTTCCTAGTCAGAAGAGTAAACTAGCTCCAAATTGGGAGGGACCCTACAAGATCACCAAAGTAGTTCGGCCCGGGACATACCGTCTAGAAGACCTCGAAGGCAGAGAGATCCCCTGGACTTGGAATGCCGACCATCTTTTGAAATACCAAGAAAGCTCTTTAACGCCTCTCTAAGTATTCTAGGGAAGTCGAACCGTTCCACTTCTTTTACTTGTATTTTTTTCCTTTATTTCTCCTATGTAATAACGGCTCGCAACTTAGAAGCAGCCATAAGAACGTTTTTTCATATGTTACTTGTAAAATTACTTGTATCTCTCTGCTTTTACTCTTCACCCTAACGACGAGTTCAGAGTCCAACACTTGGCTCGACTCTGCTTCGCAAGCTCGCTCTTAAGCGAGCTAGAAGTGGTTCGCCATTCAGAATTGCTCCCACAACCGTTGAACAAACTCTAACGACGAGTTCGGAGTCCAACACTTGGCTCGACTCTGCTTCGCAAGCTCGCTCTTAAGCGAGTTAGAAGTGATTCGCCATTCGGAATTGCTCCCACAACCGTTGAACAAACTCTAACGACGAGTTCGGAGTCCAACACTTGGCTCGACTCTGCTTCGCAAGCTCGCTCTTAAGCGAGCTAGAAGTAGGTTCGCCATTCGGAATTGCTCCCACAACCGTTGAACAAACTCTAACGACGAGTTCGGAGTCCAACACTTGGCTCGACTCTGCTCCGCAAGCTCGCTCTTAAGCGAGTTAGAAGTGGTTCGCCATTCGGAATTGCTCCCATAACTGTCGAAACAAACTCTAACGACGAGTTCGGAGTCCAACACTTGGCTCGACTCCGCTTCCTTATGCACTCCGAGTTACCGAGCCGAGTAGACGAGGTACCGACCTCTGCATATGGAGAAAAATGCTGCCGTACTAGTTTCACCGTCGAATCATCTCAAAATTCGTACTAGAACATGATGCACGGCTCAGATCATGCCATATCTCCACAAAATGATAAGATAACATTTTCTTGGAATCTGAGCCTCTTGTCTCGTGATTCGCACCATGATCATCATGCACCGCCAGATTAAGCCACGTAGCTCGGCCATAAATCTGAGTTACCTAACTATCGAAAAGCAAAGAGACCTCGGCACACCCCGAGCAAGAGCAAAAATTCTACAGCTAGAATGAATAAAAGGAGCTAACTTTTGGTTCTTATAGTTCGTTTTAAAAGTAAAGTAATTACGGCACAACAGTGAGCAGACGAACTTCAATTTTATTAAAACAAGCTAATAATTTTACAAGGCAAGGTTACTACAAAAAGGCGCTACAAAAAAACGAAAGCCCAGTACGACCTTTTCAACCGGCTCTTCGGAACAGGGACATTTCGATTCAGAGACACTCGGGATCGGCGTCGCTTAACCTCCGAGCTCGTCTCTAGGCCGGCGAACCGAGACGCCCCTTCGCCACTAACTCTAACGGTGGCTCCGACTGAGGCTCTGCTCGAGGAAACTGCTACGCCACTTTGGGCATCGGCCGCAGTCCGACCAGTGATGGGAGGATGAGTCGCGAGGTCGTAGAAAGAGATCCCTCGCTCACACTCCTCGTGGGTACATGAGGTGCTACAGATGTTAATCCTCACGGGCTGAGGCTTAAGACGGGTGACCTCCTCTTCGAGCTCGACGATCCTATCTTTCAAAGTGTCGTCCTTCACCGATATCTTGAGCCGAGGGAGTTTTGCCGAGCCCGGGTACTCAGCACTATCAGATATGATGCGACGCAAATTGGTCACCTCGATGCTCTTGTCGACTGTAACCCTCTGCAACTGCTCGACCTTCGTTGCGAGCTCGTCTTGCTTGGCCAGCGCCGAGGCCAACTCTTCTTCTTTAGCTGAGAGTTCTTCCTCGGCTATTCGCAAGTGATGCACCTCGGCCAGTACCCTTAATTCGGAATTGCTCCCATCCACTGAAGTACCCTTAACACGAAGGGATGAAGAGGGAATCGCAAGCCGGTGCTCAAAGAGTCGAAGTCGAACACACACGCATCCGGTGACAGCTCGGAGTTTGCCCGCATCTCGGGGCCGGGGAGGATCAGCTGGTACTCCGGAGGAATGGCGAACCCCTTCCTAATCCGGAGCAGGTCCTTCTCAGATAATACCGAGGCAATGTCGTCCACCTCGGTAGTCTCTCTCGGGTTGTTTTCCTCGTAAACTGCCGACCTACCAACGATCGCCTTGTTCAGAAGATCACCCTCGTACTGCCTAATTCTGGCGTGGCCGGGCAGCACACTGGGGTACCGGCCTGACTCAGGGGCTCGCCTCTCAGTCTCCACGATCTCCTCGACTACAGGAGACCGGGCCACTACCTTCTTCCTTTTCTCCTCGGCCACGGATGGTCCTACCAACTCCTTCCCCTTTCTCCGGCTCGCCACTTGCCTCCTCGCCTCGGCACCACTATCGTCTGAGGACGAGGCCTCACTTTCCGAGTTTACCCTTGACATCTCTAAAAAAGTATAAGGCAAATACACTGACCTTGATGTGACGTAGCCTTGAAGTGACGTTCACCGTCGAAATTAGATCACCAGAAATTGCCTGGCCCACGCGACAGCTACCGCAACCACCTTAGAGCACAAATCGCCGCTAGCAGAGCAAACTGAGAGTAAAAGTAAAAACTAGGAAGTAAAAATGGGAAATGAGCCAAGGGGTGAAGGGGGGTGAGAATTTATAACCTCAAAGCGACGTTTGGGCTTACTTAAGCATTTAAAGGCCCACTAAGGGAAGGCAAAATGACAAAATGGAGAGTTGCCACGTTTCAAGACAAGAACTCTTCAAATTCGCCTAACTCCATCACTCGGCCACCAGGGTGCATGGCCGAGCTACCAAACAGCTTGGCTAAGCAACCGAGCTACTGCTCGGAAGAGCGATCCGCCGAACCTACGGTGAGCCTTGCCGAGCAACCGAGCCGAGGTGCCGAGGTACCGACCTCCACATATGGAGAAAAATTCTACCGAGCCGGAATCACCGTCGGATCGTTCCAAAATTCGTGTCGAAACTTGTTGGACAGCTCAGATCGCGCCACGCCCACAAAATGACAAGATAACGTTTTCTCATGATCTGAACCCCGTCCTCGTGATTCACACCGTGATGAACGCTCCGGATCTAGTCATGCATTCCTTTCGAGCTGCCGGCCACCGGAGTGCATAGCCGAGCTACCGAACAGCTTGGCTAAGCAACCGAGCTACTAGGTCGGAGGGTGGCGACGTTCCAAGACAAGAACTCGTCAAAACGCTCAACTCCATCACTCGGCCATCGGAGTGCATAGCCGAGCTACCGAACAGTTTGGCTAAGCAACCGAGCTACTGGGTGGAAGAGCGATCCGCCGAACACATGGTAGGCCTCGCTTAACTACCGAGCCGAGGTGCCGAGGTACCGACCTCCACATATGGAGAAAAATTCTGCCGAGCTAGATTCACCGTCAGGGTCGTTCCAAAATTCGTGTCAAAATTTGATGGACGGCTCAGATCGCACCACGCCCACAAAATGACAAGATAACATTTTCTCGTGATCTGAACCACGTCCTCGTGATTCGCGCCATGATGGGCGCTCAGGATCGTGCCACGTAGCTCGGCAGATACCAGCGCTCCGAGTCGAGCTGCAAAAGGAGTCGAGCCGAGGTGCCGAGGTACCGACCTCCACATATGGAGAAAAATTCTGCTGAGCCAGATTCACCGTCGGATCGTTCCAAAATTCATGTCAAAATTTGATGGACGGCTCAGATCGCGCCACGCCCACAAAACGACAAAATAACGTTTTCTTGTGATCTAAACCCCGTCCTCGTGATTCGCACCGTGATGGACGCTCAAGACCGTGCCACGTAGCTCGGCAGATCCAGCGCACCGAGCCGAGCTGCCGAGGAGTCGAGCCGAGGTGCCGAGGCACCGACCTCCACATACGGAGAAAATACCAGCCAGCCAATACAGATCGTCTGATCCTCTAGAAAATCACGCTCGGCGACGATAAAGGGGCCAGATCGCGCCACGTCATAATTCGGTATTATAAATTAATTTTTATTTATTAAAACTGTTTTATTTATTTAAAAATTGCAAAAAAATGATTAAAAATTCGAGAAAATTAGTTAAAAATTTTAGGAAATAATTATAAATTCGGGAAATATTTTGAGCCCCTGAAATAAGTAATTATTTCCTAGAATGGTTGATTAAGACCCCCGGACGACGAATCAACACTTCGCAAATTTAAATAAGTAATCCGAAGAATAGGTAAAAATTAAGGAAAAATGCCAGCAGACCGGAAGAGCTCTAAAACAGCTTAGAGCACGCAACTAACCTGGAAAATCACCATACTGCCTCATACAAAGATTCGAAACTCCCCGTTGGACTCCGATACAACCCCGTAAGCCATGGAAACAGTAAAATTACTCCTCAAAGGCTGATCAAGCTCAGTCTTCGGAAGTGGGGGGCTCGTGATATGGCTAAAAATGGGGTTAAATCAGGATCGTCCAAATCGAGCACGAATCTCAAAGCCTAGGGGTAAAATGGTAATTTCACCTACAAATGGGTCTGAAAGGGGAACTGGGTCTTTATTCAAAGCCCAATAACCCATAAAACGGATCTATCTTAACTTAGTGCGTGTTTCAACCGGCAGCGAACCCAGCCCAGTAGGATAGAATTAGGGTTCCTGATTAATACTAATCAACGGCCATGATTCACATCTATCCTTTCACTGGGAATTAGGGATTACATTCCTAAACTGATCACAGGGATTACATTCCTAATCTGATCCCTAAGGCGACTATAAATACCTCCCATCCACCACCATTAAGAGGCAATCAATCTTTTTCCAGTTTACGCTCTTTCATAATCATTTCTGATTACTGACTTGAGCGTCGAAGGGTGCGTCACCAGGATCAACCCCGGTGTCTCGCACTTTTTGCAGGTGAATGGCGGGAGTCAACGGTCAAACTCCGGCGGAACAAGTATCAGGTTCGCTATTCAAGTTTTCCAAGAATCCACAAATACTGTCTGTTTGCCCCCACACCAGATTTAGCGGTAACAGGTGTATTCTCGGAATCGGGAACATCATGTTGAACATCTTAGGTTGGTTCTGCAGACTTTGAGGAAAATCAGCTCAATGGGAAACTCAGCAAGTGTGAGTTTGGCTCGATAGAGTTACTTTATTGGGGCACATTATCTCGGGCGATGGTATTTCTGTGGATCCGTCCAAGGTTGAGGCTGTGAAGGATTGGCCAGTTCCCAAGTCAATTTCAGAGGTGAGGAGTTTCCTTTGTTTAGCTGGCTATTACCGAAAATTCATCCAAAATTTTCCGAAAATAGCAGGACAATTGACTAAGCTGACTTGGAAGGATCAGAAGTTTTGTTGGTCTGAGGCTTGCAGTGAGGCTTTTACTGAGTTGAAGATTAGGTTGATGTCAGTGCCAGTGTTGGCTATTCCAGATGGTTCAGGTGATTTGTAGTACACTGTGATGCTTCTGGTAAGGGTCTTGGAGCAGTTTGATGCAGAAGGGCCGAGTCGTTGCTTATGCATCGAGGCAATTGAGACCACATGATAAGAACTATTCGACTCATGACTTGGGATTAGCGACAGTGATCTTTTCTTTGAAGCTATGGAGACATTATTTACTTGGGGACCGAGTAGAGATCTTTACAGACCACAAAAGTCTCAAGTACGTCTTCACCCAGAAGGAGTTGAACATGAGGCAAAGGCGTTGGTTGGAGCTTATGGCCGATTATGACATCAGTTAGCAATACCATCCTGGTAGAGTGAACTTGGTGTCAGATGCTTTGAGCAGGAGACCGGCAGTTATGTTCCTGACTCAGCAGAGTAATTTGGTTGAGTAGATGCGGAGGTTGGAGTTGGATGTGTTGTTGCCGAGTTCTGATCGCAGTTGTTTGGTGCTTTATCTTCAGTCATCTCTTGTTGATTAGATCAAAGAGGCTCAGGCTGGTGATGAGCAGTTGCAGTGTTTCAGAGCTGAAGTTGAGACTGGTTCTCGAACGGATATGGTTATTCATGCTGATGGATCGCTTTGTTTTAGGTCCAGGTTGTGTGTCCCAAAGGGTGAAGTTCGTCAGAGGTTGCTTGTTAACCATAGTATAACTTGTTGTATACTTGCTATATACCCTATACCATGTTGCTTGGACATCTAGTACACCATATTTCACGTTCGTTATGATTTGGATGAGTTTCATATGATCTACGTTGGTTTTATGCATGAAGAAGATTTCAGTTTTGGTTGTACCCCATTTTTGTTCAGTATTTTAGACCCTCCTAAGGTCAGTATATGAAAATTAATTATGAATATGAATTATAGAGAATTCTGTTTACTTTCCAGATTTTCTGACAGATCTCAGTTTCAATTTGTGAGTTGCAAGTTATAACTATTTTACTACAAATGTGGTTAAAATTCCAGATCCAGTTTTATATGAATTCTGTAGGGCTAATTATTTTTCTACTGATGTTAAAGATAATATTTTGATCCAATATTTTTTGAGTACAACTAGACCTGATTGGGACTAACTCCTAATTTTTGTGGATTTAATTAATAACTTTTATACAATATTCTATGTTTGCAAACAAGTACTATACTTGCAGAATTTTTCATACTGCTCAGTAAAGAAACATAATTTCGACCTGATTTTATTTGCTGTTTATAAAAACTTTGTGAATATGAAATGTAGCCTACTGTATCTATTTTATCACCCTTTTGACGGATCTCGATTTCGGTTTATATTTTGTAAGATATTGCTGTTTTAGTACTGCAGTGTTTATGATTCCAGATTTACAAAACTACTGTATTTTGGTGCTTTCTGATTTTACTTGACTATTCCATCTATGTCGAAAAATTATGAAACTTCATTTTCTGTTACTAAACATACTAGGGAATAGTCCAGATTTCTCGTGGATTTAATCAGTAAGTTTTTATGCTGTTTTCCTATTCTTGAATACAAAATCCTGATTTCTGGCAGAACACATTTTCTGGATATAAATCTGTTTTGAGTCTTACTTTTGTGAAATATCATATGACTTATATATATTTGTTGGATTCGACCGAGAGTCTATTTTCCAGATTTTCTGACAGATCCATATTTGCACATTTGTAGCAACGGAAATTTCAGATTTAGTGCAGTGCTGTCATACTGTCCTGAACTAGAATTTTCGTTGCCCTAATCTTTTATGAGTTGTCTTTCACATGTGCATGTTTATCTTCTAACCTGAACTTGTTACTTGTTCATGCCATGTTATTCTTGCCCTGTTTTGTGACACATATATGCCTGTTTGATAATAATAACAAATAACCAAGCCGGGGTTAAGGGAAAGATCTACTAGTGGAAAATATAGAAATGTGTACTTGGAAGGGGGCTAGTGTTTCCCACCTGATTATCTCTTATCTGTTACCTGTGATATGATTACCTGACAGGTGATTCTGATTATCTGTTATATGATTCCTGACTACATACTCCCTACGGGAGAGTGTACTCGGAAGGGGGTCCGTGTTTCCCACCTGTTACCTAACTACATACTTCTTGCGGGAGGGTGTACTTGGAGGGTACGTAGTCCTACCTGATGCATGACTTCCTGTTATATGATACCTGTACCTGTACCTATTTACCTGATACCCGAGTACACGGCCCTATAGACTCTGCTACGAAATCTAAATGCAAACTTGTTTGAATGTAGGAACCATGTGGTAAAAACCTGGGACGCATGAAATGCTACCTAGATATTAATAAATACAAGACTTGACATGACATAACATAATACCTGTTTCATTCTTACCTGTACATGTTACCGGTTTACTTGTTTATCTGCTTGCTTGACATCTGTTACATGTTACCTGTACCCTGTTAGTATATCATGTTACTTGATTTTGTTTTCTGATTCATGTTAGTTATCTTGTTTCGTTGACATGCCTATTCCATGCTATGTTGTTTCCTCTGTTACTCTACATTTGTTTATTTTCCATGTACTTGTGCCTGCACTACAAGCAGTCCGTAACTTGCATAGACGGGCATTTTGTTTTCTTTTCCTCTTCCTGCAATTTATTAAATTGCAAATCATGGAGATCAGCTACCCGATGGAGTAGGTGATCTGAGATTCTAGTTCCTAGAGTTCTGGCTATTATAATTATTATTTCCTATTGCTTATTTGAATAATTGTATTTGTTACTTGGATTATATTGTATTAGGCAATGTGACTTAGGATTATTGACTTGTTCAGATCTTGTTTATTGGAAATTAATTAAGCTTTGTTTCAAGTAAATTCTGTTGGTATATTGATTCATAAATGCATGCGTAGTTGACTTCTCTTGTTTCCTACTTTGATTATTCCTGTGATATGTTGTAAAGATCCTGAAAGCTTACGGATGATGAAAATCATTCGATGGGCTTAGTTACGTATTCGTATTCTGTATTTCTTTTTGGGAAGCGGGGCGTGACACGTTCCCTATGTTTATTCCTCATTCTAATGTCTGCCCTTGTTTTCTTTTGGTAGATACTGAGGGTATGGACTTCACAGCGATCATGGCAATGCACATCGGGCACAACTCGAAACTGCCTGAGGGGAAGAAGAGGAAGCAGATGGTGACCTGGCCTGGGAGTGCAAAGGCAACTAGGATCTCCTAGACCTCCACACCTGCAGCAAACCTAGGCTCACCCTAGGTGTCTTCTCGGAGTCCCTTCCCCTGGGGTACAACTTTAGCATCCGTTCATAAGAGAGTGCACCTGCCCTACACCATTAGCCAGTGCGGCTCTCACCGACATGCTTAAATTGATCTATGCCTCAGACTCGACCATCAAGCTACACGACGAATTTCTCGAGGATGGGGATAGCTGCATGGAGTCAATTTGTCACCTCCCGACCCCAAAGGACAAGGTTAAGATGGCCCCGGAGGGGCCTGGTTCATCTTCCTTGGAGTTGGCTCAAGCCAACATGCTGATGAGTATTTCTCTTATTTATTTTTGTAGTTTTTGTCTGGTTCTTCTAAGCTTTGAAGTTCTTCATCTTCTTTTTTGTAGATCACCTGCCATCTTAGCAACGTGTTTAAACAAATTCTAGAGGATGAAAAGCGCTTGGGGTCATTGAACGAGAAGGCCAACGTGGAGAAGACAACGGCCATGAAGGCCTGGGATGCGGCCGAGATTTGAGGAGAGGCTCTTGGTGAATGGGTTGTTCAGCTTGAGGCAGAGCTGAAGAGGAAGAAGAAGGAGGCAATGAAGCCGAAGGAGGATGCGATCGCTCATATTAGATCAGAGACAGAGGACCATATGTTTGCCAACATGATGAAGTCCTACTGCAAAGCCATTGAGGACATCATCAAGCGCGTCCCCTACTTCGATGGGAAGGGGTACCACCTGAGCTTGCAGTCAGGAGAGGAGCTGCTTTCGGGGGATGAGGAGGAGGTGGAGGAGATGGAGCAAGGAGAGACGGTCACTGTGGCGGCGTAGAACCTTGGAAAGGGGAAGGAGGTCATCGGAACTTCCTCTCCTAGCTCCATCAGCTGAGGTGGATCCCTGAATCCTCTTCATGTTTTTTACTTAGTCTTTTTGTTGTTTATGCACATAATAGCGGACTGACCATCACTTAATGTATCTTTCTCCTTTTGAATCGAATGAAGACACTTTTAGTGTTCAAGATTTGTGTTCTTCTTAGCTGATGACTGCCCTTGATGAGTTGGATTAGGACTTCTCATATTTTGTGGCTTTGAATGTTATCCTTGTAGTAACCCTGTGCTCTTTCCAGTTAGTAAATTGTTGTGTATGGTGTGGGTGATCCACACGACAGCGAGATTATCCATCTTCATACTAGGCTGCACGTGGCGGAGTTGGGGCTATCTCGCTCACGGGAGAAGCTATTCATGAAGGAAGTGGAGCTTGGCTATCTGAGAAAGGTGTTGACCTCAAGGAACATTTAGGTTGGTCGCCTTGGTGATTGTCCACTGGAGGCACCTCCTCTCAAGGTGGAGGGACGTTTGTGCGATGGTGAGATGCCTCTTGCAAAGACGATCACTGGGAGGGACTTGGAGGTTAAATCCTTCCATCGCTCTTTACTTTCGGCTACTACAGAGAGGGATGAGTTGAAGAACGTAGTGTTTGAGAAGAGCTTGGAATTTGCTCATGAAGGAGGTCATCCCTAAATAGTCGAGAGAGGCTCATCTAAACTATTAAGCACACACTTATATGGTTTGTTAGAAGATTAAGGTCAAGGATGCTCAGCTCAAGGAGATGTTTGTCGAGCAGGAAGTTGACATCCATTGACTAAAGCGACTTCTTGTGGGAGCTAGGACTAGGAGTGCTTCTTACTCTCGTGATGAGATAAATAAGGGGAGGTAATTTCATCAACTGGCTTTACGTCAGCAAGGGATCTTGAGAAATCCGGGAGATGTCTAAAGTGGGGTGGCCGGTTCGTCGAGTGTTGCTTCGTTTGAAGGGGTGGCACGTGTTGGTGGTCATGCAGCTCAGACTCAATCTGCGGGCTTAGTACCTCCTTCAGATCAATTGAGAGACCGAGGCAGTTCTTTGGTAGCCAGGAGGTGCCAAGGGCTATGCGGGTCCCTTAATAGGAATATCCCCTTGCCTCGAGGTAGTAGAGATGACTTTGAGGGAGACTTGTAATCTTGTTGATCGCTTCTTTTGAACTTGTATTGAGATTGTAGTGAGAATCTTCTAATTATTCAAGTATTATCTCTTGTCCTTTTTTGAGTAGTAACTCTTTGTCTTAGGGTAGCTATGACATCTCTAGTAAAGAGTTGGACCTCTTGTGCCCCTGTTGTGGCAAGTTTGGGAATAGCATTTGAGAGGGGCTTGACCCCATATTTGTTAGTTGAGATAGCTAACAAGTTGTGATAGTTTGTTTTGAATGGTGAGTTGAGCTCTTTAACTTTCTTATTTGCCCATCGTTAGAGCAACTTCGTGCCATGAGTATAAACTTCATACTTGTTCTTTTTTCATTTCAGGAATATATCCAGTGGCAAGTTGAGTTCTGAATATGCATGGTTGCAAGTTGCTAGAGAAACTCTTTGAACCACGAGTATGAACTCCAAACGGATTGATAACGAGTTCCAGGAACAGGTCGAATGGCGAGTTAAGCTCTAAAATTTCTTGGTGGCAAGTCATTAGAGCAACTCTTGAACCATGAGTATGGACTCCGAGCTTGTCATCTAGATGTTTTAGGAGCAAATCGAGTAGAGAGTGACTCTGAGCGTGCTTGGTTGTAAGTTGCTAGAGCAACACTTTTAACCACGAGTCTGGACTCCAAAGGGGTTGATAATGAGTTTCAGGAGTAGGTCGAATGGCGGGTTGAGCTTCGCACTTCCTTGGATGCATGTTGCTAGAGCAACTCTTGAACCATGGGTATGGACTCTGAACTTGTCCTTTATGTGTTTCAGAAGCAGATAGAGTGGTGAGTTGAGTCTCTAAGCTTGCTTGGGTGGAAGCTGCTAGAGCAACTCTTGAATAATGAGTATGGACTCAGAAGGGGTTGATAACGAGTTTTAGGCGCAAGTTGAATGGCGAGTTGAGCTCTGCATTTGCTTTGTGGTAAGTTGCTAGAGCAACTATTGAACCATGGGTATGAACTACAAACTTGTCTTTTATGTGTGTCAGAAGCAGGTTGAGAGATGAGTTGAGTCTCTAAGGAGAAACTTTTGAACGACGAGTATGGACTCCGAACGGGTGGATTATGAGTTTCAAGAGCAAGTCGAATGGCGAGTTGAGCTCTACACTTGCTTGGTGGCAAGCTACTAGAGCAACTTTTGAACCATGAGTATGGATTCAGGACTTGTCTTTTCGGTGTTACAGGAGTAGATTGAGTGGCAAGTTGAGTCTCTGATCTTGCTTGAGTGCAAGCTGCTAGAGCAACTCTTGAACCACAAGTATGGACTCCGAACAAGTTGATAACGAATTTCAGGAGCAGGTCGAATGGCGAGTTGAGCTCTGCACTTTCTTAGTGGCAAGTTGGGTATGGACTCCAAACTTGTCTGTTAGGGAGCTTAATGAATAGTTGGTGTGGCTTGGGAGAAGAATAGGTGTCGAACTAATTGTTCGCATCCAAAGAGTTGTATAAGAATTTTGCAAAAAAAAAATCTAATTTTTTATTGAAAAATATACCTTAGTGGCTGCTTTGATCGTTAGCCTTTATTATATGTTGTGACCTCTAAAGTGTCAGCCTTTATTACATGTTTGAACCTAACTACTAGGGGAGGGCATTAAGCGCCTTCGTTGTACTTCATTAGTTGGTCGGCATTCCAAGTTCTTGGTATCTTCCCCCCCCCCCCCCCACCCAGGTCTTCAAGCCGGTAAGCTCCTGGATGGACCACTTGGAAGACCTTCTACAATCCCTCCCAGTTAGGGGTAAGCTTTCAATTCTTGCGTGGGTTGGATATTTCGAGCTTTCAAAGAATGAGGTCCCCCTCTTTAAGGTTGGTCGGGCATACCTTCTTGTTGTAAAACTTCTCTACTCTCTGTTGACAGATATGTCATCCAAGGGTGGACTTTTCTCGCACTTCTTCAACGATATCTAGATTGGTCTGGGGGTCATTTGAGTTTTGCTCTTCCTTGAAGGAGAGAAGGTGAGGGGAAGGTAATCCTACTTCCAGACGGATGAGTGCTTCCATGCCGAAGGTGAGGTTGAATGGGAATTATCCCGTTGGGATTCTCTTCGTGGTTTTATAAGACCAGAACACACTTGGGAGTTCTTCAACCCATATTCCCTTTGGGGATTCATCAAGTCTCTTCTTGAGGCCATCCAATATTTTCTGATTGGCGTTCTTAGCTTGGCCATTAGTCTAGGGGTGTAAGATAGATGTGAAACATTGTTCAACCCCCAGATCGGTGCAAAACTTACGGAATCTTTTATAGGTGAATTGTGTTCCACTGTCGGTGACCAGTGTTCGGGGGATCCCGAATAGGTAGAATATGTTCTTCAAGAGGAATTGTTGAACCTTGTTCTTTGTGATGGAAGCTAGCGGTTCCGCCTCAACCCACTTTGTGAAGTAATCGATAGCTACCACTAGAAAGTTCTGATGTTCAGTAGTGGGAGGGAATGGTCCGAGTAAGTCCATTCCCTACATGGCAAAGAGGATGGGCTTGACATGAAGTGATAAATCTGTTAATGTCCACATTTTGGATCAATAATCTTAATGCAATTAAACAATTAAATTCTCTGTCTTTGGTAATTTATACTTCTTTTCTCTTTTCCATAGGAAACAGCCTAAAAGCAACTAAATGAAGCAGATTCAAGATTTACTCAAGACTAATCCATCACTATAAGGATGAACACTGGAATGAAGAACCTTAATTTTGCATCAAAGCATTTGAGTTCGCAGAACAGTCGACTGACTCCTTAACGACAGTCGACTGAACTGATTGGGTTTGAGTTTCTAAAGTTTGCAGAACAGCCGACTGACTCCTAGTCAACAGTCGACTAAACTGGCGTTCTAGTTCTGTGAGACTATAGTATCAGCTGAACAAATACAACCCAGTCCCAAGCAATCATTAAACAGCCGACTGATACTATAGCAATTATTGAACATGCACAAGCTACATGGAGACTGCACAAAAATCCTTCTTCATAGCACATCAAAACTACAAGCCAAGAAGGAGAGCAAAAAGAGAGAATCAGAACGGGAGCTAGAGATAAGCACAGTTGAGATACACCCTCATCCAAACCTGCAAAACAAATCAGAGTGAGCTGTCAAAATCCAGGAAACAAATATTGTATAGCTGCAAATAACAACTTTCCAAAAATCAAGCTAGAGATCTGGTCTGGCAGTTAATGAAGAAGATTTGACTCAACCCATATCCGATATTTGAGGAGATTGAAATCTGAACTTGAGATCTGCAAATGGGGGCAGAAGAAGCTATAAAAAGGGGGGAATACACAGTCAAGAAGGGACAGACCGAAGGGGAGATCGAGTACATCTTGAAGAGGAGGAGAGCAAATTGGTTTCAAGCTGATCATCATACAAAATCAGTGCTACTTCTTCTCTCTAATTTTTGTTCTTGAGTTGTTTAAATTATTAGAATCATCTATCCGAATTTGTTAGTCAATGTGTAACTAAATTCATTTTGGGCAGATTGAAACCTTAGTCATGTAATGTTTACAAATCTTCTAAAGCACTACTCCTATCACTTATTGATTAAACATGGTAGTTCGTGATCAAATTTATAATATACAGCTTTTGATGCTTGACATTCTTACTATTCAAGTGTTGTTAACTCAACGTATTTATTGATGAACACTCTATATCACTCTATTTATTGATGAGCAGTCGACTGACTCCTTACGACAGTCGACTGAACTGGCGTTCTGGTTAACACAACCAAAGTTGAGTTATCAAGTTTGCTTCTTATAAATTTGAATTTGTTACATAAGCAGATTTAGATGATCGAGTCTAGTGCTCATGATTAGTAACACAAGAACTCATTTGGGTTCTAGGATTTAATCAACATAGAAGACTAGAATAGATATCATGTTCTAGTTCTTTATGTGCTTGTCAATTTCCATTGTTTGTTATGCTTTCTTAAAGTGCAACTTAGTAGATATCATGCTAAACACTTAAGGAAAGAAAGGAATTAGAGTAGATACCATGCCTAATTCTTAGCTTTGGAAAATCTTTAATTTAAAGAGTAGATACCATACTCTTAAATGAACAAGCATGAGTGATCAGAGGAGTGTAGAAGTTGATCTAGCATTCTTGACTATAGGTGGAAATCAAGCCCAACTAATTCAATAGATATTTTTACCCAACTGAGAACTACTTGATTTAGATTCTAATCTCATTTCCTTCAGACATACAGTTAAAAAACAAGCACTTTGTTTATTGATTAGTAAGTTATTTACTACAATCTCTGTGGGATCAACCCTTACTTTTCACTACTCTTCTGTAAACGATTCGTACACTTACGAGGTTTTAAATTTGTGTTCAGATTATCTATTCATTTAAATAATTGATCATCAACTTGAAGCTGGTATTGTCTTGGGACACCTGTTTAATGGAGGAGTACTTCTGGCAAGGGATGCATTGGCAGACGTATTCTTGGGCATTGTTGAGGAGAGTGGGCCAATAGCATCCGTGAATGAGAACTTTACATGCGAAAGACCTCGCATCTAGCATTAGTATAAATACCCGAAACCCGGATTTGACCCGGACCCTGGCCCGGACCCAGCATTGGACCGGAACTGACCCAGCCTATTCGGGTTCGAGTCCTAAAATGGGACCCGTTGTACTTTCGGGTCCGGGTCTGCGTCTACTCAAAAAAAACTCGACCCGGATCCGAACCCGGACCCGGACCCATTAAAAAAAATCCAAAAATCAACATAAAAATAAATATTCTATCATCATCCCTCCCATCCTTCCTCCTCAATTCTAAATCTTCCTCTTCCAAACTCAAAATTCATGCCTTTTTCTTCTCTCCTCTATTCTAAATCCTCCGCTCGCAGCTCACACTCCCACTCCTACCAGAATAAGTAAGAATTTTAATAGGACCCGAACCCGAAACTGGACCCGGTCCTCACAGGTCCAGGTCGGTCCAATTTTTGGACCCGTAAGGGACCGGATCCGGGTCCGGGTCCGGGTAGTGAAGGACCCGACCCGACCCGACCCGACCCAATACCAATGCTACTCGCATCTAGGTGGCTACCTCTTATTCCTTCGTGTACCTATTTGAGAGCATAATCGACCTCTTCGGGGGAGAGGCAGCGTAAATAAGGCTGGCCTTCAACTAGTGTATAAGAATGCTTGTAGAGGACTCCTTCAACTTGTGTATATCTTTCAGCCTTCACCCGGATCTTTCTTGCTTCTTTGGGGTCCAATGGGAGGACTCCCTTGTTGAGGAAGTCGATCAAGGGTTTCATCCAGCAGTCTCCAGGTGTTTGGGGGTAGATGAACATGAGCTACAGCATCTCCTCTCGATGCTTGGCTTGAGTAGGACCTCAATGAGCACAGAATGTTCGAATCTGTCGAACGATGAGGATGCTAACTTATAGAGGGCATTTTCTTATCCATTTTCCTCACGTGGGATGGAAGTGACTTTGGCTTATGTGGACAGGTTCTTCTTCACATAGGCCAAGTATTTGATCATGCGGTCATCTCTGGCTCCATAGTCACATCGGGTTTGATTCACTACCAATTGGGAGTCGTCGAACACATCGACTCTTCGTGACCCTACTTTTCATGCTAAGAGGAGTTCGGCGATGAGATTCATACTCGAATTCATTGTAGGAGGCTAGGAAATTGAGGCGTAGCGAATAATAAAGAGTGAACTCGTCAGAATCGAGAAGGATGACTCCTGCTCTACACCTTTTGAGGCATGAGGATCCATCAACATAGACATTCCAAAGGAGGGGGTTTTCTACTTCCTCGAGGGTATCAGAGATAGTGCTTTCAATAATGAACTCGGTTAAGGCTTGCACCTTAATTGTTGTTCTCAGTCGATAAGTGATATCATGTTGACTCAACTCAATTGACAACTTCATTAGTGCCCCGGAGCATTCTGGCTTGTGGAGTACTTGCTTAAACGCTAGTTAATGAGGACCCAGATGGAGTGTGCTTGGAAGTAGGGTCAGAGCTTTCGGGTGGCCGTTACTAGTGCATAGACCATCTTCTCCATTTTGAGTATCAGAGCTCGGCATCGTGAAGTACTTTGCTTACATAGTAGATTGACTTTTGAAACCTATCTTCTTCCCATTCAAAGATAGAAATAAGGGTCTGATCTGCAGTATCCAAGTAGATGTAGAGGATCTCTCCCGGCTTAGGCTTGCTAAGGAGTAGAGGATTAACGAGGTGGCCTTGAGACGTTCGAATGATACTTGTTGTTCTTCTCCCTACTCAAACTTCTTTGCTCCTCAAAGGGCTTTTAAGAATGGGAGGCACTTATCCCCGAATTTGGAGAAGCACCCAATGGAGGTGAGGCATCCCATGAGCTTTTGGACTTCTTTGATGGTAGACGGGGGAGACATGTCAAGTATGGCTCTGATCTTTTCAGGGTTGGCTTCGATCCCTCTTCGGCTAACCATGAATCCTAAAAACTTTCTTGAGGCGACCTCGAAGGCACATTTTAAAGGATTCAGTCTCATGTTATGTCTTCATAGTACATCAAAGGCTTCTTGGAGATCGGATACATGGTCCGCTTTCTTGAGGCACTTGACGAACATGTCATCCACGTACACTTCCATGTTTCTTCCGATTTGCTCCTTGAAGACTTGGTTAACCTAGCATTGATATGTGGCTCCGACATTCTTCAACCCAAAGGGCATGACTCGGTAGCAGTAGAGTCCTTGTTCAGTAATGAAGGACGACTTCGAGATGTATGGTGGAAACATTCATATCTAGTTGTATCCTGAGAAGGCGTCCATGAAGCTTAAGAGATCATGACCGAAGGTGGCATCAATCAAGGCACCTATGCTAGGTAGAGGGAATGGGTATTTTGGACACGCCTTGTTGAGGTCGGTGAAGTCTATGCGGATTCTTCATTTGTTGTTGGCTTTCTTTACCATTACAGCATTTGTTGGCCACTCTAGGTAGCCAACTTCTTGAATGAAGCGGGCAGCTAGGTTTTTGGGTTTCGAAGTCAATCACAGAGTAAATATTCAGCAGAAATAAATTAAAAATTCTGAAACCCAGCCATGGATCCATGCAAAAATCATAAAACGTGTTAGAAGTTTTTATCTCAACGATGAACGAGTATCCACAATCCGCCAATCACGAGCACTGCAATGTTGTGGTGCCTCTACGGTATCCACACGAACGAACGAAATCGAGCTCTCCCTCGCGTTGTGGTTCTAGCTGCGAGAAGGGGATGTTCCTGTTGCTATCTCTCTTTCTCTCACTTTCTATGACAGCTGGGTTTGTTTTTTCTTCTTGTTTTCCACAGATACATATCATATATATATAGCAGGAAATCCATTATAAGAGAGTAAAGAGGCTGCCAGGCTCACAATCTAACCTAGGTCAGATTCATATGTGAGCCTTCTAATTTTGGTTGGCCCATTTTATCTAATTAGTTTCCCAACCAATGTTGGGAGCCCAAGTCTTACTTGAATTCCGAATTAAGTTCATCTTATGAATTTAAATCTCAATTCTGATCCATTCTAAATGTGTGACCCTGTAGGTTCCCATTACGTTGACAGTAATACTAAAATCCTATTTTAGTGTTACAAACAGGGAGTTGTATCTAGCAATACATTACTGCTACTCAAGTAACGGGAATGCCAGTGATTTGACATTATCTATCTGTGACCAATGTTACCATGTAGTCTAGTCCTTTTCTCCAGATATCTTAATTGACCACAAGGCATGGAGCGTGTCAACCTTGTATAGATCAATCTTTGGTTTCTTGATGTCTAAGTAGACTTATTAAAACAAATGAGATTAATATCTCATATTGACTCATTTGAGCACAATCATGCATTTTACAGTTTTACTCAATCAAGAGGCCCAAACATATTGCTCATGTTATGTAAGAGGGACAAATCCTATCTAAGTTACATCCCTCCGCATGATTCATAGTATGTCCAATAGCCGACCTTATAATTACCTTAAAGGTGATGTTTGACGGTATTAAAACATATAACTTCTCATGTAGGAAACCATAGTGACTTCAAGTCAAAGGACCACGTACACCATGGTCACTGTGAGAATTGCTCATGACACTCACGTAACGATCCATGCAGCATTCTCATATTGGGTCAGTCCACTACATTATTATTCTAATATGTACCAATGTGAAGACTTGATATCTAATATCCATGACCCGTGAGATATGGTCATCAGTCTACACACATACTAGTCTCTATGTATTATTATTGTCCTAATTCATAATAATACTTGACTAGGAATATTTAAGAATAGCGTTCTGATTACAACCAATAGGATCTCACAATCAAGTCATGCACTTGATGTCCCATGGTATTGAACCTACTATTCTACGGACTTTGTTATGTTCATTTAATCCCAATAAACAACACAATAAATAAATACCTCATAAATGAAATAAATGTTATGATACAATGTAAACTAGCTAGGTCAATATAAGATTGGTCTCTAAGGCATACACCAACACTAAGAGCTTCCCGACTTTCCTTGACTTCTTGCTTCCTGTCGGGGGAAAACTTATGGTGCTTTTGTTGGACGAGCTTGATGTTCGGGTTCACGCTTAAACGGTGCATGATTAGATCTTAGGAGATGCCCGGCATGTCAAAGGTGGTCCAAGCGAACAGGTCTTGGTTCCTCATAATGCAAGCAATGAGTCGCTCTTCGACTTGATGAAGGAGAGCCTTGCTTACTCTAAAACATTTGGCTTGATCCTCTTTAGAGAAGGGGATTTCTTCTAGTTCGTTTACAAGCTCAAAACTATCTTATCCCCTGTCTTACGAGAGTTCCATGGCATTGAGGGGGAGGACCTCCCCCCTTCCCCCCCCCCCCCCATTGTGGAGGTGTAAAATGCCCGAGCAGCTTCTTGGCTTCCTTTGGTTTCCCCTACCCTTGCTAGTGTGGGAAACTTCATCTTCATGTGAAAGACTGAAGCAACTGCGCGAAGGGCCGCCAGCCTCGGGCACACAAAGATGGCATTATAGGTGGACTTCATGTTGACAACCATGAAGTCGAGTGCTTCTGTGTGGGTGGTTGGTGCTTTCTCTACGGTCACATCAAGGGTGACAATTCCCTCAATATGAACTGGGGCTCCAGAAAATCCATAAAGAGTGTACCTAATAGGTTTGAGATGGTCTCGTGAAGCTTGAGACCCTCAAAAATATTCAGGAAGGGGATGTTTACCATGTAATCGTTATCTACCAATACACGGCGCACCTCATGATTTGTCATGCATATGCTGATTACAAGTGTGTCGCAGTGAGGTGTTCGAACACCTTTGAGGTCTTGTTCTAAAAATGTTATTGGAACCCCGGAGCTCTTAGGAGGGTGGATTGTGTACTGAGTTCACTTCACGAAGAATTGCTTTACTATATGAGTTGGACAATCCCCCCATAGGTCCTCTATGGATGGAATAGAATACCGCCATATATCCCGAGTCTGGGGACTCGGAAGGCCTCTCTGACCGCTTGTTGGCTCCCCTTACGGGAGGAGGCTCGGTGTTATTTCTTTGTGTGAACGTGGTAAGGTAGCCTCGCCGAAGCAGAGCTTCGAGCTCATCCTTGAGGGCTCAACAATCGTCTGTAAGATGTATGTTGTCCTTGTGAAATGCACACCAATTGTTTTTGTCCCTTCTCTTACTTGAAGCATTCATCTTAGGGGGAGGTTGAAGGGCCCAATCCTTCTCGACTTCCATGAGTATTGTAGAGATATTAGCATTGAGCGGAGTGAATTTCTTGAAACGAGGCACTGAAGGAGGGTGGCACTGACCCGATGCATCCTTCTAGGATTTCTTGGGTCCCTCTTCATTGGTATTATTTTGTTTGTTCCCATATGAGGATTCATTCTGTTCTTGGAGACGAATGACATTTTCCACTCGGATGTATAGCTCAACTCTTTGAAGGAGATCTGAGAAATCCCGGGGGGTCTCTTAACGAGAGAAGATTTGAGGTGGTCGTGGTTTACATTGTACCTCAAGGCAGTCGTGGCTACGGCTGAGTCGAGTGAGGTGATGGATCGAGACTCGGCTGTGAAGCGCCAAACATAACTCTTGAGATATTCCACATCCATGTGCTTCAAGTCAAGTAAGGAGGCACTCGTCTTCTCTGTGTTCCGGCTGGTGAAGAATTATGTGAGGAATAGCGCCTCACGTTGATCAATGGAGAAGATGGACCCTGGAGAGAAATAAGAGAACCACTCCTATGATGGTCTTGCAGAAGAAGGAGTTGGAAGCTTGATGAATCATCAAGAGGGTTTTAAAACTCTTAAGATTGTCTACCAGGTCGGACTCGCCGTTGTATGACTCTATAACCAGAATTTTTAAGTTGGTTGGGACATGAGCCTCAAGGATTGTTTTGGAGGGGGGGGTTCGGATAGGGCGGTATGTTCCATCCAGTGTTCCTTTTTCTTGTGTGGTTCTCCATCTTTTGGAGGCGTTAGAGGACAATGTTGTCATGTTCTTTGGACCTAGTGGACCTGCAAGACTTCTCCTGTCATGGAGGAGTAGGATGGTGAATGCTAGTATGTCAGGTCCTGCCAGGGACGACGTGGAGGGCATGAAGGACTTCTTCTTTGAAATTTCGGAACTCTGCCCTGGTGACGGGTGCTTCTTCCCCCTATCCCTCATGGGGGCTGATTGGCTTGTTGGAGTCGGGCTCCTTCTCCCCAAGGGGGAGGAGTCCTTCATTGAGAGTGATTTCCTCTTTGCCCCCTGGGAGAAGGAGTTCTTCTACACCCCCTATGAGAGGGGGTTCTTTTAGACCCCCTATCTTTGAGAAGATAGGCTCCTCTTGCTTTCCTGGCGTGATGGGCGGGAAACCTTATCGTGGAATCGGCTTTCATTCAAGCGGACTTAGAGGTCAAAACCCTGCTGTTGGGAGAGTATGATCTGGCGGAGGTCTTGTTATACTTGAGGTGCCATAGAGGGCATCGTAGAGGGTGTCGAGGTGTAGACCGAACACTTGTTCTCACCTACACACCAAATGGCGTTGACTTCTTCCAGAGCACGTGCAACCTCTTTAGAGGGAGGCTAAGTAAGCTGTTGAGGGATTGTTCCTGCTGAGGTGGTTGATTCAAGTGAAGAGGTTGTTCCTGTTGAGGTGGTTGATTCAAGTGAAGAGGGTCCTCCACATGAGAAGGAGGTAGAGGAAAAGGGTTGGCTTGTTGGCTTGCTGTCGTTACCTTCCCTTTTCCCCTTGGAGTCATGGCTGAAAATGGTTGTTATTTACCGGCAAAGTTTGATTGGATTTCTTTTCTGTTTTCCACTGACGGTATCAATTTGTTACTACTATTTTTTGTATGGAAGCAAATAGATATTGTGAATTCTTTTTGTGGAAATATTAAAGATCTAACCTTTAGTTTTCACCAATGTTGATCGCTGACCTTGATTCTGAAATTTGACTCGTGCGAATGCTTAGATCTGATCTGAACGGTTGTGATCGCTCCAATTGACTTGCATGACAGTCTAAAGCAACAGGGTTGGCCCCGATGACAGACCCTCCGAAGCCCAAGTCACAAAACTCAGAAGATATGCAAAGTTTTGAAAGCAGAATTTTTGATTATCTTGAATCTAAAGAGGTCATCAAGTAGTTTGGGGGGGGGTTCGAGATATTGATTTATCTTTATTTTCTCGGTGTTTTGATAAGGTTGGTTATTCTCTTCTTCATGAAGAGATAGGATCGGTTGCTTTCCTCTTGATAAAGAGATAGAGTTAGTTGACTTTGTTCTTCATTAAGAGATAGACATATATGTAGAGATAGGGTTATGACTCTTTTTTTATAAAGTGATAGAGTTTTAAACCCTCTCTTATGGATGGAGAGATCGAGACTTTAAGACGGCGCTTCAGATAATTATGAACTCCTTAATGTTGGACCGCTATGGCAATCCAGTATGACATGCATGCTTTTAGGTTGTTAGGTTTAAAAGAAGCCCAACATTCTTTTACGGACGGACTCATATATGGTGAAATTCACCATTTTATCCATGAGAGCTTTAGGATTCGTACCCGATTTGAACGGTCTTGATTTGCTTCTATTTTTACCCATATCAGTCCCACGATTTGAATGGTCTTCGCCCATATGAATTCCACAATACCACAACACTGGCACGGTACACTCATATTCAAGAGCCCAAACTCGTAGACCCACTGATCTACATAATAGTCAGTGACTCCGAATACCACATTCTTTAACATCAAAGGTATATACTGAGGGGATTTTCATATGCAATAGGATCTGGAGGGTGCACATCTTGGAGCATGCCCAAATTATGAACTTCTTTGAACTGCAGGGAGATGGTGCATCTTCTCTGTCATGTAGAGTGAATCTACAACCTTGCTAAGAAGCCGCCTTCGGCTGTGTAACTATGTAACACTTCAATAAATCAAAGTTGGTAGAAAGCATCTATGGTATGTGGCCTGAATACTTAAAAACATTTTATAACAATACGTAGGCCTTACAACTTTCATGTCACCATAATGAAATTAGGAAATTATCCTCCCCCTCGAAGAATAATAAGGTTAATCTATAGCTGACACCAATGTTTTTATGGATTGATAGCAAGAATTAGGCAGAGAACAACTTGTATGGACAAAGTTTAGTGTATCTTGAGAAAAGAACGAGAAATAAATCAAAAATATTCTGGGAAAAGAACGAGAAATAAATCAAAAATATTTAAAGTAACATTTGTTGTAAAATTTGGGGTTACAAGTACTAGTTGCAATCAAATAACATCTCAGTAAGCTAGCTTCTATTTCAAGGAAGAATTGTACTTGATGCACCATTAAGCTTTTCACACGAAAGAAAACTATCTTGGTACATGAAAGGTAAAATTTTAGTAACAAGTTTTCAAGGATAGTTTAGGTAGCTTTTATATTATGAATTTACATCAAATGGTCTTTATGAGCATATATTGAATAGTTTGGCCAAACATAACTTATTTAGTCACCACTGAGATTTTTTGTACGGAAATCGAAATCACACAGATAACTCTGACTTGGAAATGAGGATGCCATCGCTATCAGCATACAACCATTCTCCATCTTGAATCACTGTACCCCCAATGTTAACAGGCACATGCTTCTCCCCAAGCCCCTTCTTGTTTGATTTCAAAGGGTGGGATCCCAATGCTCGGACCCCAATATCACAAGCGTTGATCTCTTCGACGTCTCTAATGCAACCATTTACCAATATGCCAGCCCACCCCATGTTCTGAGCAAGCTGCCCAATGTTACCTCCCACCAACGCACATCTCATGCTCCCCCCGCCATCAACCACGAGTACTCTTCCATCCCCAGAGGTCTCGAGAAGCTCCCTCACAAGCACATTGTCTTCAAACACCTTGAGGGTCACTATGGAGCCTGAGAAGGCCCGGCACTGTCCATACTGTCGGAAAATTGGCTGTAGAACTCGTATATCCCCTTTGGATAGGAGACTGGGGTTTGCATCGCAAACTTCTGCTGTGGCTAGAGAAACCATCTGGAAAATAATTGCACGGAATAAGCTAGTATCATATATATCAGCCACAATATTTTTGGAAATCAATAGAAGCCTTTGAGAAGGTGAAAATAGAAGAGACAATAAAAAGCTGAAAAACCAGAATATCAAAAGCCAAAAAGATAAACAGTTGGCTTTCATGGAGTGTTTTGCAAGAAGAAATTCTCAGATGATTTTGTATAATCATAAACTCTCTACTTCAGTTAACAAGTGACGCCACACTTTTCACCATTACTGTCTTGAGACTTTTCTCTTCAAATTCAATCCTCTATGGAGCACAAGGTCTACACCAGATTCACAACATACACACACACACATAAAAAAAAAAAAAAAAAAAAAAAAAAAAAAAAAAAAAAAAAACCAACCTCCTTAGTAGCATTCACATCCCTTATTACGAACAATGTGTGGAAGAGAAGGGCTTCACATAAATCCTAAGAGGTCAATAGGCTAGAAGGATATACATCTTTCTTCGGAGGAAAGGCTGTAGTCTGATTCCGCTCAATCTCATTTGTCACTAGAGGATTCGGTGGGGAAGACCTATCTAATTATCAATGATTGAATACAACCCCATGCAAGGAAGGTGCAATCCTCCAAAATTCTCAGAGTAAGAGTCTAAAAATATATGGAAAACGATAATTGCTTGTAATTATAAGTCGATTCTTCTCTAAAGCTATAAAGCCAAAGTCACAGCTAAAACGTATCCAAAACTGCCTCGCACTAGGCCTCAAATTTTACTTAAATTGTTTGTAATTATAAGACAGCAAGAAAGACAACCCAACAAATTTTACTTAAATTTCTTTACATTTACTATTAAATCATATAATAATCATCCAACTCTTACAGAAATCCCTAAAGTATTGAACAGCATCATCATCCTAACAGGTTTCAGTAAATTATTTCAAAACAAGTGGGTCTAGGCACCCAACGTAGCGATTAGCTATTTCAAAACATTGTTTATGAGTATCACTCGTATATTCAAATAGGACTATAGGAATCAAAATGACCAACCTAGGTAGCAAATATGCTTGTGAGTAGACGTCACTCTTCATCTTCATCATTCGAGACAAAGATTTGTAAACATGCACTAGGTATATGACAAACACACCCAAGAAACACCTTAAATACAACTGAGAACAAAAGATAGATGATGAGGACATCGGTTCAAGACGATTCGGACGTTTCTATCAGCGCAGGCATCGTCTAGGACGGCTGCTTATTTAGTTTAGGATTTTATTTCAGTACCATATTTATTTTTGGCAATTATACCCATATGTAATCTTTTTTGTATTTTTTAGATTTTGAGAATATTTTGAGAGTTATATCTTGATTTGTTTTGAGCCTATATATAGGCCTTGAGATTAATGAGAAAGATGTCATTCTTGATTAAAAATTATTGTGTTGAGTTTTGCTCTTCCCGTCTCTTTTTGTGTGATACAATTGAGATCCAATTATTAGGGTTTGTGATAAATCCTAATACAATTTTAGGGTTGGTGATTAACTCTACAATCTACCCCAAATTAAAATTTCCCAAATAAAATTACCCAAACCCTAATCCCCAAATCCAAAACCCTCCTCTCTCCCATCGTCTTCTTCCCCCCCTACTCTCGACCCGACCAAAACCCTAGCCCAACCCCACTTCGCGACCTTTACAATACCCCGCACCTGCCTTCTCACCCCATCATCGTCCCACAACCATCTCCCACAAATCAACCCCGACGGCATCATCGTCGTCCTCCCCATCGCCCCCTCTTTCCCTCCCCCGCCGTCGACCTCACTCCGCAACCCCACCAAACCCCAACCTCCTGCCATTTGCACCCCGACGCAACAACAACCAGCAGCACTAGCCGCGTCGCGAGGCTTCAGTGACGCCAGGCAGTCGCGCTGCCCTTGCGCCGCCCCTGGCCCCTCTCCCTGCCACCATTAGCCCCGACTGCAGCAGCTCCAGCCATTGCCAGATCCAGCGGCCAGTCCCTTCAACAGTGGCTTCATCATCGATCGTTCCAATTGTTCTTCGAACCCTCGGTCTACTCTTTCCACTTTTAAGTATTTGTGTTATACTGTCCTGTTATCTCTATCATATTATCTAATTTAACTGTCGACCACAAATAGTGAGATCGAGTGTTCCACTTGCTTGATTAGAGTACGAATCAATATTGAATCTTTTACTTGCTAAGAACACTTAGGGATTTAATTATTGACTGATATAATTGAATTATTAATTGGGATTATTAAACGTGATTCAGTTCTTGAAAATCCATCAAACCAATTAACTGTTTAAAATTTCTAACTTTAATCCGCACTACGTGTTAGTAAAATTAATCTATTAATAATCTTGGAAATTCTCTATTTAGGGTTAGTTTTACATCAATGGATGTTCCAAATGAAGCGTGTTACAACACAGAATTACCATGTTTGACAAAATATCCCAACTCCAATACTCCAATACTCTCCCTCAGGTTCAAGTACAGATAATATATTGAAGCCAACTGGAACCAAATGGATAATTATTGTGAAGGACGGTTGGTGAGTGAGGTTGATACTGAGCAAAGGAGCTTGGAAAGCAATCGCCACTGAAATAACTGAAATCTGATCCTCAAGCCAAAACAAACGAGATCCAAGGGACAACCAACAAGATTGAAAAACATGATTGGCTAAAAAACGATCCAAAGCCGAAATTAAAAAAAAACACAGGCCAAAAAAATTGCCATCCAAGGCTAAACTAAAGATACAAATAAGACATCCTCTCTAATAAACAAATTCCTCTAGAGAATAATATCAACCGAAATTCAAATAAACGAGATAGAGACAACAAAAAAAGAAGTAAAATTAGAGCAGTATTGACAAAACGAGCAAGTTGTGTGCAATAAATAATCCCTTAACAGATAGAAAAGTGCCATAAAATAACCAAGTTAGAGCCAAGAGGTACAATGAATGATCTAGATAAATCAGCATACACATTAAAAAAACGAAACATGGACTTTGACATTTTCAACTCTGATATATACCCCTATTCAAAGAATAAATAAATGTCTTATAAACCCCTCAAACAATATGCAACCCACCACAAAAGCACATAACCCATAAAAACAGTACATAATGGCCTATAACATGTACTGTTTTTATGGGTTTGTACTAGTGTTGTGGGTACATACAGTTAGATGGTTTATAATATAATTTTTTTTGGTATAAAGATCTATAACAGAGTTGAATTAAGTTAAGGGGTTTAACAAAAATTCAGTGTTTGCCCAAGGGCCTAAACCATATTTACCAAAACAATAATCAGGTTGCAAACCCTTAATCAAACTTTCTGAACAATATTATTCAATTTTTGCAGTTATAAATTAAACTTTATTTTCTATCAAAAACATTTCTGGATTTTTAAACACGTAATACATGTAGTAAATGAATGTCCACACACACACACACACAAAAACAATAATCCTATGTCTTTTATTTTCACATGTTATACATTTTGACTCCCAGAGTCATATATTCAAATGCTTATACATTTTGGTGATTATTAACCTATCTAAATATATACGAGGGAAAATACCTTTGGAAAGAGTATTTAATTAAGGAATAGCCAATCTATAGTATACTAATCTTAAGTTATCGGGCCCACTACCAGATCCAAATCCAGGTCCGAGTCGGGTCGAGAAATTTTTGGAGATACATGAATGTATTTCCTACACAGCATCGCACCAACAACTTTTTCCACAATCCTCAAATTCCTGCTTCTTAGGGAGAGGATATGGTTTCTCAATTTGGGAAAACAGGGATTTACAAAATGGGTGGTGCATGACATGAAAGGGAGGTGATATGGCTAAAAATAGAACTAAATCGGGACCGTTCAAATCAGGCGCGAATCTCAAAGCTCTCAGGTGTAAAATGGTAATTTCCACTACAAACGGGTCCGAAAATGGGAAATGGGTCTTTTCCAAGCCCAATAACCCAAAAACAGGTCTGTCTTACTGGGTTGGGTGACAGCCCATCATGAACAAACCCAGGACATTTAAAGAGTAATTCAAATTCATAATTATCTTTAAGAGACGGTTTAAACCAAATCTCTTGACATGATATGATTTAAACTATGTTTCTTATCCAAAAACACCGGGAAGTAGAGATAAATGATTATCTCGAAACTGTTTCCAAAGGCGACTATAAATACCTATCTACCCCCACCATAAAAAAGGTAATCAGTATTTTCTCCACAAAAGCTCTTTCATAATCTTCTTGATTACTGACTTGAGTGTCGGAGGGTTCGTCGCCGGGAACAATCGCGATGTTTCGAACTTTTTTGCAGATCAACGACAACGTCAAAAAACGGTTTAACACCGGCAAGAAGTCAGCAAGTTTGCTTTTATTGTTTCTAGAAGAATTCACATATCATCTGTTTGCTCCCACACCAAAATTAGCAGCAACAGTTGACGTCGTCTGTGGGAAACGAAAAAAGTATTCCTACCATATTTCACCGGTGAAAGTAGTTTTTAGCCATGCCTCCAAAGGGAAAAGGAAAGGTGGCAGCGTCCAACCGAAGAGCCACCCCTCTTCCTCCACCTCCTCTACTTGAGTATGTTCCCCCTCAACAAATCAACAAGTTCAGCAGCCTCAACCTGAGCAGCTGCCTCCCCAACAGGCTCGCCCGATGCCCAGAGGGGCCGCACCGAGGGGCTCCCGTCGAAGCCGTCCAGAACAGCATCCTCTTCATGACCATATCTCAGTCCACAATCCTTTCACCGACTCAGTGGCCTCGCGAGGTCCTCAGAGGTCAAGAGACCTCTGTCAGGTCATCATCAATCGTCAACAGGGAGTCGACTTCCGAACCCGCCTGAATGAGAAGCGAGCCCGCGATGAGGTCCCTCGCCCAGAACACCAGAGAGACCAGCGGGACCACTCTCCCCAAGGGGGCAAAGGGGGTCTCCTCCCCGTCGATAGCGAAGGAACCACACCACTGTGAGACGATCACCACCAAGGGTTCACTATGATTGAGGGGCACCAGTCACCCAGGCAGAATTCTGAAACTTCAAAGATGACATCCTGCAAGCTCTTAACATCGCCCCAAATCACAACTGACAAGTGCACAGCCCTCGCCATGCCACCACTCATGAAGGAGAGTCCCGAGGGTCAACTAGATCCGACCAGAGGAACGACTCAGTTCACCGTCGCCTTCAAGAGATGGAGAGGCGCCTTAGCACGATCAATCCCGAAGAGGGTCAACAGACCAAGAACTTCCACTCGAGCAGACCCTCCTTCTCCAGGACCATCATGAGGGTATGTGTCCCCGGAATCTTCAAGCCGCCTCATTTTAAAACCTACAACGGGGAGTCTGACCCGGCTGATCACATTGAAAGTTTTAAAACCCTCGTGATGATCCATCAAGCCTCGGACGCGCTCCTCTGCAAGGCATTCCCAGCAACGTTGAGGAGAGAATGGTACTCCCGTTTATCCCAGCCTCCATCTTCTCATTGAACCAGTTTGAGGAGCTCTTCCTCACCCACTTCGTTAGCAGCCGCCAAATCGAGAAAATAAGTGCATCTTTGCTAGCCCTCAGCCAAAGAAAAATGAGTGCTTAAGAGATTATGTTCTACGCTTTACCAGCAAAACCCGGTCTATTGCTTCTCTCGACCAATCAATAGCCTCTGTAGCATTTAGACACAACGTCAATAACGCCGACCAAGGCGTTCCTTGCCAAGAAGCCTCCTTGGAACTTCTCGAAACTCCTACTTAGGAGTGAGAAGTACATCCGAGCGGAACAGGCTCTCAACCCCCCCCCCCAATCGAGAGGAGCCCTCTTCCGGGAGCAAACGGAAGAATACAAACGAAGAAGGGTCGCGGAATTCCACAAAAATGACAATGGCCAGCACCATCCAACTCCTCGTTTTGAGAAGCTCACCCCCTCAATGCTAGTATATCAGCAGTTCTTATGGAGGTGGATAAGGAAGGGCTACTCCACGCTCCCCCTAGAATGAATACCCAGCGAAGAGAAGGAACATAGAAAAGTGGTGTCGCTTTCATAAGGACCACGGCCACGACACATGAATGTCGGGCTCCCAAGAAGGAGATTGAAGAACTCATACAGCGGGGACACCTAGCCAAGTTCGTCAGAAAGGACAGGGCGGATCCTCCACCCCGAGGAGCCAACAAGCGCACCGAAAGGCCTGCCAAGTTCCAAGACTCCGAACCTGGGGCCATTCTCCACCTTATCCATGAAGGTCCAATGGCAGAGAATCAAACTCCTCCCAAAAGGCCTTCATCTGAGAAGCGAGTTCGGTCCAGAACCTTCCCCCGGCCAAGAACCCTAGGGTCTCAGTGACATTCTCAGACAAAGACCTGAAAGGCGTCCAAACGCCCTACTGTGACGTGCTCGTAATTAGTCTCCACATGGCCAACCACGAGGTGCGCCGAATTCTGGTCGACAATAGAAGCTCCATCAATAACCTCTTCCTGGAAGCATTCCAAGGCCTCAAACTTTCTCGAGATCGTCTCAAGCCTGCCGAATATACACTCCACGGGTTCTCTGGGGTGCCAGTCCAATCGAAGAAATAGTCACTCTTGATGTGACCGCAGGAAAAACCCCGACCACTCGGACATAGGCAATGGACTTCATGGTCATCAATGTGAAGGCCGCTTACAATGTCATTCTCAGCCGACCAGGCCTAGCAGTACTTCATGTTGTACCATCAGCCTTTCACATGAAAATAAAATTCCCGACCTCTACAGGAGTAGAAGTCAAAGGAAGCCAAGAGACCGCTCGGAAATGTTACGCCACTACAAAGGGGGGCTCGGTCAATTCTCTAGATTTTAAAGATCATTGCATTGGATGTCTATCTCCCTGAATCAATTCTACAACTCGTTAAACAGTAAGTTTGGAGTCCATCTTGTCCCCCAAGACTGCTCTCACAACTTGCTAGGCTCAAACAACGAGTATAGCCGTTGAAACTCCCAAACAACAAGTTCGAAGTCCAACACTTAGTTCGACGCCGCTTTAGCTGCCTGCAAACAAGCAAGTGCGAAGCACCTCACCATTCGAAATTACTCCTACAACTTGTTGAAACTCCCAAACAACAAGTTCAGAGTCCAACACATGGTTCGACGCCGCTTTATCTGCTTGCAAACAAGCAAGTGCGGAGCAGCTCACCATTCGGAATTGCTCCTATAACTCGTTGAAACCCCCAAACAATAAGTTCAAAGTCCAACACTTAGTTCGACGCCGCTTTAATTGCTTGCAAACAAGCAAGTGCGAAACAGCTCACCATTCGGAATTGCTCCTACAACTCGTTGAAACTCCCAAACAACAAGTTTGAAGTCCAACACTTGGTTCGATGCCGCTTTAGCCGCTTGCAACCAAGCAAGTGCGAAGCAGCTCACCATTCAGAATTGCTCCTACAACTCGTTGATAACTCCGAAACAACTAGTTCGAAGTTCACAATCATGATTCGAAATTGTCATCACAGCTAGCAAGTAAATGACCATTCATACTACTCCCACTACTTGTTAAATTTTGCAACTAGCAAGGTCGAAGACCAGCTCTTTCCCAGGGCTATCCAAAATTTTACTCGAACATACTGAATCTAGGGCCTAGCTTGCCCCTGGAGCTGCTCCCTCGGCTTGACACTCTCATCAATAAGTTTCGTGCTTAGCTCCTCTTCCGAGCCACACAAGCAACTCCCTAACTCCATGCGATGGTGCTGGAGCCCAGCTCTTCCGGAGAGGAAGAGCTTCTCCTGCAACCAGTTCAGCTTCAAGTATTGGATATAGCGTCAATCCCTTCCTCAGGTTTCTTCTACAAATTTACCGGGCTCAAACGTCAAGTTCGGAGCTCAACTCTCCCCTAGAGTTGCTCATCAAGCTCGCCTCCCGAACGGCTCTCTCCTAGAGCCTGGTGATGCTCTTCGTCCCACTCGCCTCCCGAGTGGCCTTCCAAACGAGTTCAGAGCTCAACTGTGCCCTAGAGTTGCTCCTCAAACTCGCCTCCCAAACGGCTCTTTCCTAGAGCCTGGCAATGCTCTTCAAGCTCGCCTCCCGAACGGCTCTCCCCTAGAGCCTGGTGATGCTCTTCGCCCCGCTCGCCTCCCGAGTGGCCTTCTTCCAAACGAGTTCGGAGCTCAACTCTCTCCTAGAGTTGCTCCTCAAGCTTGCCTCCCGAACAGCTCTCTCCTAGAGCGTGGTGATACTCTTCGCCCTGCTCGCCTTCCAAGTGGCCTTCTTCCAAACGAGTTCGGAGCTCAACTCACCCCTAGAGTTGCTCCTCAAACTCGCCTCCCAAACGGATCTCTCCTAGAGCCTAGCAATGCTCCTCAAGCTCGCCTCCCGAATGGCTCTCCCCTAGAGCATGATGATGTTATTCTCCCCGCTTGCCTAACGAGTGGAGTTCGGAGCTTAACTCTCCCATAAAGTTGCTCCTCAAACTCGCCTCCCAAACGGCTCTCCTAGAGCCTGGCAATGCTCCTCAAGCTCGCCTCCCGAACGGCTCTTCCCTAGAGCCTGATGATGTTATTCATCCCGTTCACCTCCCGAGTGGCCTTCTTCCACAACGAGTTCGGAGCCTCACTCACCCGTAGAGTTGCGCCTCAAACTCGCCTCCTAAACGACTCTTCCCAAGGGTCCTACAAAGATCTTCATAGCTCTTCCGTGGTGAAGCTCCTCTGCTTAGCTGACAGGAGCGAAACTCCTCTTCGTAGACCCCGACGCCACTCCTCTTCTTAAAACTCCGCAGGCAGACATTGTGGGCTAGTTTTCACCCTAAAAATGGACGATTATTTAAAAACATTCTGAACTGAAGTTGTAGATTTTCGAGTCTTCTTCGAAATGAGTGGTTATACGCCCCGATCGAACCTCTGTAGCTCTGCGAAATTTAGTTACAATGCAGCTGCACCAAGAAGCAAAAAAGTCGGCGTTGACCAAGTCAACGCTGATGTGTCATCGCCAAATCAAGCCACGTGTCACCTTACCCAGTACAGACCGGATAACATGCGAACCAGATAACACGCGCGTTTAGCGCTTTGCGAGCCGTTCGATTTTTCCGATTTCCGCACTTCCAATGATCGGAGGTTGAGATATCATCAAAAAGCGTACCCAGATCGTAAGATCGAAACAGGTAGCTGCTCCGTTGGATCTTCTCAGCACGCCCGCCCAATACGATCGACGCTCCAAATTTGTCCACGTCATCAAGGTATTTATTAACTCCTTTATTTAATTATTAAATTGAATTAATTATTTAAAAATTCCGAAAATTAATTAAAAATTCTAAAAAATTAATTTAAAAATTCTTAAAATAATTATTAATACGGAAAAATATTTTTAAATTCTTTAAAAAAATTATTAATATAGAATAATTAATTAAAATTTTCAAAAATAAATTATTAAAATTCGAAAATTGAATAAAAAATTTAAAAAATAATTATAAATTGGAAAAAAAATAAAAAAAAATCTGGAAAATTCACAAAAAATCTAGAAAATTTTAAAAATAATTCAGAGTATTTACAAACTCAGGAAAACATTGTTACACTCCAAGCGAGCTCTAAATGTCCCCGATTACGCCGATAAATTCTGAGCCATTAAAAACGGGCGCACTACTTCTCGAAGGCTGTGAAACTCAGTCTTCGGAAGTGGGAGGCTTGTGATATGGCTAAAAATAGAACTAAATTGGGACTGTTCAAATCAGGCGTGAATCTCAAAGCTCTCAGGCGTAAAACGGTAATTTCCACTACAAATAGATCCGAAAATGGGAACTGGGTCTTTTCCTAGCCCAATAACCCAAAAATGGGCTATCTTACTGGGTCTGGGTGACGGCACATTATGAACAAACCCAGGATATTTAAAGAGTAATTCAAATTTCTTATCATGAAACGATTTAAACTGTTTCTTATCCAAAAACACCGGAAAGTAGAGATAAATGATTATCTCGAAACTATTTCCAAAGGCGACTACAAATACCCATCTACCCCCACCATAAAAAATGTAATCAGTATTTTTTCCACAAAAAATCTTTCATAATCTTCTTGATTACTGACTTGAGCGTCGAAGAGTTCGTCCCTGGGAACAATCCTGGTGTTTCGAACTTTTTTGCAGGTCAGCAGCAACGTCAAGAAACGGTTAACACCGGCAAGAAGTCAGCCGGTTTATTTTTATTGTTTCTAGAAGAATTCACATACCATCTGTTTGCTGCCACACCAAAATTACCAGCAATAGGAGAGAAGCTGGTTTTATATGTAATTTAGGCTAAAAAACAGCGGGAGAAAATAGAACTTTAGGTTTTGAGGAAGGGGCGGAGTAGTTTTGGTGGTGGAATAATGAGTTCTTAAAGAAGGGGAACTAACCCACTAGAGGGGAAAGGGTGTGAGGTTATACCACAAGTATTTTAGTCAAATTACTTCTGCCTCATGAATGGGAACATAATATTATGACTTGGGGGGGGGGGGGGGGGGGCGAGGGAGGGAACTAGGGAGTAAGTTAAGCATGGACCTACATTGTGGAGGGAAAATATCCAAATAGTGATGTGTACGGGATAATTGTGAAATTAGATATATGTAAGGCAAAAGTGAAATTAGCAAGTTTGTGAGGGGCTCGGTGTTAAAAACCCAAAATTACATATATGTAAAACAAAATTGAAATTAGTGTGAGAGGGACAGTATTAAAGCACAAACAAAAAATGCTTCAGGATATTTGCCAATCTTGACGAATCTTGATCAATTCAAAAGTGCTCCAAAACCCTTAAAAAGATTCCCAAATTATCAATTTGCTCTAAAAAAATTTAATCAGCTACACGTAGAAAGGCAAGCCTACCCTATTCATGATCCCTTATAAAAAAGAAAAAATAGAAAATACTTCATTAAAATCCACTATTCTTTTTAGGGGGAAAATCAATAAACCCCCTAACGTTTCCCATTTAAATCAAGAAACCCCATTTAAATCAGGAAATCCCCAACATTTTTTTCCGCTCATTAAACCCCACATTCCATTAAAATTTGAAAATTATGTTAAAACTCGGTTGTGAAATGTCCGGGTTGATATTCTAATATTTTCAGACAATTTATCTGGATACAAACCAAACCACTGAATTACCTTTGTAGTTTAAAAAGTGACGAAAAATTTCTCCTACCTCTTCCCTTTGTTCTCTGAAATTAGGGTTTGGAACTGGATCTAGAGTTTGGAATATGAAAAGAGAGTGAGAAGAATAGGAAAAGAGGCAAAGGTTTTAACTAAAAAGGGGGTTTAATGAGTGAGAAAATATTAGGAGGTTTCTTGATTTAAATGGGAAACTTTGGGGAGTTTATTGATTTTTCCCTTTCTTTTTATCAAAACCCAATACCCTACTTCTGCCTTCAATTTGAAGATTATATGAACAGAAATGATGTATCATAGGCAAAAAAGAGGTTTATGACAGCAAAAATAGGCGAAGTGGGAATGTACATGAATGACAATGACAAACAAGCATTCATGAAGACGAGGGAGGGCTCTGAGGTTATAATGGGTAGTAAGATGACATCTAGCCGACAAGGCGATAACCATGAGTTTTAACAAATGTAATAGAAGCTCGTGAACCCTTTAGTTATTTTCCTTCTTCATGTATGACTCTTAAAGGTTGAAAAATAAGAAAGCAAACAACAGAAGAGGGAAGGTTCCTAGAGTCAATCTTCCTCTTCCTCTGCTATTTCATAGTTCAAAACTACATTACCCTACGAGCAGTAATGCACGCGCCCCTGCTATTTATCCTTATTAACGTCTAGTGGAGGTTGATATAAATTATAATATCGACTCATATATGTGTGGTTGAGATTTAGTTGAGTGACTGATTTTATGTGGATGGTTATTATAAATTTGACTTTAATACATAGTTGAGATTTTACGAAGGATTTAAAATTTTAAAATTAGCAACAGATTTTAGCAATATGAGGGATTTGCTTGTTTATAAATATTCCTATTGTTAATTTAATTTTGACAACAATTTTTTGGTAATTAAAGGGATTTGTTTCTTATTTTTACTACATAGTTCAAGTTTTTTTTATTATTTTGGTATGTAGTGGACAGCAACAATTCCTCCTGCTTAGATATATAGTAGATGTTGGAAAAAATAGACTATCATAATCCTTGATATGTTAATAATGAAATGCATATAGGCCTATATAAATACTCGGATATTGCTCTCCAAGCTACTGTTTACAAATTACAACATAATTTTACCATGATACCCTTACTTTAATACTTCAATCCTTCAATACTTTGTACTGTGTCCAATTTAATATGAATTAGTCGTTAAAATGTTGTTAGCTTATAGATGAAATCCCATCAAATATGATTTGAATTGCATGATTTCTCTCAGATTAGGGTGGAATGCTGAACTATGCAAAGATTTTAAACTTATGTATAATCTCAAAGCAAAAAGCCAATTAAACCTAGCCCTAATCTAATTATGAGTTATAGTGTGTCTAAGGAAGTATTCACCGAAGTATAAAGCACGTAGAAATTGACAAAGTAGAAACTGAGAAATGTCACCGGGGCTCATAATATTCTTGTACTGAACCAACTGGGCCAAAATACTAGCAATATATGACTGATACGCATGGGTAAACCAGTATTCATATTGTTGGGATACAATATGGACTTTTATTTCTTTCCCAATCTCTCTCTCCCCCTCTCTCTACAAAACCATTGATCTGATCTTCCTAAAAGTGAAACCTTGAGTTCAGATCTGAAAATCCCAAATGGACTATATTTGTAGCCTTAGTTTGGATTATGAGGTGATCTTGTTATTGTGATATTGTTAATCTAAAATCAAATCGTTTTAAATTCTTGAGGTCCAAATTGCAGTTAAGTTAAAACATTGTTTCTTCATGGAATATCCTGGGTAAGTAATTCTTTTACAAATATAGTATACCTTGTGAAAACTTACATTTCTAGTTGATTCTGTATCATCTTCATAAGCTTTGTAATTATGATCATACATTTTAAATATGCCGTCTTGAATACTTTAGACTGGCTACCTAGCTACATGAATTTAAATATTTATTTATATGTAAACTTGTTCTGATCCACTAATGGGAGTCGTTACTCAGCCTTGCTTACCCTGTAGTTTCACAATTTTTTTGATGCTTTTGAAATCTGCTAGGTATTCTATTATCCTTATCCATGAAGATAACAAATTTGGTCATTGTGGTCGGACTCTAATATGGATTACTGACCGCGTTCTCCGTAGAGCCCTCTTGTCTCTTCCTTATTATGTCTCAGGTTACGGAAGAAGAAATAGAAAGGTATCAGCAACAACCACTTTGTTACAAGGCAGCTCATGAAGTCCATACCGATCTATTATACACCATCTAAGTAGACCTCATACAATAATTGTCTTAGTTCTATGTATCTTTTGGAACAATCACCAAAACTTTTCTTTAAATTAAAAAATATATATATAAAAACTTCTTTTATTATGGATCTACAAGAAATTAAACGCATAATTTGTATTCTAATACTTTGATTTCAATTACATTTTACTAAGTTCAATGTTAGCCAGATTTAGTTAACATTTATATGTATTGATGCAACAAGAAGATTTTATTTGCAACAAGTAATTTTGTTGGTTGGTTAATTTGCCACATTTTATTCATGAAAAATAGGTTGTATTTTGAGTATTATGGATATAGTGTAGCGCCGCTAGATCCACATACAGGAAGCTCGCGACACAACCCAAGATCATTACTTCAAATGAGTACACAACACAGGAAAGAAAATCACGGGAAATTTAAAACTTACATTATACAGGGAAAACTATACTCTCCACTTGGATGCTCCACAACCCAAACCTCTTTTGTTCTCACGATCGGTCCTACAAACCAACTGTGGGCACGTCAGTTAAATACAACTGACGCAAAACAGATGAAAACCACAATTTCCCAAATCCTCAACAAACAGCATTAAAGCGGAAAGAAAATGTGAAAATCATACAATAGGAGTGTCAGTGTAGGTTATGACCTAGAATCTAATGAACAACTCAAATGCACACGATACTCTTATTCCAATGCATACTTGATTTTGGAAACATATGTATCTCATACTACATATTTCTCAGTCAAGCTTGAGCGTTCTTCAGATTATAAGGTTCACTCCTTGCAATGCAAACTTACTCTTGTACTCTTCCCTATTCCTTGCATTTATTTAGTGGCTGATAGAGATACAGTATATACGGTCTATTCCGCCTACTACATCGGATCGGTGGTCTTTCTCCACTCCCGAAGGTCGAAGATCACTCCGATCGATCGGAATCGGTGGTCTCTCTCCACTTCGCCCGGCCGGTGGTCTCTCTCCACTCCCGACAGGCTGGTGATCATTCAACTCGGCTACAGTCCTGCCAGAATCAGTGGTCTTTCTCCATACCCGGACTCTACCATAGGGATGGCAACTGGGCCGGGTCAACCGGCGACCCACCCGCGACCCGGCCCCCCAACCCGGCCCGTTAATTTGCTCCGCGGGTTCAGGTCGAACCCGGTGAACAGTACCGGGTCGACCCGGGTCGCAATTTACGCAAATTAAATTCGCGAAACCCGGCCCACGAACCCGGCCCAATTCGCGAGTTGGACCCGCAAACCCGCGGGTCGACCCGCGGTTTTCGACACGTGACGGGTCGACCAATGACCCGCGGGTCGAACGGTCGAAAATGGGGCCGTTGCGCTGCTGATGACTCTGTCTTGGGACAGAGCCGTTGTGAATGGCTCTTTGAGCCGTTGCAATTTTTTTTCCCACTTATTTAGCCTATAAATATCCCCAAAAATCTCATAAAAAATCACACCTCACTCTCTTACTCTCTACTATTATACATCATTTGTAAAGAATTTTTGAACAATTGTAGTATTCATCAAACAAGTGTACAAGGAGGCATATACACGATCAAATTTCGGTCGTATCGGAATCAAAATTCAACGTCTTCAACGTCTTCAACGACTTCAACTCTCTTCAACCCTCGTCAAATCTACTTCAACCTCTTCTCAACTCTTCAATTGCGGAATCGGCAAAGCGCTCCTCCATCTTTTCTATTCTATTCTTATTTTAACGGTTTTTTTTACATACGCGTATTCCACGGTGAACGGTATCAAAATATCTCTCTTTCTCTCGTTAAATTTTTTTTTGCGTTGTAGTTAAAATTATTGTTCGTTTTTTTGAACTTCTCTATCTCAACCCTCTTGTTTTTTAGATTTTTTTTTGTATAATTCACCGCTCCTACATTGTATATTTTTTTTTACATACTTTACTTTAGCACATTACTACATTATGTCTAGATCACGCGGTAGCGGTCGTGGCGGACAAGATTCCTCCTCTTCACGTAGGCCACCAATTGTCCCAACTAGTGAGCCCGCCCAAGATTACATTGATCCTACTATGGAACAATGGGGTACACACGACATGGATGTTGTAGGTGACATACAATTAGAAGAAGAAGAACAACAACCACCCGAAACCACACAACCCCGTAGTAGTAGAAAAAGTAGAGGAGAAACTAACGATTGGCATAAGTTTTATAATTATATCCCGGACGAACATACTCCGGGTATAGGTTTGAAAGTGTGTAAAACATGTAGTAAAACATACAAATTCAAGAGGGGTGACAGCACCGGTACAATTAGTAGGCACATACAACATAATCATAAAGAACTTCTTGATCAAATACAAGGCCAACAAAAAATCAACCCTAGGACCGGTCAAGTAGATAGCCACCCTTATGATCCCGAACATGTTCGTCGGAAAATGGCCCGATTAGTCATTAAGGAAGAGTTGCCATTTTCCTATCCCGATAGTAGGAACTTGGAAAATTTTAATCAAACGGCCTTAAACCCTCATTTTAAAAGAATTCCGAGAAATACTTGCAAATCGGATTGTTTTAAAATGTATGTTGAAATGAAGGACGCGTTGATTGCAATTTTATGGAGTTTAACTTGTAGGGTTAGTTTAACTTCGGATTGTTGGACGGGTGTCAACAATATTCCAACGATGGGAATAACCTGTCATTGGATCGACAATGACTGGATTCTTCAAAAAAAATCATATCACTTGCGGCGTTGCCGTATCCCCATAATGGCGCTGAAATAGCAAACCGTATTATAGAAATTTGTGATGTTTTTCATATTCGCGATAAAATTATGGCTATTAGTTTTGATAATGCATCTAACAACAATGTAGCAATTACTACTTTAAAATCTGTATTAAACCCTCCATCTGACAATATTTTTCATGTTAGATGTGCATGTCATATTATAAATTTATGTGTTCAAGATGCATTAAGAATAGCTGATCCATATATACATAAAATTAGAAATTGTGTACATTTCATTGCATTAAGTCCAAGCAATTTACAAGAATGGAAAGCTTGGTGTAGGGTTAGAAATGTTCCTTTTAGAAAATTTCCAAAGGATGTTAGACACCGATGGAATTCTACTTTTGATTTACTAAATGTTGTCACCGATTATAAAGTAGTTGTAAATGATTTTTGTATCGCAAAAAATATGCACAATTTTGAAATGACTCCCACCGATTGGTTTTTTGCCGAATCTTTGTTGAAATTTTTAAAACCTTTTAAAACCGCAACTTTAAAATTTTCAAAAACATATGAATCTACTTCTAGTAGTATTTTTATTGAATTAGTTAGCATGATGCAAATATTTAACGAAATGTTAAATGATCCCTATATTAGTGACATTGTAATACCTGCATTTCAAAAAAATTTGAAGTATTATTTTCCTCTTCCTATGTTAATTTGTGTTGCTACTGTTATGGATCCCGTATCAAATTAGAAGGTACGAAGAATTTGATAGAAATATTTTTTGGATATTTAGAGAACAATGTAGAATTAACAACTGATTGCGCTACTTTTTTAGTTTAGTTTGAATCTACATTAAATAACTTGTATGATTATTATGATAGACGTTTTGCTTCTAGTAGTACAACTTCTGTAGTTAGTTCTTCTTCTGGTAGTTCTAAAGGTAAGGATAAAAGTATAATTGGTGATAGGATATTTAGTTTACTTGAACAAATTCAATCTAAAAAACCTAGGACTAATCAACCAAATGAATTAAATTGGTATAACCAACAGGATACTGAGCCTACTCTTTCTCCACTAGATATTTTACAATGGTGGAAAGAACATGAACACACTTTTAGTATTCTGTCAATTATGGCTAAAGATTTACTAACTCCTCCTGTCTCTACAGTTGCTTCTGAGAGTGCATTTTCTACAAGTGGCAGGGTTCTATTTGATTACAGGAATCGGTTGAAGCCCGAGGCATTAGAGATGCTCGTTTGCACAGAAGACTGGCTGAAGGCTGAAGATAGGACGCAAGGGAAAGCACTATCAAGTTCCACAAGTGGGAGCAACTCGCCCGAACAACAACAACAACAACAACAATAGCTTTGCTTGTTATGTCAAATTAGAAAACTTGTACTCAATTAAAATTGTATATAAGAAATATGTTATTGTATAAAACTTATTTGTGAATTGAATTCTTCATTTCGTTATAAATTGTTCAAATTGTATAACTTAAATTCATATGAATAATATTTCAAAATTTGTTGTCAATTTCACTCTTTCAATCTTATTATTATTATTACGATTTTTATTGTTTATTAGTATTATTACTTACTTAGTATTATAATTAAACATCATTTAGGGATATTTGAAGAATTGTAGTATTATTACTTATTAGTATTATTACTTACTTACTTAGTATTATAATTAAACATCATTTGGGGATATTTGAAGAATTGTAGTATTATTACTTATTAGTATTATTACTTACTTAGTATTATAATTTTTGAAGAATTGTAGTATTCATCAAACAAAGATATGGTTGTTTGTATACATCATTTGTAAAATTATTATTATTATTATTTTAATTTAAGCTACCAAATATATATATATATATATATATATATATATATATATATATATATATTAAACGGGCCAACCCGCGGGTCGACCCGGCCCAACCCGGGTTGAACCCTAAAGGGTTCACGGGTTGGGCGGGCCACCCAAACGAAAACTTAGCCCGGCCCAGCCCGGCCCGTATAAGGGTGCAACCCGGCCCGGCCCGGCTAAGTATTCGTGCCAACCCGTACGGGTTGGGCCCGGCCCGGCCCACTCGACCCGTTCGTCATCCCTACTCTACCATAAGTTATCCGAACAAAAGGCGATTGGCAGACTTTCCCCTACTCCGCCAGAGACAAGAGTTACACTCTAGCTCCTTGTTGTTCGTATGGATAACTTAGAATATAGACGTACTCATAAGGGTCCATTCCTCTAGATTTCGACATTTATTAATCACTAAATCTCAGAAATTAACAGTCGAGACCATGCCGCATATGTCCCAAATGAGACGACGTCGCACGTGTCCCCTTGACAGCTGAGTACACTCCCAACTAGTGCATGTCCTTATTTTATTGGTCATGTGTTTACGAGCTACTGTGATTTATTAATTATACTCTATTTCTTAATTTGTTCCAGTGTCTTTTTATTCAGTAATGATTGAATACTAGGTAAATTAAACCTAGACCCAAAAGTTAGTCTTGTCTTTATAACAAGTCATCCAACTTAACAAGTTATCTAACTCAAATATGGGTTCAATCCCAATTTTATCAGATTAAGCTAAGAGTAGCCTTCACTTAGATAATTGACATTGACATATACTAAAATTAGTGCACTTAATATGCACTAAATATTACCATATGCATAACATCACTAGTGCACTTGATATGCACTGAACATCACCATATGCATACTTATCCATTCAATTCTTTAATGCCTACAATCTTTTCTATACTATCAATAGTTTCTCTTCTTTACTACCATGCATTACTATCTAACTAAGCATGTTGCTACAAGTAGTTTTTACATGTGAGTTTCTACACAAATGACTATTATGTCTACTACTTTAAGTGACTACTACTTCTACTATGAATTAATAACTAACAAGTAATTTCTACTACCATGAACAAGTAGTCTTCTATTACCGTAAATTACTATGGATTCTACATGCTAACCAAACAATTATATTAACTGGGCATACGCTCCTATAATTCTTCTATTCAATTTTTCATTAGCTATTTATATGAGCTAAGCATACATGAACTAAGCTAAGCATACATGAACTAAGCGTGCATCTATATTAACTAAACATACTATGAGTAATCTTCTCTACTAACATACAACATCACCCATGTTATTCTATATAATTTATATATAAATTATCATTCTCATTCATGACTATTATGTATTAATTCTACATAGAACTTACTACAGTTAATTATACATGTAACTTCTTCATACTCTTTACACTACTATTACATATAATTTTCTACAAGTGCCTCACACCTAATTAAACTACAACTCTTACTTCGCATAATCACTTCAACTATTTATATATAAATAAACAATTAGTTAATTTATTAAAGAATAAAACATGAGTTGTGAGTAAGCATACATCATCTACTATTCCTCTATTTAAATTATCTTCTTGCTATGTTCGCTTCATATGAACTAAAATATTCAATACTTTCAATCAACATCATAACAAGCATAACTTCTAACTATTTAATCTGTGAAACAAATAAGTCGTAATATAAACAAGAAGTAAAAGAAAATACCCACTTTTACTTAGTGATAATAATTAGGCCTCCAATTGCTTTCTTCTCTTCCTTGCTTCTTTTGGCTCTTCCTTACTTTAGTTTACGATGAACACAATGCTACTATATATATATATATATATATATATAGGGATGCTTAGAATATGGAAGATATGGAGAATAGAAGAAAAATAGGCCAGGATTATTATTATTATTATTATTATTATTATTATTATTATTATTATTATTATTATTATTATTATTATTATATAAAGAACTAGGGTTTTGAAAATAGGGTTTTCTTCTACTTCACTTCTATTTATAGAGAGAAGAGGGAGAGGTTTGGCCGGACATCAAGAGAGAAGGAAAGAGGGGTAGAAGAGTATGGGTGTGTGTAGAAAGCCCTAGGTGAGCTTAGGTGTCCTCATTTTTTGCACTTAACCCCCTAGAGTTTAACTAATTACTATCACCCCTTTGTTTGGCTTATTTGTGAAATTGAGAGTTATTTGTTGGGTTGGGCTTAAACAAAACTTGTTGGGTTTTAAGAAAGAAAACATGTTGGGCTTTCAGGCTAACCATATAGATATGCTAAAAAAAATTTAAAAAAATCATAGTAATAATAGTGTATGATTAAATAAAAATAACAATAACAATGTATACATATATTTTTATTTTAAAGGAAACTTTATTAACCAAACAAACTAGGGTATTACATATAGAGAAAGCATACGTTCAATCTACTAAGCACTTTGTGTTAGAACTTAGAAATTTTACAGCTTGAATGTTTAGCATTCTCTTATTTATCACATTGTTTCTACTATTTAGGCAAAACTTGATTGCATATAGTCATTAAGAAACTTGAATGGAGCCTCATAAACGGAAGGATGAAAGCAAGGAAGAAAGTGATATGAAACAATTTACAAAATGAAGAAGATTGAACATTAACAAAAGGGATCTAATGAAGAAGACAAAGATAACCCCATCACAACGTTAGAACCCCTATGCTCATTAATAGACTTGTTAAAGATATGAAATAGACATTCAACACCTATTTTCTTTTATCACAAGTACTAATCATCATCACAAGAATTATACAAAAAGTTAGGACACATTCTTGAGAAAATGAAACTTCCATGGAAGAGAAGCAAATGAAACACTTACACAAAAAATCACGTATAATTGAGAAGGAGGTTGGTATTCTATACATGCCAGATCATGAATTAGTAATTGCATCCGATCTCCTAAAAGAGTCCCAATTGTTCTCAACTTTCTTTTCTTGAATGGACTACAAAATTCCCATGAATAGGATCAAACCTTATTCCATGATATTTCCATTAGATTCCTCTTTCTTATTCTCAAGCACAAAAAGAAAGAAAGAAAAGGGGATAACCATTTTCGTTTTTTTATATCATTTTTCTATTATGTCTCAAACCTTAATTATTTCCACAAGTTTCACATGTTTACTCTCTAGGTAAATGAATTTGTTGCCCTTAGTCATTATAGTCAATAATTTAAATTTCTAAAATATTTTGGGTACGGATAAGGGATATCAATATAGTTTGCAGAAAGATAGATGAATCCCTTCGTGCACGAAAACCTAATATGCAAGTGCAATATAGTAGAACAAAATAGAAAGTTAGAAACCACTCCGAGAATTTAGAAAGGCACCATGGTCCTTGTGTGTTGAGTTTAATGCGGAATAAATCAATCTAACATGCAAACGAAAGAAATTAATCAAAGAAACAAGAACAAACAAATCAACCAAGCACATAAGAACATACAAGATTTTTTTGAGATTCACCCAATACAATGGCTACTTCCCCGCGCAGAGGCACTCTTGTGATCTCCACTAGAATAATGACGAGAACATGTTACAATCACTCTAGATCTCACCACCAAGGTATAGGGTTTTATCTTTTCTTCTTCTCTCAAGAACAACTGTTAGATCTCTTTTCTCACTTGGAATATCAATCACTTAACCCTAATAATCGTACACCATATATATATAGGATTACAAAAGATTATATCTCAACAGTTGATCATACAACGCTGCGTGGTCGATTGCAAAGAAGTGACGGTCGACCGCAAATAGCCCCCGAGCAAACAGAGAGTTTGGGCGGTCGATTGCCCTCCTGGCAGTCGACTGCTTCATTCTTTCCTTTGACAGTCGAGAGGCAGTCGACTGTTGTTGCTACTGTGTGCTACCACTGTTGCTTCTCTTGTTGAGCTTCTTCCTGATTTTCTTCAAATCCATTGTGACGTGTATTGGATCTACAAATCTCAATAATCTCCCACTTTGAGACATATACACGAAATCTCTAACATGTTCTTCATTCTCTATTGGCCTATTCAAGGCATGTGCCTCTAGAGTCTCAACAATTAACCTGGAGACAATCCGATAGTGGAATAACAAAACTGATGCTTTAAACTATCCACTACCTTTCTGAGCATGTTTGCCAGATTCATAGGGCGAAGAATCTTCGATAGCTTCAACCACTTCTTTTCAACTGTCATCCCGAAAAAGTGATACCTCATCCAAATGTGTCGAGTCCTAGCATGATACACCGAGTCCTTTGCCAGAATACTGCACTTTGACTGTCACACCATAGATTTCCTGTGTTACTTTCTATGCAACTGATCCATGCGTCCTGAAATCCACATGTCCTTCGAAGACTCTGTAGGTGTCATATAGACTCTGCAATTGACTGTTCTACAACCTTCTGCAACTGTGAAACCCAAGTAATAGTTGTACCTCCAACTATAAACACGTATCCTGTAGTACTCCTACAACCATCACGATCACTGCAGAAGTCTGCATCGATATAACCATGTATATGCAAAGAATCACCCCCAAAACACAGAGAATAATCTGAAATACCTGCAATATATCTGAGAATCCACTTTACAGCATACGAATGCTCTTTACCTGGATTTCTCATGTATCGGCTGACAACTTCCACTACATGTGCGATATCTGGTCATGTACACACCATCGCATACATAAGACTACATAAGACTATCAATAGTTAAGGCATAAGGGAGTGCAGTCATCTCCATATCTGTCTCTGATGTATGACACAAGTCCATAGACAACTTGAAGTGTGCACCCAAGGGGCGAGTAACTGGCCTCGCGCCATCCATATTGAATCGCTTCAACACTTTCTTTATATAGTCCGCTTGTAACAACCAAAGCTTCTTACTCTGCATGTCCCTGTTGATTTTCATGTTGAGGATTTGTTTTATTTCACCAAAGTACTGAGAAGCTAGCAACTGTTTCACCACATTAATTTTCTTCATATATGAACCTGCTACAACATGTCATTCACATATAAAGCTAAAATTACCATGTCGTTGTCGTCATACCTGCGCACATAGACACAATGATCTCATTTGCATCATCGAATTATTTTCCTTGCATGAAACAATCAAACTTCAAGTACCATTGCCGTGGTGCCTGTTTGAGTCCATATAGATTCTTCTTCAATCGAAAAACCATGTCTTCTTTTTCTTTAACTTCAAAACCTGCGGGTTGTCTCATATACAGCTATTTTTCTACATCACCATGAAGGAACGTTGTTTTTGTAACACCCCGTACTTAAGAGCGTATATATATAATATTATATTAGGTAAATATAATATATATATATATAGTGAAAAGAGTGGTTATTGGCCCATAAGGGAATTTCATAGGGCTTGGATTAATGGAATTAACCAAAGAGGCCTATAGAAGGAATTATGGGGCTTAGGAAAATATGTGCATTAATGAGAGGAAAAGGAGTGGCTACATGTTGCTGACGTGGTGTGGCATGGGGATTTAATCCCACATCGCCAAGAGAGAGAAGAGATAGTGTGTGTATATTAGGTTGCTAATGATCAAAGGTCACCTAATGGCTATAGCCCCTTTTGTGAAGCACGCCTGTGGTGAGCAGTTGTTAGGATTTTATTTGTTCGTGTATTGCGCGCACATGTAACCGCGTGCGCAGCTGAGCCAAGCTCAGGGCATTACCAATGGTATTAGAGCCGACTTTCGACACCGAGTGTGTGCAAGATGTACGCCTGAACGGGAGCGAGGTTGGTACAGGTCGCCCGGGTAGGGGACTGTACAACTAGCAGAATCAGAGTAGTCATCTCCACATCGGCTAGAAAGGGATCCTAGATCAGGTTGCAAGTCCCGAGCTTAGTAAGGACGCTGAGTTCTTAAGGGGGGTGTATGTAACACTCCGTACTTGAGAGCTTATATATATAATATTATATTCGGTAAATATTATATATAGGGAAATGCTCCATTGAAAACGCAAATGTTGTGGAAAACGTGAAAACAAGCTTAGGCCGTTGTTTGATTATGACCTACAACAACGGCCTAGGTGGTTTTCCACGTTTTCACAGGCATTTGCGTTTTCAGCTGAGCATTTCCCTTACATATATATATATATATATATATATATATATATATATATATATATATATAGTGAGAAGAGTGGTTGTTGGCCCATAAAGGGATTCTATAAGGCTTGGATTAATGGAATTAACCAAAGAAGCCTATAAAAGGAATTATGGAGCTTAGGAAAATATGTGCATTAATGAGAGGAAAAGGAGTGGCTGCATGCGGCTGACGTGGTGTGTGGCATGGGGATTTAATCCCACATCGCCAGGAGAGAGGAGATAGTGTGTGTATATTAGGTTGCTAATGAACAAAGGTCACCTAATGGCTATAACCCCTTTCAGTTAGGATTTTATTTGTTCGCATATTGCGCGCACGTGTAGCTGCGTGCGTAGCTGAGCCGGACTCGGGGAGTTACAGTTTTGACATCCAACTGCTCTAAATGCAAACTTTCCACTACTACTATACTGAGTAAAACCCTAATTGAAACCATCTTCACAATTGGAGCAAAGATTTCAATGTAGTCAACACCTTCTCTTTGAAAAAAATCTTTAACAAGTCTCGCCTTGTATCTCTTACTTCCATCTGCCTCATCCTTGATTCTGAAAATTCATTTGTTCATAAGAGCACGCTTCCCTACAGGTAACTTTGTCAACTCCCAAGTTTGGTTGTGTCAAGGAGTTCATCTCATCCCTCATGACAGACTCCCAACTAAATTCGAGCACTATCTGTAACCCCTGTTTTTCACTTTTGGTATTTTGAAGGTATTTTTCATTTTTGTGAATTATTATTTTCCATTGTATTTTTTCGGATCAATAAATTTAATTATTTTTATTCTATAATATTTTTCTGGCAGTTTTGACCTCCTTTTGCTGTTTGTGCGCCGTTTGGCCGTTTTTCGATATTTTGAGCTCTTTTCCTCAATTTCTTCATCCCGTTCATGTATAAATATTATTTTAGGGTCATGGTGGATTTTTAGGAGAGTTTTGACCAATTTGAGATTTTTGGCCCTTAAGGAGATTTTTAGGAGTCATAGGATTCATTGTACTTTGTATCCTCAGTTGAAATCTACCCAATATCCATTACCCAATTGTATACCTATTGTTTCATATTGATATCCACTACCCATTAATCCACATTTGATCTCCTATATATATCCCTAATACTAATTAATCCCTAACCCTAATTCTAATCTTTCTCCCTCTCCTAAAACAAACCGGCCTCTTCCTTCCCTCTCCATATTGTGCTCCCGGCCTGCCCTCTTCCTCCGCAAAACCGACCCTTCCCATCAGCCTCCAACCCTACTACATCTCCTAATCCATCCTTATACCACTCCATACATCAAAACCCTACTTCCTTCTCCCTACTTTTGTGGCCGGCCCTTCACCAACCAGCACCACCATCTTCAAGAACAGCCCCCCTCTTCATCCCTTGCTGATTTGGAGTTGTGGGTAGCATCCGTTTGAGTCCGTGCTTCAAGAAGACGATCGTTGGCAAGATTCGGTTCGTGGGTTCGCTTGGAATCACGCGTGGAAGGACTTTTGCACGTGGGTTTTCATTGCTAGGCTTCGTAGCATCGTGTTCTTCGTCAACAAGGCAAGTAACTTGTACTTAAATTTCTTATGTTGATACAAGTAGAAAGTTCACACATAGAATAGGTTGAGACTAGAGACGGACAAAGATCATGTTTTTAATTGTGGGTTTCGTCTCTAAGGTTCAAAACAGGCCATAGACGACTTAGGACATGGAGTTTGATAGGATTGTGCCTTAGGAATCACCCAAACGCGGTTTGATCGCGTATGTGCCATATTGTGTACCCGATGTATGTTTGAACACCCATATGAGGAATACTAGATTTTGACATGTTAGATACCCTCCATTATGACATTTGGACCATGGGTAGACAGCGTTTTGAATTTGGAAGAGTTTTGATGATTTTTGAGGAAGTTATGATGTTTTGAAGTTTGGTTGAGAAATCTGGAAATTTGGATTGAACTGGATTGATTGTTGTTTTTACCTGGATTAGAGTCCGAATCTCAACGTGACTATTTCTGAGTAATTTGTAGAGAATTGAATCTAATTTCTAATCCCACTGATTTCACCCTGTTTGAAGTTTTTATGAATTAGTTATGATTATTTTAGTAACTGTATGCCGGTAGTTTCCAGAATCAGTTCGGGGTAGTTTTTGTGGACAATTTATTTTCAAGATCTAAGTTAGACATAATTTCATGCCACAAGATTTTGTCCAGTGTTTCAATATGATGTTAGGTAGTTCTCTGATTTTTGTGGTAATTAAAAGATGAGTTTTGAGTGATGCCTTACATTCTTTTCTATAGATCGCTTTTGCTGTAAACTGCGTGTGATTGTATGTTGAATGCCGTGTTCACCTTATTTCTAATTACTGTATGAATATTTCATGTGAGATATGAAAGTTGGGTAATTTTATCTACTTTCATCCCGTTTTGGCGGAAGTGGATTTTGATGCGCTGTGTGCAAGATATGCATGATTTTGTACAGCGGTGTTGAAAAATTCCAGATCCATCAAAACTGTGTTATGTGTTACTTTCAATTTTTGAAAACGTATCTGTACTTTCTGGAAAAATATGAAAATTTATATTTTGAGACTATACTTATAGGGGATTACCCCAGAATTTTCGTGGATTTAATTAATGACTTTGTATGCTGTTTTCATGTGGTTTAAGTTATTCCCCTGTTTTCTGACTGTACATGAAAACTGTGTTGAATTGTGTTTTGAGTCGTGATGTTGTGAAATAGCATATGGATTTCTTATAACCGTTAGAAGCGTGTGGAAGTCTAGTTTCCAGATCCTTCGACGGATTATGAATCTCATGCCTGTAGATCTTTGGATCACTGTTTTTGTACAGACTGGTCTTGCTGGCCTGATTATAAACATATACCATTTTGCTCGTATTTGTGAATGTTTTGCACCTATACTTGCTGATCTAATTCCCTGAGACTAAACCTGATTATGACCTGTTAGTTTGACATTATTTAGCACACTCTCATGCCTGTGGATGATATTAATAATAAAATTAATCAAGCCGGGGTTTATGGGACAGATCTAGTAGGGGAAAGCATAGAAATGTGTACTAGGAGGCGGACCAATGGGTTCGAACTGTTCTGTTACCTGATTACCTGGCTACATGCTTCCCTATAGGAAGATGTACTCGGATGACTGTTACCTGATTACCTGACTACATGCTTCCCTATAGGAAGATGTACTCGGATGACTGTTACCTGATTACCTGACTACATGCTTCCCTATAGGAAGATGTACTCGGATGACTGTTACCTGATTACCTGACTACATGTTTCCCTATAGGAAAATGTACTCGGATGACTGTTACTGTTACTATTCCTGTACCTAAGTACACTGCCCTACAATATCCCCTACGAAATCTAAAGCGAAACTGTATTGACTGTAACAACCATGTGATAAAAAGATGGCACATGAAGTGTTACCTAGATAGTAATAATACAAGATATTAATACATGATTACCTGTTACCTGTTACCTGATATTCCTGTTACCTGTGTACCTGTTACCTGATTCTCCTGATATTCCTGTTACCTGTTTTCCTGATACTTGATACATATTTACCTGACTACCTGATTACCTGATAATGATACATGCTACCTGTTTACCTGTTGACTTTACACTTGACATATGTTTACCTATACCTGTTAGTATATCCTGTGGTTAGATAGTGTCCATGTGCTTGTATCCTATTCTATTTGTGACCCGGACTTGCCATTGACGGGTACTTGTGTTTTCTCTTTTCCTTTTTCCTGCATTCGTTGTATTGCAGATTTTGGAGGACAGGTTCCTAAAGGTATTGGCAAGATGAGAGGCTAGAAGCTGAATTTTGCTATTGCTATTCCTGTTACTTATTTTGGACAATATTGTATTTTGAACTTGTATTATTCCTTGTATTTGGGCAATGTGACCCAAGATTATTGTGTAATTCAGATCATGAATATTTGAGATTAATGTGTTTTATTTCAAGTATTCTTGTTAGTATTTGGTTCATAAGTGCATGTGGTTGATCTTTTTCTGGCTTCCGACTCTGATTTTACTGTGATATGTTGTAAAGAATTCCTGAACAGCTTAAGGATGATTATATTCATTCGCTGGACTTTTGTTACGCGCTCGTATTCCATATTTTTGGGAAGCGGGGCGTGACACTATCTTTCAAAACCTCGTCATGAGTCTCTGGCTCGCCTGAATCTATGTACAAAATATGCTCGTGAACTGTGTTGGTAGATGGATCATACTTAACTAGTTCCCTTAGCTCTCGTGTTGACCTTCTCAAAGCAGGTATCGGTTCACCGACCGGTTCAAGATCCCATAATAGTTTTGGTTGTACATGTTCGTCTTGGATCTCCTGCTCATTCTCATTAAGCTCCTCCTGAGCTTCCTGTGCTGGCTAATGCTGCACAGTAAGGACCCTACCACTAGGACCGTCTTCATAAACTGAAGCTGAATCTGAATCTAAATCTAAATTTGTATCTGAATATGAATCTGGCTGTATCTGAATAAGAATCTGGATCTAAACCTGTTTTACTACCCTGACTGGTGTGCATGTCATTGTACAAGAGCTCTTCATTGAATACCACATTTCTGCTGCGTTTAACCTTGTTATTCACAAAACCTTAAAGTCTGTAACCATACTCATCGACGTCGTAGCCAATGAAGACACTTGATTTTAAATCTAGTTTCTTCTTTTCTTCCCTATTAATTAGTGCATATGCAATACAACCATAAACATTCAAATGTGAATACTTAACAAATTCACCTAACCATAATTCTTGAGGTATGCCCCCATCAAGAGCACTGGACGGGAAACAGTTAATTAGGTACACTGTTGTATCCACTTAAGGGCACTGCAATGTGTATTAATAGGATTCCTAATGAATCTGTAGATCATACCCACCTCAAAGGTTATGTCGGGTCTAGTACAGATCATTGTATACATGGAACTTTCAATAAGATGAGAATGTTATAACTATCTCATAGTTGCACCATCATTAGATGTCAACCATATATCATAATAATAAGGTATTATAAAACACACTTTCAATCATTATATCCATTCCCAACCGAAACTCACCCTTATACCTAATATGGTGTCCACAACACCAAGGTGTTTCATACTAAATTATTTGAATAGCATAGTTTTAACTTTATTTATAATAGAGAGGTCACTTCCAATAATAAGCATGTCAACAATATACAAATAAATAATAGCAATTATATATGACTCACCACAGAATTAAAGACATTTATCTGAATTACTTGATTCAAATCTAAGCTCTTTAAAAAAAACAAATTATTTTTGTCTCAGTTTTACCACATGTTTTAAAACAAATCATTTTACCAATTTGTAAATATTCTTTATTAAACATATTAGAGCAAGACTTTCCAGTACAAAATTGTTCAGCACAACCTTTCAATACAAAATATCTAGTACAAAATTATTTAAAACATTTTTGATAAATAACAAAATTTTCAAAAGATGTAAGGGCAAGAAGAATCTTTATTATAATAATATGACAAACATGTGAACAGACATCAAACCAATCTACCCCACTTATGTCAGTCAATCCTTTAGTTACTAAAAGTGCATTAAAATTGCTACTGAAGAATCAAAAGTAAGTTTCTTCTACAAAACCCCATTTACTATAGTTTTAGCCCCTTTCGGCAAATCAACTAATTTGAAGTATTATTGTACAACAATAAATTCATATCATTATCTACGAAAGACTCTTCTTGGCTCATCTACCATTGAAGTTTTAAGTGTCAGTAAGATTGATTCTTGATTCCAACAGTAAATCATTGATCGTGTTTATATGACTAAATAATTTCATACATTTATCATTGATGAACACATCCTCAAAGAACTCTTCAAGTCTAGATTCTACTAACACAAATTAGATAGACCCAAAATCTGTTTATCAAACTACATTATGCACTTTCTAAATACACACAAAGATTTGTTATAAGTCATACTTTAGGCCTTCTAGAGTCATGTACTCTTAGCAAATGTATCACAACACATATTTTCACTTTAACAAAATTATTTATGTTTATATGCCATAATCTACAAGGTGTAAATAATTTAGAGTGTAATAATATATTTGGAATATGATTAACAATACAACAACACCCATAATTACATAAAGTCAAACAACAATCAATAACATAGAATTCAATATTTTACTAAGTGTTTGATTCTAACTTTATCAATACCGTTTTGACTGTGGTAAATAGAGTGAACTAGAGATTATGTCAAATGCAAACTTCTCTAAAATTATTAAAATATATTCACCACCATTATTAAGTTTGTTGTTGCTGATTTTGGTGTGGGAACAAATAGATGAATATGTGGATTCTTTAGGAAACGAATAAGGCAAACCTGTTGACTTTCACCGGCATTTGACTGGTTTCTTTCCACTGTCGTTGACCTGCAAAAAGTTCGATATACCGGGATGGATCCCGGCGACGAACCCTCCGACGCTCTTGTCAGTAATCAGGAAGATTATGAAAGAACTTTTATGTGGAAAAATATTGATTACCTCGTTATGGTGGGGGGAGAGGGATATTTATAGTCGCCTTACGAGACAGTTTAGATATAATCATTTATCTCTATATCCCGGTGTTTTTTGATAAAATGTAGAGTTTAAACTCGTTTCATGATAAGAGAGACGGTTTAAACCGCCTCTTAGAAATAATCACGAATTTGAGTTACTCTTTAAATATCTGAAATTGGTTTGTAATGGGTTGCTACCCATACCCAATAGGACAGGTCTGTTTTTGGATTATTGGGCTTTGAAGAAAGACCCAGTTCCCAATTTGGACCCGTTTGCAGGTAAAATTACCGTTTTACCCCTGAGAGCTTTAAGATTCGTGCCCGATTTGAACGGTCCCGATTTAATCCTATTTTTAGCCATATCAAAGTCTGAACCCTTTGATCATAGTATTTAACTAGATTTTTAATTCATTAAAATAACGAGTGCTTCATCGTCCATATATATGACAAACATTCAATAGTCATTTACAAGCGTGATTATATATTTCTAACCAATCATTATCTCATCTAGTCACAAAGCTACTGAGATAACAAATATCATAATGTATTGACTCAAGAAGTTGTGTACTCCTAGAGATCAAACTACATGGTTTTCTAGTAATCATAATTTGAGCACAAATTTCACATTTGTCATATTTTAATGAGGTATCATTTAGCAGAGTTATGAGTTTTACCAAGGGCAAACAAATTAATATGTATAGTTCACATGTCCTAGCCTATTATGTCGTGTTCAAGGACTACACAAATAGAAACTACGATTATCAATTGCTTCATTTGTTTAACTAAACTTTCACATGCTATTAACTATATGAGCACATTATTAAATAATAATAATAGAAGTTAATACAAAATTGATCTATCACATTTCATAAAACCATTTGCTTTCTCTCGTGGTTCTAACAGTGTCCAAGTGCTCAAACACTTTGAGCAAAGAGTTCTTTCCTTTATTCGTTCATCATCATCTTCGAAACGTTAAACGAGATAATGAATAATATATTATAATTCAACTTTGCACACATAGTACAATGAACTAGAAAGAACAAAACGTAACTAATTAAGTCACATCCTCCATTACAGGATGCTCCCACCTAAGTTACAAACATTTTTCACAGAATTTATACTTCAATTTTATTAGAGAAGCACATATACCATCTCACACAAACTACAAACGATGGGTTAGCCAATATGTCTATAGAAATAGTATGACAAGGCATACTTAACAATCCTAAACATGTTAGTTTTCAAAGTGAAACTAATTATGATCTAAAATTTCCAACCATGTGATCAAACGCATGAAACGTTAACACATTCATCACATGAAAATACTGAAAATGATTATTGTAGATCATACCGACACTTCACGTTAGAAGTGTTTTCTAAATTCGATAGAGAAGCTATGTAGTGCAGACTTATTCTACCTTGACTCAAATCCATCGTCTTCAATACACACAGTTTGTTGGTAACTTTGAAGTTCCCACATTCATCAAATTGTTAAAGATTAGCCAATTAAATGAATTATTAGCACTATTTAATTCTAACAACAATTTAATTGGAGATACAAATTTATAATTAAAACCTATAATTTAACTTATCAAAATAAATATTTGATCCGTAGCACATAACCAAAACAGTTATTCAAACTTGTATTTAATTAAACAAGGGATACTCAAGCTTTGAACTTTAGTTCTTACCAACAAATAATTAAAATATATCTGCAAGTAAAGAACTTATCTTTAATTTCAGATATTGTCCAGTCCAATCATATTTGGATCTAGTCAAACAAACATCACCACTGCTGGCACCATCTCCCACAATTGCATCAACATCTCATATTGTGCTTTCCTTTTCCAACTATTAAAATCAGAACAGCTAAACCCCTCTAATTTAGGAACACGTACGAACAATCTTGTTCTTCCATCTTGAAGGAATAAACAATAAATTCCAAAAATTATAGGGTTTATTCTGAATAATTACCACTTACGTAATTTCAAAAAAATATGAGGGGTATTCTGTAAAACTGCTACAAAACAATAATACAGGAATTTAATTAAATAAATCAGTACAAATCTTAAAGTTTAGAGTGGACCGAATCTTGATGAAGATCAAGAAGTGTTGGAATATGGCTTGAATCTGAATCGGAAGCACAGTAGCACACGAAATCCAGTCCTTGACCCCAAACACGAAACAGCAAACTAACATAAAAGTCAAACATCCAACACCCCAACACCAGACACCCCCAACACCAAACACCGGATATAGTCCCCATACCAAATCCAAACATCATACCCACCAACAAACAGTCAACAGCAACCTATAAAGTACAGATACAGATACGGGATGCAGGTACAACACGACACGGGTACGGAAATACATCATTTTTCAAAAAAGTAGAATATGGGTGTATTGGTGGGTATGTTAAATATAACATATATTTTATATTATATATATAAATCAATGAATATTTTATCTTGTTAAAAATGCAAATATTGAACCATTTCATAGAACTTTAGGGATACAATATAATTATGAGCATTTTTGAAAAAAAAAGACTAATAAACTAACTATCAAAATATTTGGTATACTTGTTTTGTGTTTGAGCACAACCTGAAACATCAAATTTTTGAAATTACACTATGACCTCAAACATTTATCTAAACATAATTGTGTCCAAAAGTTGCAAACACTATTAAGAAATTGGATACTCCTTGGGTATGCACCCTGGAGTACCCAAAGGGTATCGGAACCCGATACGCACCCAACATGGGTACGTTGGCAGTTTGTAAGTACTCATGCTTCCTAGGCAGCAACCACGTGAGGTCTTGGATGTGGGTCGGGTTGGATGGATGACAAGGGTCGGTCCGATCCAATAGGCCCAAGACCAAAAACAAACCGGATCTGGATCCATTAAACAAAACACCCGCATACACAAGGACAGAGAAGAACAATGGCCGCTAGGAGGATTGAGGAAGAGGGTGGCTTAGCAGCGGCAGCTGGCACCGGTGGTGGTGCCGGCAAGATCTCGACAGACGGAGATCTCGACGATGAGATTCAACGATCTCTTCTTTTCGTAATCTCAAAATTAAAAATAACTATCTCAAGATTGTTAAAGATTATGAGAGATAATAAGAAAAAAAAATTAAGGTTAATATCCTAGAGTAAGGCGCTTGAGATATTTACTCTTGGTATCAAGATTGGAATACCTAGACTACTATCACAAGCCAGTATTTATAGGATAAATACTAGTTTGGGTATTGGGTTCTCAATGCACTCAACCCGCGGTCCGATATCCATACAATTAGTACATGCAACATATGTGTTACCCATAGAATAATATTACACATAATAGTATTCATATAATAAGAATATACCAATATATCCTACAGAGGTAAGGGTTTGAGTTTATAGCTTTCTCTATCCCTAATTATCATAAAAATCACCCTAATAGACTCAGATAGTCTTCGATCTTCAGTGTAAAGCTTTGAGCGGTTACTGATCTAAATATATTCATTTAAAAAGCTAACTCTAGTTACCTGAACTAATATGTAGTCTGACATCAAACAAGTTAAATAGACTACCATATGACCATACTCGATTGTCTGAACACCAAGAAATTTATTCAATCTACACTTACATCTCAAATCACACAAAACAATTGACAAAAAAAGGGAAACAATATAAAGCACGAGCAAGGAACTACATATGAACTTCTGATCCATGCTCTAGTTCTTCTAGGAAAAAACCCACCAAGCAAAATCCAATATTGAATGATAACAATTAAGATCTACATCTAAAACATCACAAAAGTTGGAGCATGCAAAACATCACAGTCAGAGTGCATGACATAACAAATAACAAATCTACGAAATTCAGTGTTGCACATGAAAAAACTTGTCGGATTTGGAAGCATACCCAATTTGCAAAGCGACCCACCAAAAGGGATTGATGGGATATGAAATTTCTTCTTCGGTTTTGAGCAAGCAAGAGCCTCAAAACCATCACCTATATATTCCTATCAAATAGTATCAATTTGTTTCTGCTGTTGGTTTTTGTGCCCAAGTTGAACAACACATTAATGGAGGCAAGAAAATTTTAGGTGAGGAAAGCATCGGTGGATTGGAAATAAGCGAGGAACTGGAACAGAATGTAATGTTGTTTTCTTTCTTTGTTATCTTTTTTTTTTTTTTTTTTTTTTTTTTTGTGACATAGGGATGAGGTCAATGAAGCCCCCCCGTGGAGCAGATATGGCTAGAGTGTGCACGCGTTCGGGTCGGGTGGGCTTTTAAAATTTTATAGCCCGACCTGGATTATTTTGCCGAACCCAATACTTTAATCGTATTCGTCTCCTATTTTATTCGAGTAAATTTCCAAAAAAGTTTGGAGCTGAGAAAGACAACCATCATATTCTTTATTGTAACATTTAACCGCCCCGAATTGAGTTACTCGGATATATGTTCTATTACTTCAGATATCTAACACAATCTGTAACAAATATCCGTATTTAGAACAAAAAAACAGCATGAGGAGAGTGTCCCCTTCTTCACCCCTTCACCATCACCACCACAAGTCTGCTTACCCACAGTCAGAAGCGAAGGAAAGAAAGCAACTTTACAACCCTCCAATGCCAAAGCGAGTCAGAGAACAGGAGAGGGAGCCGCAGGGGAGGAAGAGGACCTCCCATGTCAGGAGCCCATCACCCCAGGGTCATAGAGACCGGGCGGGACGCAAACATTCGTCGAGAAGGGAGACTGAAGAGAAGCTGGAGATCCCCATATCCAGAGCTCGAGTCGGAGACAGGGACCTTGGGCTGCCATCTTCCTATCCTGATGTTAGAGAAAGGGTGATCGAAGGCACGAAGAGGACCTTCGCTGAGGTGACGAGAGGAGCTGCGATGGAGGGGGCCTCGGAGCATAGAGCTCGACGCCGCTCTACGTCCATGGAAGCTAACCAGCCGAAGAGGAGAGAGGATGACGAGGGCGAGTGGGTCCTCGTCAGGCCTAGGAGATCCAAGAGGCGAGAACGGCGAGAAGAAGCTCCTTCCAACTCCGGCGAGCGGAAGATAGAAGCACGCAAAGCTTGCCATAAATGTGCGCAGGTCGGTCACTCGATCAACTCGTGCAAGAATGAATGGTTCTGTTATGTATGCAAACGTGCGGGGCACATCTCCACCGCGTGTCCGAAGAGCGCCCGACCAGCCTCAGCTTCCGCTATCAAGGAGACGGCCCCTAGGGCTGCGGTATCGTCGAACTCGGAAGCGAGCCGTACACAAGAAAGTGCTGCCGGCGAGCGTAAGGTCATCAAAGCCACGATCGTTCCTACTCCTCTTATGGCTGATTTGGAAAGGCGCTTTCAAAAGTGCATCGTTGCCAAGGCTCAAATGGGGTTCCCAAAGGCAAACGACGTCAAAGAACTCCTCGAAGCACTGTTGTCTCCTTCCCCATCTTGGTTAGTCCAAGAAATGTCTCCAAGCTGCTTCTTCTTGTACTGTGACGACGCGGCGATTTCGGAGTTGGCTCTTAACATGAAGGGGGTTGAGGGCAGAGATGCTACAGGCCTCGAGTTCTTCCTCACCTTCAAGCCGTGGTCCAGGGATCTTGGCAAGGTCATGCCGGAGACGCTTCCATCGACTTGGATTCGTTTGTTCAACCTTCCGTATCACTGTTGGGTTAAAAGCGGGTTTCAAAATGTTGTTCGCAAATTCGGAATGCTGATCGAGATTGACAAGGAAACTCTAACTCACTCCGGTCGCAAGTTCGCCAGAATTAAAGTGGTCGTGTCGAGCCTCGGGGATATTCCGTCCAAGATTATCGTCGACTTCGAAGGGGATGCATTCGATGTTTTAGTGATAGTTGAGAAGAAGAAGACTGTTTCCTTCTCCAGAGATAGGAAGTTCGATGCGGAAGCTTGCATCGACGTTCTGGATCCGATGCTGGAAGTAGAAGACGTTCAACGTCCATTGGATGAGCATGTGGTCGATCCCAACCGTCCATCAGCTGTTAGGGAACACAGCGCTCGTGAGCTGTCCAACTTGGATCGAAGCAATCTGGTTCGTCCATTGATCAAAGACGTCACGTTAGGATCACGTGAGGAAGGAACTTGTTCAAACTCAAACGTTCTTTGGCGCCGAAAGTTTTCGAAGCGGAACGAGGAAGGCACAAGGATCGAGGGACTCTCAAATGTCGCAGGCGCTCCAGGGTCAAGGTCGTATGCCAAGTCTCCTCTAGCCATAGCTGGCACCTCGATGAAGGTGAACGATGTGTACGGGGGTCCCGGTTTTCATGGAATTCTAAAGAACTGTGCTGTTGATGGGTTGGAAGCTACAAAGGAGATAGGGGCGGGTATTGAGGAGTGGGCTCATTTCTCCAAAGCTGATGTGGAGGGTTCTATTAGGTTGGCATTAAATGCTCTTATCAAAGGGAAGTCAACTTGTTTGGAGCAGATTGGACCTTTGGGGTCTCCAACGAAAGCTCATGACATACCAGTGGGTAATAGCAGCGTCTTGGTTATGACTGAAGGGCAAATTACGGCTCCTAAAATAGTGCCTCTCCAACAAAGTACGTCGCTCGACCAGGCTGGGGGCGAGGAGATCATCGGAGCTCTGGAGGGAGTTAGGGAGGACAATTTGATCTCGGCTACAGATACAGAAGTAGAGGATAAGGAAGCTAAAGAGGGCGTCTGCAGTCACATAAAGATTCTCAACGAATATCACAGAAAGGGAAAGAGGCAAGTGGGCAAGGAGGGAGATCCGGATCCTAGCAATATCGATTGTGGTTTCAACTGGGCAAAAGCCTCAAAGCAGGAGTCAACCGGAGAAGGTACCTACCCTGTAGCTTACTCAATTTTAAATTCCTTAAATGATGATTCGCTTATCTATTTCGCTAGTCTGTACGGTCTAGCCATGGGGTCCAATAGGGCGGAGCAATTGCAAAGAGTAGCTATCATTAGAAGGGGGAGTTGTGGATCCCCAGCTTAAGCCCAGGGTCGGGTTTGATGGGATAGGGTAGAGTTTAGGTGTCTTCGAGTGGTCTTTATGGTATACGTCTTCTGGAATGTGAGGGGGATGAGGCAGAAAAGCAAGAAGCGATTGATCGCTATTTCTCTTAACAAGATTTGCCCGCACATTTGCGGATTACAAGAAACGAGAATTGAAAATCATACTTTCGAGGAATTCTCCACGATGCATTGGGCATCCGATTTTGACTGGCGCTTCAAGTCGGCAGTTGGATACTCGGGAGGGATAGCGTTAGGGGCCGATCTGAGAGTTTTCGAGATTACAGACGAATTCATAGGTATCTTCTCGGTGTCTATTAGACTGAGAAGGAGATGTGACAATTGGGAGCACGTAGTCACGATAGTGTACGGGCCATACGACTCTAGGCTTCGGAAGGACCTCTGGAAGGAATTGGAGGTTATCAGAAGAAGATGGGATCATGCATGGATCGTCGGAGGCGACTTCAATATTACTCGTTTCCATGATGAGCATAGAGGGAGGGGCCAAAACTGTAACGAACAAGAGCTTTTCAATAGAATCATAGACGAATTAGAGCTTATGGAGCTAGAGATGGTGGACAGAAAATTCACTTGGTCCAACATGCAGCTGAACCCAACCCTTGCTAAGCTTGACAGAGTATTGGTGTCTACCGATTGGGAGGACATCTTTCCCACTGCAAAGGTCAAATCGGCGGCTCGCTATACTTCAGACCATTTGCCTTTGATCATAGATTGCGATGCAAGTTACAAGAGGTTGCATTTTTCGTTTAGATTCGAGAAATCTTGGACTACCTCCGAGGAAACGCGGGTTCGGATTGAGGTGTAACCCCTGTTTTCACTAATACATATTTTAAAGTATTTTTCGTGTTTAAATAATCAGTATCTTATGACTATTTTTCTCCAATTGGACTACCTCCGAAGAAAATGTGTTGAACCCGAATTATATTCCGCCTTGCAATATTATTATTATTGTTAGTATTGTTAATATTTTCATTATTATTATTATTATTATTATTATTATTATTATTATTGACATTATTATTATTTTTGTTATTGATATTATTGTTATTCATATTTTTGTTATTCTAATTATTATTATTACTATTGTATTATTTGCATGAATGTTTTGAATCCAATTTTGTTATGTATGTATTATCATGATTATCAGTATTGTTAATATTTTTATTGTATTGTTATTATTTCTAGCAGTATGACTATAATGACCTTTTTTCTATTATTAATACTGGTATTATTATTTTTAATGTTATTGTTATTATTATTGTTATTATTAATTTTATTATTAACATGTGTGTTATTATTATTATTATTATTATTTTATTATTGCTATTACTATTCCATTATTCTTGATGTTATTGTTTTTATTATTAACATGTTGTTATTATTATTTTGTTAAAAACTCATTAGTCTTGATCTATAACATATCTTTTAGTTATTTAAATTGAAGACAAACTTTATATTGATTTTGCATTATTTAACTATATCTATCTCGAGCCCCTACTCTCCTTGATCCTGGTGTCTCATTTCTTATCTTCCTGCTCTGTTCGTTGATTGGTGTCATGTGGCCTACATCGACATGAATGTTGCTTGGGACATCACCATCAGAGTAGCACAGCGGAAGCGTGATTGGTCTCATAACCACAGGTCCCAGGATTCTCTTGTTGTATCTCCGTCCTTGTATTGTTCAGATCTTGTTCGCCTTTTTCACCCGTCACCTTTCGTCGATTTATTATTCGACGTCGATCTTATCTATGTCCTTTTCTTATTCTGATACTTCCATCACTTGAGTTTTCCTTTTCTAATTTTCTTGCCTTGTTATTTCTTAAATTTGCTTTTGTTTTGTCCTACTGCCTGCCATAATGAATTTCGAGGACGAAATTCTTGTTGTAAGGTGGGTAGGATTTGTAACCCCTGTTTTCACTAATACGTATTTTAAAGTATTTTTCGTGTTTAAATAATCAGTATCTTATGACTATTTTTCTCCAATTGATTTTTATTATATAAACTATTATTCTGAAACCCAATAGTTTGACTATTTATTAAAACCCAAGTTTGTATTTTGATTTTATTAATTATTAATCTGAGCCCACTAGTTATGACAAGCCCAATTTCATATTTTGATCTTAACTATTTATTTAATTAATCCGGCCCCAGAAATTTAGCCCAACATCCTGATTATTTTATTTAAATATTTTGAGCTCCTTTTTAAACCCAAGCCCACTAACCCAGAACCCATTACCCCTATGTTGTGCAGAATCAAATCTATACACACAGCCGTATACAATTTCTTCACTTTTCCCCACACTTCCCACAATCCCGTAACCACTCCCCCACTATCTCTCTTTCCCGTTATTAACACTCCCCGTTTACTCTCTCCCGTTCAATATCTCCATCTCTCTCTCTCTTTCTCTAACAAACAGAGAAACGAAGAAAACCAACAGGGAAACCAAACAAGCAACCCAACAATCCATCTCCCTTCTCCATTCCGCCGCGTCATCTTCAACCTCGAGTCCCGCCATGGCCGCTCGACCATCGCTCCCCCTCCTTCCGCGACGCAGCCCCTGCGTCGTCGTCTCCAGTCGAGCTCCGAGGTCCACATCGCTCCGCCTCCCTCTCGCAACAACCGCATCGTCTTCAACATCCCACTCCTTCGTCCGCCATTGCTGACCACTTCGAAGCTCCACCTTTCGACCACTCACCGCAACTCCTTGCTCTCGCCATGGCTGCCGAAACCATCGCCACTGTCCCCGATCGTCATCCTCATCGACTTCGTCGCCGTTGCCTCTCGACCACGATGACTGGAGCATCGTCATCCTCCATTCCGCCGCTCGAAACTCCGTCCTCGTCGCCGCCCAGGAGCCTCAGCTCGCCGTCACAACCCATCCCCTGTTTCTTCCAAAAACAGAGCTTTGCTGATTCGTCGGAGTCCCGCCGTTGACGTCGCTTCCCGACGTGGTGTCGCCATCGCAGCACTACCGCCGTCGCCATCGTCCTTATCTCTCTCTCTCTCTCTCTCCGTTTCGAAGCAGCGACGAAGAAGAAGAACGAAGAAGAAGAAGCAGACGTTCGGATTTGGCGGGATTGAATTTGGACCATTCGATCGCTTCAAGATCCGTGCTCCTGATCTGTGTTCGCTGTTCTGCCACAGCCGATCCGAGAATCGCTGTTTCCTGTTCTGGTTGGATCCGGTGTATAGCCGCTCTCCGATTGGCTGGCTGTTGCTGTCCCGTGTTCGGCTCGCAGCGGATCTCAATTCATTGTCCCCTGTTCTGGATCCGATCGAGTGTGAAGAAAGGATTTCATTGGACCATTTCGCTGTTTGCTGTTCTACCCGCGCCAGATCCAACTGTTGTTTTGCTGTTTTGGGCTGATCCAGTGTGGGGAAATCAACTCACTGTTGCTGTTTTTGGAGTTTCTACGTGCGTACTTTGCACGTGCTCTTGGGATTGTTCCCCGGGATTCTGATCCCGTTATTCTTATATTATTCGAATCGACTACTACAAAAAGGCAAGTCCATTGAACTAATTTTTTTATTCTAGTTCAAATTAATTGATCTCCTGCAAGTAGTTCCATTTTAATTATCTTAAATTGCCTTGCGTCCCTTCTCGTTGGGAGTATCGAGGGTTTACACGAGCTAACCCGACGTACTCTTGACCTCCTATAATTGTCCATTGACTCAAACCTAAGCCCATATAGATATAATCGAAATGAATAAAATGAATAGAATTGTGCACAAAGGAAATGAATGGTAATTGTATACATTGATTGAATGAGACAATCGTGATTGGATTAATGACTTCATAAATTGAATTGTACACAGTAACGGACATTCTAATTGCTATATAACAGTGTAATGCATTTCATGATATAATAACCTATTGATTATCAACTTGAATGAACATATATGTTATGGCTTTTTATGAATTACTGCTGCATTGTCTATCTTGTACTGAGGTTTCGACCCAGTTATAATAGACATCAATTAAAATAATATAAAGAGAATTGTTGTTTTAGATTGCTACTTCATGTTTATTATTTAGCAATGCATCATGTTGCTGCATTCGTATCATTTCCTTGACATCCTTATATACACTTACATAGACATGAGTGACTTAATAATAAAATACTAAACAAGCCGGGGTTATAAGGGTTGACCTAGTAGTGGGAAATCTCAGAAAATGTACTCGGTAAGGCCTATATTGATATCGTATTGAAATGGAAAGAGAAGTAATGATTGTGAATGATTGCTTGAATAATTGGAAATTGATTGATTGCAAATGGTAAATGATTGTTATTGAAACTGTTGCCGCTAAATTTGGTGTGGGGGCACACAGATAGAACTTGTGGATTCTTGGGGAAACTGAATAGAAAAACCTGTATACCTGTTCCGTCGGGCGTCGATCGTCGCTCCGCCGTGCACCTGCAAAAAGTGCGAGACACCGGGGTTGTTTCCGGCGACGCACCCTCCGACGCTCAAGTCAGTAATCTAAGAAGACTATGAATGAGCACAACAACTGGTGAAGAGTTGATTACCTCTTAATGGAGATGGATGGGGGGTATTTATAGGTGTCTTAGGGAACGGATTAGGAATGTAATCCCCGTGATTTGATAAGGAATGTCCCCCATAATCAGATGAGGGAGGTAATCTGATAGGATATATTCCCTGTAATCAGATAAGGAATTTAATCCCTAATCCCCCGTGAAAAGGTAGATGTCCATCAGGGCCGTTGATCGTGTTTAATCAGGGACCCTGACTCTATCTTGTTGGATTGGGTGCGCAGCGGGTTGAGACCCGCACCCTTTTGTTGGTGGATCCATTCGCGGATTATTGGGCCCTAGGAGGGCAGATCCAATATCCGTTTTGGTCCTTTTGTGGGTGAAATTACTGTTTTACCCTCAGGTCTCAAGATTCGTGCCTGATTTGGACGGTTCCGATTAAACCCCATTTTTAGCCATATCACGAGCCCCCCACTCCTAAAGGCTGAGCTTGATCGGCCTTTGAGGAGTAGTTTAGCTATTTTTAATGGCTGGCAGAGTTGTATCGGAGCCCAAATGGAAGGTTTTGAATCTTGAAGGAGGTAGTTTGGTGATTTTTCAAGCGGATTGAACTCTGAGTCACTCCTGAGCTCTTATGGTCATGTGGTGTTCTTGCAGGGATATCCTATTAACTTCGCAAAGTGTCAATTTGTCATTCGGGGGTCTTGTATACTTGGACCACGCTTTAGACCCCCCTAGAGTTCGCTGGCGAAGGGGCCGAAGTCCATGGGCAGTTCGGCGAGCTTTTCCAGAGAGGGAAGCGAGTTCGGCAGGGCTGCGAGCGTCAGGAGTGAGTTCGGCAATCTGCCGAACTTGTTTTTTCCCTATAAGGGGGTCGGTGCCACGAACGCTCGGCAGCGGTGCCGAACCTGACTTTTCCCTATAACAGGGTCGGTGCCGCGAACGCTCGGCAGTGGTGCCGAACCTGACTTTTCCCTATAACGGGGTCGGTGCCACGAACGCTCGGCAGTGGTGCCGAACCTGTTTTTTTCCCCTATAACGGGGTCGGTGCCACGAACGCTCGGCAGTGGTGCCGAACCTGTTTTTTCCCCTATAACGGGGTCGGTGCCACGAACGCTCGGCAGTGGTGCCGAACCTGTTTTTTCCCCTATAACAGGGTCGGTGTCACGAACGCTCGGCAGTGGTGCCGAACCTGTTTTTTCCCCTATAACAGGGTCGGTGTCACGAACGCTCGGCGGTGGTGCCGAACCTGTTTTTTCCCTATGACAGGGTCGGTGTCACGAACGCTCGGCAGTGGTGCCGAACCTGTTTTTTCCCTATAACAGGGTCGGTGTCACGAATGCTCGGCAGTGGGTGCCGAACGTGACTTTTTCACCTATAACGGGGTCGGTGCCACGAACGCTCGGCAGTGGTGCCGAACCTGTTTTTTCCCCTATAACAGGGTCGGTGTCACGAACGCTCGGCAGTGGTGCCGAACCTGTTTTTTTCCCTATAACAGGGTCGGTGTCACGAACGCTCGGCGGTGGTGCCGAACCTGTTTTTTCCCTATGACAGGGTCGGTGTCACGAACGCTCGGCAGTGGTGCCGAACCTATTTTTTCCCTATAACAGGGTCGGTGTCACGAATGCTCGGCAGTGGGTGCCGAACGTGACTTTTTCACCTATAACAGGGTCGGTGTCACGAATGCTCGGCAGTGGGTGCCGAACGTGACTTTTTCACCTATAACAGGGTCGGTGTCACGAACGCTCGGCAGTGGTGCCGAACCTGTTTTTTCCCTTATAACAGGGTCGGTGTCACGAACGCTCGGCAGTGGTGCCGAACCTGTTTTTTTCCCCTATAACAGGGTCGGTGTCACGAACGCTCGGCAGTGGGTGCGGAACGTGACTTTTTCCCTATAACAGGGTCGGTGTCACGAATGCTCGGCAGTGGGTGCCGAACGTGACTTTTTACCTATGACAGGGTCGGTGTCACGAACGCACGGCAGTATGTGCCGAACTCCCAGACTTGTCGTTTTTTTGGGGGCTTGTCTTTTCTGCGCGCCATTTGAACTCCTGACACCTCTGACAGCTCTGACAATTCTGACAACCCTGACAGATGGGACGTTCATTAATTGCAGTGACCCTGGGGTTCCATCGGATGGAGTGCGCATTAAATGCAACTCATGATTCGTTGAAGTTATCGAGGTGACGATTGGGATCGCTCCGCCGCCTGATTTAGATGGGCCGGTCGTACAGGCCCATTAGCCTCGTGGTGTGTGTCCCTCTTCTATAAATCCTCCCCCCCTTCTCATTTCTCATTTCTTCTCTCATTTGCTCAGGCTTTCTCTTGTGTCTCAGGCGAGTTTTCCGGTGACCGGTGTTTGACTCAGGCGAGGTTTTTCGGCAGCTCTTTCCTTTTAAGGTAATTTATAAATTATGTCTGTAGCTTCTGTCTTAGATGAAGTCTCTTGGTCCGAGCCCTCCCTTGAAGGCGTCGAGGCCTCGACTCCAAATCCACCCAAGGGGAAGGTGTTCGGCAAGGATTCCATCGTCGTGGATCCGAAGAGGATGGGGGAGTTCGGACAGCTACCAGGTCCGCTGACGAGGCTACACAGGGTCAGGGAGCTCCCGAAGGACCAGGCCGAGCGGATCGTCCATGGGAGGGAGAGGTCCTTCGAGGAGAACGAAGCGAGGGAGACGACGGAGGCGGACGACGCGGCGTCGATCCTGCGCGAGGAGGAACTGGCTGCGATCCGGGACTCTTTTTTCATCCCGGAGGAGTACGAAATCATGCTGCCGGGCCCCGGGGTTAGGGCTAATTCGCCGTTGCCAGTGACCATGTGTTGCTGGCCGGTGGATGCCTTTATCGCCGGTGCTCGGCTGCCTCTCCACGCGTTCGCCGTTACCGTGGTGAGCTGGTACGGGGTCTGCCCCATTCAGCTCATGCCGAACGCGTGGCGAGTGATTAATGGCTTCGTTCTCCACTGCCAGGCCGCTGGAATCGAGCCGCAGCTGAACGTGCTTCGGACGATATACCGGCTCCACCAGGGGAACAAGTCGGAGTACCGGTATTATCTGACTCCGAGGCACGGCGGCAGGCTCGTCGTCTGCCCCGACTCTATCAAGCATTGGCGAGAGAAGTGGGTCGTCATGCGGAGTCGAGAAGCATGGCCGATCCCCACAAATTGGGCAGAAGGGGTGCCCAAGAGGGCGACGGCGCTGCCGAGGCTTACGGTAGAGGAAGAAGCGGCGGTCCGGACCCTCCTCGACCGACCGAAGTACGATTGGAAGGATTTGACGGAGGACGTTCTCTACAAGGGAGGGCTCTGCCGCGTAGATCCTAGTACGCGGCTTTTCGCCAAGTTCTTTTTTCCGTACTTGCCGCCTTGTTTTTCTTTTGTGCTAATCATTTTTTGCTTTTGATGCAGAATCCATGGACTACGAGGCGGTGTTGGCGCTCAGGGCGGGGCTCGCCAGTAAGGCGCCGAGGAAGCGCAAGAGGGTTGCGTCGAAGCTGCCCTCGACCTCGAAGGTGCCGAGGATTGCGGCCCCCGACCAGGTGGTGGAGGTTGCTGACGACCCGGTCGTCACCGTGGCAGGGCCTTCGGCTCCTGCACCTGTGGGGGATTTCCCCATTGCTGCCGCGCTCGCCATGCCGACCCCGCCGCTGACCGTAGCAGGCGAGGAGCTCCTGACGGAGGAGCACAAGCGGATCCACATTCCGGACTGGCAGGTCCGGAAGCACGACGGGTTCCTCGGGAACTCGCTGGCGAGCATGCAGGCCGTCAAGCATCTCGCCACCCCGAAGGACCGCGCCGCCATGGACGCAGGGAGGGAAGGCGACGACGTGATCGAGATCGCTCGTTCGGCGGTATCGGTTAGTTCCGAGTTCGCTTCGTTCGTTTCATCCCTTTGGATCACAAAAAAAAAAATTTCTAACTCTCGGAGTTCTTCTTCTTTCCTTTGTAGATCGTCGTCCATTTCGGTCACCTCACCGAGAGGCTGACCGCCCTCGAGAAGGAGCTGAAGCAGGAGTCCGACCAGGCTCGGAACGAGAAGGCTCGGATGTCGAACCAGCTCGACAAACCCCGGGTCGAGCATGAAGGTCGGTCTGCGAGGATCCAGCACCTCGAGGCCGAAGTGAAGAGGCTGGAGGACGAGCTGCGTCGGGAGAAGGAGGGGTCGGCCAACCAGTTGGTCGAGGCCGAGGCGAAGCAGGCGGCGGCCGTGAAGGAGGCGGAGGACGCCACCTTGAAGAAGGCCCAGGGGTACCTCGCGCAGAACATGGCGAAGGCCTTCGCCACTGCCCTCGACCGGGTGCGAGAGGCATACCCCGGGGTGGACGTCTCGGGATGGCGACTCTTCCCCGGACACGTCGAGGGCTTCGACCCCGAGTCCGAAGGGGAAGAGGAGGAGGAGGAGGAGGAGGGCGACGCTGATGCCGATGCCGGGGTTACTGGCGAGGTCCCGAGCACCACGACCACTCCGCTGGCGGCGGCGTCTCCTTCGGCGAAGTCGACCCCTACTCCGCCTCGTCGCCCGGGGAAAGAGGTCGGGCACTGAATCCGCCTCTCGTTTTATTGTTTTTGGCTGTTTCTGCTCTTTTTTTTTTTCTTTTTTTTTCCTTTTCGAACTTTGTAACGCCTAATAGCGGACTGGCCACCGCTTCTTTTGATGTTAATGAAAGGAAAATTTTTGCAAGTGTAGGTGCTCGGAAGTTTTTATCTTGTGCCCCCTCTTTTGCCGAACTGTCAAACCTTGTTTTTAGAGATGAAAATTCTTCCAAGTGCGGTACTTCGGCCATGCTCAACGTTTTTGCTGATTACTTCGATTTCTTTGCAGCTTATGGTGATCGCCCAAGACGTCGAGCTTGCTCGCCCGGACGAGGAAGTTCCAGCCGAGGCCGGCCTAGGGGCGACGAGGCTGTGTCTGGCTAGGTGTAGAGAGAAACTTTACGAGGTCGAGCTCGGATTGCGCCGAGCTGAAAGCGAGAGGAGGCATCTCCAGCTCGTCCTTGGACGGCGAGACATCGAGATTCGTCGTTTGGAAAGCAGAATCGCCGAGCTTATACCCGAAGGTGAACATTTGCCAACTGATTTCAGTAATGAGATTCGAGTTCAGTGTATTCGTCATAATTTGTCCAAAATAACAGCGGAGAAGGACGAGTTGCTTTCCGAGATACAGCATCTGCAGTCCGTAGAGGCGAAGCTCCGGAGTGAGGGCGAGGGGCTGACGGCCGAGGTGGCCAAGTTGACGACTGAACGAGTCGAGTTGACTGCCGAAGTCGAAGCGCTAAAGAGGGCGACGGTGGATAAAAGCATCGAGGTCACCCACCTTCGGCGCCTCGTCGCCAGTCGATCTGGAGTGCCGGACTCCGCGATACCCCCACGTTTCGAAGTCGACGTCAAAGACGACTCATTGCAGGACAGGATCTCGGAGTTGGAGGCGGAAGTGGCCCGTTTGAAGCCACATTCAGGGCCGATCAACGTTCGGAGCACGTCATGCACTCGCGCTGAGAGTGAGCGGGGCATTACCTTCTATGAGATGGCGACCCGTCAGCGGATCGGCCAACCAAGCCCGGGGGACGCGCAGAGCTCGGTGGCAATCTCCTCGAGCGGGGCGTCCGTTGGCGTTGCTACCAGGAGCGGTGCCGAGGATACGTCCCAATTTGTCGGCTTGGGGTCGCGCTCCGGGGACAAGCGTCGTCACTCTCGAGTGTCCTTGAAGCGGAACGCTCCAGCTCCGAAGAAGCGCTGAAGTGGTTGATTCTGCGAGTTCTTTGCTTATTTTTTGTTTTTCGCCAAGTGTCATAAGTCGGCATTGTAACTTTTCTCTGATGAGTTGTGCATCTACTGTGTTTGCCTTTGTACCACATCTGTTTCATTAATAAAAGCATTATTGTCGAACTTGTGTGCCTTGTTCTCGCGATCGTTGTCTGTCGTGCCGTAACTTCTAAAGCTTCGGACCCGAATGGCGAGCTACTTCCGGCTCGCTGAGGATCGAATTCGGGAAGTAGAATTGAGCCAAGTGTCCGACTTCGGGGTCCTTGGTTCACTAGGTTAGGGACGTCGGAGCATTTTAGAGCGACGAACTATCCTTAGGTCGCTTAGGAGCGGGCTTGCGGAGTAGAGTTGAACCAAGTGTTGAACTCCGGAACCATGGCCAGTTCAAGGGGTGTAGGAGCAATTTCGAATGGCGAACTACCCTAGCTCGCTTGGGAGCGAGCTTGCGGAGTAGGGTCGAACCAAGTGTTGGACTCCGTACCATTCAACGGCTGTGGGAGCATTTTCGAATGGCGAGCTACTTCTAGCTCGCTTAGGAGCGAGCTCGCGAAGTAGAATCGAGCCAAGTGTTGGACTCCGGAACCATTGTCAGTTTAAGGGGTGTAGGAGCAGTTTCGAATGGTGAGCTACCCTAGCTCGCTTGGGAGCGAGCTTGCGGAGTAGGGTCGAACCAAGTGTTGGACTCCGTACCATTCAACGGCTGCTGGAGCATTTTCGAATGGCGAGCTACTTCTAGCTCGCTTAGGAGCGAGCTCGCGAAGTAGAATCGAGCCAAGTGTTGGACTCCGGAACCATTGTCAGTTTAAGGGGTGTAGGAGCAGTTTCGAATGGTGAGCTACCCTAGCTCGCTTGGGAGCGAGCTTGCGGAGTAGGGTCGAACCAAGTGTTGGACTCCGTACCATTCAACGGCTGCTGGAGCATTTTCGAATGGCGAGCTACTTCTAGCTCGCTTAGGAGCGAGCTCGCGAAGTAGAATCGAGCCAAGTGTTGGACTCCGGAACCATTGTCAGTTTAAGGGGTGTAGGAGCAATTTCGAATGGCGAACTACCCTAGCTCGCTTGGGAGCGAGCTTGCGGAGTAGGGTCGAACCAAGTGTTGGACTCCGTACCATTCAACGGCCGTGGGAGCATTTTCGAATGGCGAGCTACTTCTAGCTCGCTTAGGAGCGAGCTCGCGAAGTAGAATCGAGCCAAGTGTTGGACTCCGGAACCATTGTCAGTTTAAGGGGTGTAGGAGCAATTTCGAATGGCGAACTACCCTAGCTCGCTTGGGAGCGAGCTTGCGGAGTAGGGTCGAACCAAGTGTTGGACTCCGTACCATTCAACGGCCGTGGGAGCATTTTCGAATGGCGAGCTACTTCTAGCTCGCTTAGGAGCGAGCTCGCGAAGTAGAATCGAGCCAAGTGTTGGGCTCCGGAACCATTGTGACATTAAAGAGTTACAAGCAGAGGGATGTAATAGTAGTGAAAACATGAAGAAACTTCATTTATTAACATCTAATGATCGGCTGCTTCTAAAGTTGCTAGCCGTTATTACAATAATAAAAGAAAGAACAAAAGGACAAACCATGACTAGAGAAAGGAAGGGAACGGTTCGACATCTCGAGTTACTTGGAGAGACGTAGTTGCCTTCTCTTGGTATTTCAAAAGATGGTCGGCGTTCCAAGTCCTGGGAATTTCTCTGCCTTCGAGATCCTCTAGCTTGTACGTACCGGGGCGGATTACTTTCGAGATCTTGTACGGTCCCTCCCAGTTCGGGGCCAGCTTGCTTTTCTGCCCGGGGAATGAGATGGCCAACTTCCGAAGGACTAAATCCCCTTCTTTGAGGTCCGTTGGGCGGACTCTTTTGTTGTATGCCAGCTCGATCCTTCTTCGGTAAGCATGCTGGCGTATGGCAGCTCTCTCTCGGATTTCGTCTATCAGATCTAGGCTTGTTCTGAGTTCTCTAGCATTCTGCTCTTCTTCATAAGCGATCAGGCGAGGAGAGGGTATCCCGACTTCTAGGGGGATGATGGCTTCGGCCCCATAGGTGAGATTAAATGGGCTCTCGCCTGTTGGGGTCCGCTTGGTGGTGCGGTGATTCCAGAGTACGTTCGGCAGCTGATCGACCCATAGTCCCTTGGAACACTTGTCTAACCTCTTCTTGATTCCCGCAAGAATCTGTCGGTTGGCATTCTCAGCCTGGCCATTCGACTGGGGATGGGAGACGGAGGAGAATCGGTGTTGTATGGAGAGGTCTTCACACAAGGCTCGGAAGGCGGCCCCAGTAAACTGTGTCCCGTTATCTGTGACTATGACTCGGGGAACGCCGAACCGGCAAATCACATTTTTCCAGAAGAATTGAACGACCCTATGTTCGGTGATCGTAGCCAGGGGCTCGGCTTCTATCCACTTAGAGAAATAGTCGACTGGCACGACTAGGAACTTTAGCTGTCCGGGGGCTGGAGGAAATGGTCCTAGTAAATCCATCCCCCACATAGCGAAGGGAACGGGACTTGATAGGGAGGTTAGCGGTGCCTGTGGAAGGCGTCGGATGTCTGCATACTTTTGGCAGGAGCTGCATTGCCGAACGTGTCGTTCGGCGTCCCGTAGGAGAGTGGGCCAGTAATACCCATAGTTCAATACCTTGCGCGCTAGAGCCCTGGATCAAGAATGGGCTCCGCCGATCCCCTCATGGAGCTCTTGCAGGGCATAGTCGGCTTGCTCGGGGGAGAGGCACCTTAGATACGGTCGACCATCCGCTTGGGTGAAGGAGCGTTTATATAAGATGCCTTCGATTAAAGTAAAACGCTCGGCTCGGGCCCTGATTCTTCGTGCTTCCCTCGGATCTTCAGGGAGGAGTCCGTTCCTCAGGAATTCGACGATGGGTTTCATCCAGTTGTCTTCGAGGAGGACGGGCAATGCTTCAACGGAGTCTGGCGCTTCGTCCTCTATGCTCGGCTTCAGGAGGACTTCTATCAAAACGGTCTGTTCCAGACCTTGAAGGGAGGAGGAGGCTAACTTGGATAAGGCGTCGGCCTGAGCATTTTCTTCTCGAGGGATCCTTTGGATGAGAGCCTCGTCGAACAGCGCCATGAGGCTCTTTACTTTGGACAAGTATTTAGCCATTCTATCGTCGCGGGCTTCATACTCGCTGAGGACCTGGTTAACAATCAACTGGGAGTCGCTGAAAATCTGTAGCCGTTGTGCCCCAGCATTTCGGGCCATTCGAAGCCCGGCTATTAGTGCTTCATATTCGGCCTCGTTGTTCGAGGCTTTGAAATTTATCCGGAGGGAGTATTGGAGGATGAAGCCATCTGGTCCTGCCAGGATGACTCCTGCCCCGCTTCCCTCATTACAAGAGGACCCGTCAACGTAGACCGACCAGACGGGGGGTCCCTTTGCTGCTTGGCCAGATTCGGGGATTGTAGTCTCAACTATGAATTCGGCCAGCGCCTGTGCCTTGATTGCAGTCCGAGGCTGATAAGTTATATCGTGCTGGCTCAGCTCGATCGACCACTTCATGAGGCGACCGGAAGTCTCGGGTTTGTGAAGAATCTGTTTCAGCGGCTGGTCGGTAAGGACGACCACCGAATGGGACTGAAAGTAGGGTCTAAGTTTTCTCGCGGCCATTACCAGGGCATACGCCATTTTCTCAATCTTCGGGTACCGGAGTTCGGCATCCCGGAGCACCTTGCTGACGTAGTATATGGGCTTCTGAGCCCTTTCTTCTTCTCTGACTAAGACCGCACTGAGCGTCTGTTCGGAAGCTGCAAGGTAGAGGTAGAGCGGTTCGCCGGGTACTGGTTTGCTAAGGAGAGGGGGATTGACGAGGTAGGCTTTAAGCTGGTCAAAGGAGTCTTGTTGCTGCTGCCCCCACTCGAATCCTTTAGCCCCCCTGAGGGCTTTGAAGAACGGGAGGCACTTCTCCCCGGACTTCGACAGGAAGCGCCCTATGGCGGCTAGGCGACCAGTCAACCTCTGAACTTCTTTGACATTTCTAGGGGGGGCCATGTCCAGTATGGCCCTGATCTTCTCCGGATTCGCCTCTATTCCTCGTTGGCTAACCATGAAGCCGAGGAACTTGCCTGATGAGACGCCGAACGCACACTTGTTCGGGTTGAGTCTCATATTGTGCCTTCTTAAAACATCAAATGCCTCTTGGAGGTCGGTCACATGATCAACACCTCGGACGCTTTTCACCAGCATGTCATCGACGTACACTTCCATGTTTCTGCCGATCTGAGCCTGAAAAACTTTATTGACGAGGCGCTGGTATGTTGCCCCTGCGTTCTTTAGGCCGAATGGCATGACCCTGTAGCAATAAAGGCCTTGGTCGGTCACAAAAGACGTCTTTGGGATATCCGGCGGGAACATCCTTATCTGATTGTAGCCTGAGAAAGCGTCCATGAAGCTTAGAAGCTCATGTCCCGAGGTTGCGTCAATCAGAGTGTCGATGCTCGGTAGAGGGAAGGGATCTTTGGGACAGACTTTGTTGAGGTCGGTGAAATCAATGCAAATTCTCCAAGTTCCGTTGGACTTCTTCACCATTACTACGTTTGATAACCATTCAGGATAGTTTACTTCTTGTATGAATCGGGCCTTCAGTAATTTATCTACCTCCTCTTTGATAGCGAGCTGTCGCTCGGGGGCGAACTTGCGCCTCTTCTGCTGAACCGGTTTGGACTCCGGATCAACACTCAGGCGGTGGACTAGGAGTTCTTCGGAGATACCGGGCATGTCAGCTGCAGACCATGCGAAGAGGTCTTGATTGGCTCGGATGAATTTCACAATATCTGAGTATAGGGCGGACGGGAGGGTCTTGCTTACGAAGAACTTGCGGGTCGGCTCTTGTTCAGAGAAGAGCACCTCCTCCAGTTCGTCTGCTGGCTCGGAGGTCGGTCTTGTGGAATCTTGGGGAATCTCCAGGGTCTCTAAAGAGAGGACGGGCCCAAGGGTCGAGGTCATGTAGCATTTCCGGGCCTGTTCCTGATTTCCCCTTACTTCCCCGACCCCGGATCGGGTGGGAAACTTCATCTTCAGATGGTATGCCGAGGGAACTGCTTCCAGAGCCGCGAGGCCGGGCCTGCCCAAAATGACGTTGTAGGCAGCGGGGACATCCACTACCATGAAGTCCATCGGCTCTGTCCTGGTGGTAGGGGTTTGGCCGGCAGTTACATCGAGGGTGATCACCCCTTCTATAGTTACCGGAACCCCCGTGAACCCATGGAGAGTGTAACCGGCGGGTTTGAGTCTGTCTCTGGAGAGCTTTAGGCCTTTGAAAGCGGAGAGGAATAGGATGTTGACGGAGCTGCCGTTGTCAACTAAGATCCTCTCCACTTTGAAATTTGCCATGTGGAGGCTGATGACGAGAGCGTCACAATGTGGGATACGAACTCCCTCGAGATCTTCGTCGGAGAAGGTAACTGGCACTCCGAGGCCTTTGGGAGGAGGCGTGGTTCGGACTGAATTGACCTCTCGGATAAACGCTTTCCGGGAGGAGTTCGAGTAGCCTCCCATCGGACCCCCATGGATGAGGTGGAGGACTCGCTCTTCCTCGAAGTCTGGCGTCTCTTCTCTTTCCGGACGCTTGTTAGCCCCCCGAGGCGGGGGAGGGAGCTCGGCTCGGTCCTTTTTTACAAACTTCGTTAGTTGTCCCCTCTGGATAAGGGCTTCGATCTCGTTCCTCAGAGCACGGCAGTCGTTGGTGTCATGCCCATGGTCCCGGTGATAGCGGCACCATTTCTCTTTATCTCTTCTCTTGGCGGGAGTATTCATTTTGGGAGCCGGAGGCAGGACCCCGTCTTTTTCGACCTCCATGAAGATGGCTGAGAGGTTAGCGTTGAGGGGAGTGAACTTCTCAAATCTAGGGGGAGGTCGGCGTTGGCCGGCATTATCCTTCTGGAGCTTCTTGGCTCCTTCTTCCTCCGTCCCCTTCCTTTTAAGCCCGGAGGCGGGCACTTCCCAGTTGGGTTGTTGCTCGGCCTCTTCGGCCCGAATGTACTTTTCGGTGCGAAGGAGAAGGTCGGAAAAGTCATGTGGGGGTTTCTTGGCGAGGGAGGAGCGGAGGTTGGAATTGAGAATGTTGGATTGGAATGCTGCGGTAGCGACCGATTGGTCGAGGGAGGCAATGGTTCTAGCTTCAGCTGTGAACCTCTTCACGTAGTCCCTCAGTTTTTCCCCCTTTTGCTGACGGAGGTGCAATAGTGAGATGCTGGTTTTCTCGGTCCTTCGGCTGCTGACGAAGTGGGTGATGAAGAGGGTTTCGAACTGTTCGAAGGAGAATATCGACGCCGGGGCAAGACGAGAGTACCATTCTCGAGCCGGACCTTTGAGTGTCGCGGGGAATGTTTTGCAGAGGAGGGCATCGGAAGCTTGGTGGAGGAGCATTAAAGTCTTAAAGCCTTCGATGTGATCAACTGGATCGGTCTCGCCGGTGTAATTCTCGAATTGGGGAGGTTTGAAGCCGAACGGCACAGGGGCATCCACTATGGTTCGGGAGAATAGGGGCCGGCTAGGACGTAGGGTCCTCCCCCTGAGTTCCTCTTCTCGGTTTATCTGACCCAGGAGCTTTTCCACCTCGTTAAGACGGCGGTCCATGATGTCATCCCTCCGACGGTAATCCGCCGGGCCACGGGACTCGTCTTCGTATGAGGGGGAGCGAGGGCTGCGGCGGCGGTTACTTCGGGAGCGACGAGGACTCGGGGTGCGCCGGGAGTTGGTTGGTGCAGGACGAGGAGAGGGGGACCATTGGCGAGGGCTTCGGACCGGAGGAGGGGATAGGGCCCTCGGCTCATTGGGATTTTGACGGAGGTTGAGGGCCTGTTGTACCATTGCTTGGAACTGCTGGAACTCGGCATGGGTGATGGGTGCCTCATTGTTCCTAGGCTGCTGCCGACCTGCGGGAGAGTGCCTTCTTCGGTAATAATCGGGGGAGTCCTTTCTCCCTCTTCGGATGGGGGACCTCCTGTGCTCTCGGTGACGGGGGGATCGCTCTTGCTGGCAGGAGGCTTCCCCCCGAGCCCGCTTTTCATCCAGATGGCGACGAAGGTCATCATCTTCCGGGCGTTTGGGAGGGGCATTGTGGCGACCAGAGGCCCGGGGATGATGGGAGGCCATGGAAGCACTGGAGGCGTTGTGGATGGAGATGTTCTCTTGGTGAAGAGGCTGTTTCTGGGGGTTAGGCCCCTTTGGATCAGGAGGTGGAGGGTTCCGTTGGAGCGGCTCTTCCATGGTAGGAGGGAGTTGCCCTTGTTGGTGAGCGGGATCAGGAAGGACTTCTTGCTGGTCAGGGTTGGGCGCTCGGTTGGAGCCCCTAGATCTAACTTTGCGAGGCGGCATGGCAGGAGAAAACCTGTTCCTTGGAAGGAGGAAAGGTCTCTGTTCGTTAGTTTCCCACAGACGGCGCCAATCTGTTGCCGCTAAATTTGGTGTGGGGGCACACAGATAGAACTTGTGGATTCTTGGGGAAACTGAATAGAAAAACCTGTATACCTGTTCCGTCGGGCGTCGATCGTCGCTCCGCCGTGCACCTGCAAAAAGTGCGAGACACCGGGGTTGTTTCCGGCGACGCACCCTCCGACGCTCAAGTCAGTAATCTAAGAAGACTATGAATGAGCACAACAACTGGTGAAGAGTTGATTACCTCTTAATGGAGATGGATGGGGGGTATTTATAGGCGTCTTAGGGAACGGATTAGGAATGTAATCCCCGTGATTTGATAAGGAATGTCCCCCATAATCAGATGAGGGAGGTAATCTGATAGGATATATTCCCTGTAATCAGATAAGGAATTTAATCCCTAATCCCCCGTGAAAAAGGTAGATGTCCATCAGGGCCGTTGATCGTGTTTAATCAGGGACCCTGACTCTATCTTGTTGGATTGGGTGCGCAGCGGGTTGAGACCCGCACCCTTTTGTTGGTGGATCCATTCGCGGATTATTGGGCCCTAGGAGGGCAGATCCAATATTCGTTTTGGTCCTTTTGTGGGTGAAATTACTGTTTTACCCTCAGGTCTCAAGATTCGTGCCTGATTTGGACGGTTCCGATTAAACCCCATTTTTAGCCATATCAGAAACCGAGTACACGCTCTGTAGACCCCACCACTATGTCTCAAACGTACACTGTTTTGCGTGCACCGAACCTGTGGTACGACACACATGGGACACAGAAGTACGTGCACTAGATAGGAGAAATGACACTCTAATGAACATAAATTGACATATATACTTGATTAAGACCATTGTTACTAGTGCCATTATTGTCTTTGCAAATTTGATCTTGATTCATATTTCTTCATGTACCCTGTTCCCTTACTCTTTGTTTTCACTATTTGCTGTCCGTACTTGCTCTAAGGACAAATTATTCTTTCTTTTTAGATGAATAAGTACAGGTGAGCTAGAAAAATTGTCTGAAGGCATTGATGAGCAGTTCTTCTACAATTGGAGCAAGAGTCTCTCGAGTTATTTGGTAAGTCTTTATATTCCAGAATTGGTTATTGAATTTCATTCTCATTTATGTGATTATAATTCCTGCGTGGTTGTGATTCATTTTTCTTATATTGTTGAATTAAGACTGGTACAGCTTATGGATGATATGAGTTGGCGTACTTATATCGTTCGCTGGGCCTCAGTTACGTGCCTGTGTTCCCGTATTCTGGGAAGCGGGGCGTGACACGAGGAGTCATGGAATCGCTCGACACTTCAAGCATCGGCGGTGGGAAGATGGGTGGAAAAGACTAGGCGATTAAGAAGGGATCTTAAGGGATGGGCTAAAGAAAAAATTTGGGAACCAGAGTTCAAGGTTTAAGGAAATTGGCCGCAAGATTCAAGAGTTGGAAATTGCCCAGGAAGAGAGGGATCTACAGACTGAAGAAAAGGAAATTCTAGCTAGAGAGAGGTTGGCACTTCAACACTTAAGCATCATGGAGGAGACGTACTGGAAGCAACGTTCAAGAATCCAATGGCTGAAGGAGGGAGATGCGAATACAAAATTCTTCCACAAAGTGGCAAACGGGAGGAGAAGAAGTAATCACATAACAGGGCTAGAAATAGACGGGCTGTGGACCGAAAACGAAGATCACATTAAAGCGCATTTGGAGCAGAAGTACCAAGATTTGTTAGGGCAAAGAGATCAGGAAAGATGTTGTCTTTCTTCGGACATGTGGAGCCAGTCTAGGATAGATGGGAGCGAAGGGTTGGAAATGGGTTTCTCAGAAGACGAAGTCAGGAACGCAATCAAAAAGCTAGGACAGGACAAGGCCTCGGGACCAGACGGGTTACCTATATTTTTTTACAATATTTATTGGGAGATCATCAAGTCGGACTTCATGAATATAGTTAATGAGTTTCACGACGGCTCAGCCAACCTCGAAAGGTTGAATTATGCTTCCATTATCCTCATCCCCCAGAAACAAGACGTCCGCAAGGCGAAGGATCTGCGACCAATAAGTCTTCTTAATGGCTCATTCAAGATTATTACAAAAGTCTTAGCTGAACGATTGGCTCCAAACATGGAGGACGTGGTCGCCGAGGCCAAGAGCGGCTTCATTCGTGGTAGAGACATCATGGATAGCATAGCCACGGCCCACGAGGCAGTTTTCAGGGGTTACAAAGAAAAGTCAGACAGATTTCTGCTAAAAATCGACTTCAAAAAGGCCTACGATTCGGTCAATTGGGAGTGTCTAGACGAGGCCCTTAAGCTCAAAGGATTTGGAGTCAAATGGAGATCTTGGATGAAGATTTGTGTACAAGGCGGGAAATCACGTATTATCGTGAATGCTTGGCAGAGCAAAGAAATTAGATGCAGAAGAGGTCTGAGGCAAGGAGATCCACTATCTTCGTTATTATTCGCTATTGTGGCGGATGGTCTGGCCGAGATGATCAGGAGAGCTCAAGAAAGCAATGATATTAAGGGAATTCAAATCAAAGGGATCGAGAAGCCAATAGCCATTCTTCAATATGCGGACGACACTCTTTTATTCGGTAGAGCCAACATGCCAGAGATCGAGGCGGTTAAAGCGGCCCTTAGCTGTTTCCAAAGCTGGTCAGGAATGCATATCAACCTTGCGAAGACTCGCATTTTTCCCATAAGCGATCATTTATCAACGCCGATTTCCCAAATAGCGGGTAGCCTAGGATGCGAGGAAGCTGTTTTCCCGATCAAATACCTTGGGACTCCAATCAGGCCTGGAAAGCTTCTCAGAGATGATTGGATACCCCTCATAGACAAGATAGCCAAGAAGCTATCAGGGTGGAAGAGTAAATATCTTACATTAGGGGGGAGAATTATTTTGCTCAACTCGGTGATTAGCTCCATTCCACAGTATCTAATGTCTATTTACGAGCTCCCCAAGTGGGTCATCAACAAGATTGACAAGATTAGAAGATGTGTCCTTTGGAAAGGCTCCAGAGAAGGTAATAAAGGCTTTCACCTCGTCAAATGGGGGAGGGTTTGCAAGAGAAAGGAATTCGGCGGGCTAGGAATTCTAAACTTGCACGAGATGAATCAGGCTTTACTATGCAAATGGTGGTGGAAGATATATAAAAAAGGAAAAGGTTGGTGGAACTTCTCCTTTGATCGGTATCGTAAAAGAAAAAGATACAGGTTCGGAGGTCGGAGCTCATTTGGCAAGGCCTCGTATTTGTGGAAGGGCGTGGCGAAGCTAAGGGACATTTTCAGCACCAATACTTCATGTCGGGCGGGCAATGGAAAGTCCACTAGATTCTGGAAAGACAAATGGTGCGGGAATAGAGCTCTAAGATACACCTTCCCTAAGGCGGCGGAGGAGGCCGTTCAGCCGGATGCTTTAGTCGCCGACATGTGGAAAAATGGGAGGCTATCCATTACAGTGTATGGAAATCCATCTACAGAGAGTAACGATCAGTTTGAACAACTTAACAGGTACATTCAAGCGGAAGGGGGACATTTGACCAGGGAGCACGACGAAAGATGGTGGAATCTTGAGGAGTCGAAGATTTTCTCGATAGCTTCGATGTACAAATGGTTAAACGACGGTGGGATTAGGTGCGCAGTTGAGAACGTAATTTGGAGAACTCAAGCGCCGATGAAGGTTAGAGTGTTCTGCTGGCTGGTCCATAACGACGCTATCCTCACCAAAGTTAATTTAAGAAGGAGAAACATGCAGATCGATACTTTTTGCGCTATTTGTTTAGCAGCAGAGGAGGACATCAATCACCTTTTTCTCACCTGTCATAAGGCGGCTCTCGCTTGGGAGGTCGTCTGTAGGGGTTTCGGTTGTGGTAGGTTGCCAACCTCTTCCTCACAAGTGTGGGGAATGTGGAGAGAGAGTCTTATTAGGGAGATAGATAGAGGTGCCTGGGATATTGCAGTTGCGGCTACCCTTTGGAGTCTATGGCTAGACCGTAATGACCTTTGTTTTCGTTCTTGCACCTACATTTTTTCTATGTCGATGCATAAAATCTTTCGTTTCATCCATGATTGGGCAGGTTTCGCGGGGGCGAGGAAGAAGTTCAGGTTGGACTCGGATGGTTAGTCCATTCGATTGGGAGGACGGGCGCCATCTATTTTCTACATTTAGGCGGCTTGTGGAGCCAGACTATTATGTTTTCCTTCTTTATCCTTTGTAGTAGTTTATTTTGGTAGAGGTCTCCGGAGATCCTCTGTTCGATGTTGTTGTATTTTGTTGTATTTTGGGGGCTGCTGTTGAGCCCAGCTACTTTCTGTGTCGTTGTACTACTTTGTTTCATTAATTCAGCATTAATGAATCGATGACTGTTCAGTCATCTTTTATCAAAAAAAAAAAAAACATTTAACCGCCCTAAAGTATCATTCTATTCACGTATATAACTAATGAGTGAAAAAATCACAGCAAATCAGGATCACATGATTGAGACACAAATTTCGAAACTTCAAGAGGCAAAATAACATTTTTTTAGCGAATACAAACCGATAGAGAACACGGGCCGATTTTAGGCCCATCACTCAAAATAGGCCTACAAGTAGGAGTGATCTGCAACTCAATAGGAGGAGTCTTGATTAGTCAAAAACTCTTGACCAAATCCTTAATCGAAAATAAAGTTATTAACTAACATTATCTCCTAACAATGAGAATCATTAGTTTAAACAAAAAAGATGTTATGTAAAGCTAATTTTTTGTAACTAATTTTTAGCATATAAATACATGTCACCTCTTTCAGAATCAGTTAATCGTTATTTTGCCACCAAAAACTCCAATATTATTCAGAGTTCTGACTTGAGCATCGAATGGTCTTTTGCCGGGGTCAACCCCGGTATTTAGATTTTTTGCAGGTTTCTTGGAGCAATCTTGACCGTCCAAATCAGATTCAAGCGTTCACAATCGTTAGATTATCAGATTAAGGAGCAATTAATGACGATTAATTTTTATCAAAGTAAAGGTTAGAATCTGATAATTTCCATTGAAGAATTCGCATCATCTATTTTCTCCCACACAGAAAATAGCAGCAACCGATTGGCGTCATTTGTAGAAAATACAGTCTAACCAATTGATCAAATTTCGCCTACAGATTACTATTTTTTCCTGCGATGGCTCCAAGAGGAAAAAGGAAGGCGGCGGCTCCCAGCCGACAAGCCAACCCTCTTCCTCCACATCCTCCTCCTCATGCGGAGGGACCTTTTCCTACTCCTCAACAAGGTCAACCTCCTCAACCGGATCAACTTCTTCATCAGCCAGAGCAGCCCCCTAAACAGCATGCTCAGCCCCCTCCAAAAGGACTGCACCGAGGGGCTCCCGACGAAGTCGTTCTGAACAGCCCCTTCTACGCATGTGGGAGAAAATAAGGGTTCAATCTACACCTCGACTGCCTCTAAGATGCCATTTGTGGCACTCTAGACACAACAAGACCGCCAGACCATACTCACCTGATAGTAGGGGTCTAACCTCCAAATTTGCTTGAATAAAAGATGAGTTTCCCTGTTCAGATAGGAAAGTAAGAGGAGCTCCTCTCTTCAAATACAGAGGTCCATAAGAACCCCCTCTCCTAAAGGAAAAAGAAGATCTCCCTCTCCGAGGGGACAAAGAAGGTGTCCTCTCCCTCGGGGGCGAAAAAGCCTGACTCCAATAAGTCGATCACTCCCTATGAACGACAGGGAGGAAGAAGCACCCATCACTCGGGAAAAATTCCAAATTTTCAAGGATGATGTCTTTTAAGCCCTTAACATCGTCCCTGGCAGGGTCCAGCAAACCAGCAGTCGCCGCTCTACTCCTACTCCATAGGAGGAGTCCCATCGGTATGCTAGATCTAGGTGTAATACCCTTAGGATAACGGGCTTAGTAAGGCTTAGCAGTTACTAATGGGCCTTATAGTTGATCATTATATGTGATGGGTTTTAATAGGCTTAGTGGATTATATACAGACTTACATTATAGGGGTGTGTGTGTGTGTGTATAACGTGTGGGCATGCATGCATGAAAAGCAGGACTGGTGATGTATGAAAGAGACTTAAGTAGGTGAAAGGTGGAGTGTAGGTTATAATCTCATATAATTTCGGACTGAAAGTGAAGAGGTTTAAATAAAGTTGCCTATGATTCAAAAGTACCTACTAAGTTAGCTCTTTTAGTGAGGTTCTGCCCTGTGGTGGGACCATGGTTAGGTTCGGTTCTTAGGCACATAAATGTGTAGGCGTGTAAGCAGATGAACGAGCCCAAAGCATTACAAATGGTATTAGAACCGACTTTCGACACCGTTGGAATCACGGTGATTTTACATTGCTGGGTTCATAGATAGTACATTGGTATAAAAAGAATAGGGCAGTACGATGGCGAGATCAAGTTAGCGGTATGTATGTGGACCACATCAACTGGAATGGAGGTCCTGGACAGATGAAGAGTCCCAAGAGTAGGAAGGACACTAAGCCTAAGGAGGGGAGATTGTAATACCCCTAGGATTAATGGGCTTAGTAGGGCTTAGCAATTAATAATGGGCAGAGCCGGCCCTGATTTCCCGGGGGTCCGAGGCGAACTCCCAAAAATGAGGCCCCTAATAACAGTACTTTTTTACGCGCAAAATACGTGCCTATATTTATAAGGGAATTACAAATTTGGGGGCCCCTAAAATCCCAAAAACTCCAGTGGCCTGAGGCGGTCACCTCACTCACCTCAAGGGTGGGGCCGGCCCTGATAATGGGGCTTATAGTTGACTATTATATGTGGTGGGTTTTAATAGGCTTATTGGATTATATATATAGGCTTATATGTACAGGTTTGTGTGTGTATGTATAACGTGTGGGCATGCATGCATGAAAAAATGGACAAATGATGCATGAAAGAGACTTAAGTAGCTGAAAAGTGGTGGAGTGTAGGTTATAATCTCATATTCTTTGGGACTGAAAGTGGAGAGGGTTTAAATTGAATTTCCTTTGATCCAGGAGTATTTACAAAGCTAGCTCTTTTGGTGAGGTTGTGCCCTATGGTGAGGCCATATTTAGGTTCTGTTCTTAGGCTCATAGATGCATAGGCGTGTAAGCAGCTGAGCGGGTCAATGGCATTACACTAGAGAACAAGACAACATTGTTCTTCAGTGCCTCCAAGAGATGGAAGACAATCCAGAACTGATAAGGCAAGAAGAGAGGTGCCAAAACAGAGCATGTCGCCCTCTCCGACCACCCTCCTCTCCTTTCTCCAAGTCGATCCTCAAAGCCCTTGTCCTGCTAACTTCAAAAATCTAGCTTTCAAATCATATAATAGCAAGTCCAAGCTCATCCCTAGAGCTGCTCCTTAAGCTCGCTTTCCGAACGACTCTTTCCCAGAGCTTGTCGATCTTCTTCCGCTCGCTCGCCTCCCAAGCTGCCTTCTTCTTCCACGGCAGGTTCAGATTCCAGCTCACCCTTCGAGCTGGCCCCCTAAGCTTGCATTTCGAACGGCTCTTCCCTAGGGCCTGGCACCTCATGCTCACCTTCCAAGCAGCCTTCTCTTCCCATTGTGGATTCCGATTCTAGCTCATCCCTAGAGCTACCCCCTAAGCTCGCCTTTTGAATGGCTTTTCTCTAGAGCCTGGCGATTTTTTTCCTCGCACTCGCCTCTTGAGTGGCCTTCTCCTTCCACTATGGGTTTAGAGTCCAGCTCTTTTGTAGAGCTTCTCCCAAAGCTTGCAAACTCCAAGCAGCAAGTTCGAAGTCAACCTCTCCTCTAAAGCTTCTCCCGCAACTCACTAACCCTCAAACAGCGACCTCGGAGTCCAATGCCTCCCTGGGGCTACCCCTACAACTTGTTAACTAAAAAACACTAAGTTCGGATTCTTGCTTGTCTCTAGAGCAGCTCCCCCAACTTATGGACTCATTGCGACAAGCCGCAACATAAAGAGAGCAAGAGTAATGATAAAAACACTTGGAAAATCCTTAGCAACCTTCCAGTATAGGGACAAAGCTCCCCGGTAGCGAACCTTCTCCTCTTAGCTTCTTGTGGGTGAAGCTCCTCTTCTTAGCCCATCATGAGTGAAGCTCCCCTTTGTAGTTCATCTATGGTGAACCTTCTTTTCGTTGCTCCTCGGGGGCAAAGCTCCTCTTAGTCCCTTGGGAGTGAAGCTCCCCTTCGTAGCTCATCCTTGGCGAGGCCCCTCTTCTTAGCTCCTTCGAGATGATTCTCCTCTTCGTAGCTCCTTGGTGGTAAGGCACATCTCCGTAACTCCGCCGTAGGAAATCTCATCTTCGTAGCCCCTCGAGCGAAGCTCTCCTTCGTAGCCTATCTATGGCGAAGCTCTATTCGTAGCTCCGTGGATTTAAATCTCATATTCTTGTCCCCTTGGGGGTGAAGCTCCTCTTTGTAGCTTCTCTACTCTTTGTTGCTACTCCGGGTGAAGCTTCTCTTCGTAGCTTTTTGGGGGCGAAGCTCCTCTTCATAGATCATCGGGGGTGAAGCTCATCTTCTTAGCCCCTTAAGAATGAAGCTCCCCTTCGTAGCTCCTCGGGGGCCAATCACCTCGTCATAGGCAAAAGCCCCTCTTCGTAGCTCCTCGGGGGTGAAGCTGCTTTTCATAGCTCCACGGGGATGAAGCTCCTCTTCTCAGCTCTTCGGAAGTGAAGCTCCCCTTCGTAGCTCATTTGTGGCAAAGCTTCTCTTTGTAGCTCCTCGGGGGTGAAACTTCGCTTCATAACTCTTCAGGGGTGAAGCTTCTCTTCTTAGCTCCTCGGAGGCAAAGTGCTAGATTTCTAGGGCAATCACGAATTACACAGCGGAAACAAAAAAATCACAAAATATCAAAACCTAGCCATGGATCCATGCGATAAATATAAATCGTATTTAGGAGTTATACCATACAGATGGATCTGTTGTCTCCAAAATATGTCAATCAAAGCACTGCAAAGGTTGCGGTGCTTCTACTGTATCCACACGAACGGATCAAATCAAGCTCTCCCTCACGCCATGTTGTTAGCTGCGGGAAGAGGATGTTCCTCACAATCTCTCTCTCACACAATTTCTGTGACGTCTATGCTTTCTCTACTATCTTTTCCGTAGAAATATATCGTATATATAAGTGCAGAAAATCAACCCTAAGAGAGTGGTGAGGCGGTTGGGCTCACAATTTGAACTGGGTCTCGTGTGTGGTCCTTCTAATTTAGTTTGCCCATTTAATCAATTAATTACTCAACCATGTCAGGAGTCCAAGTCTTACTAGGATACCCAATTAAATTCATCTCATGAATTTAAATCCCAATTTCGATTAATTCTAAGTGTGTGACCATGTAGGTTTCCATTACGTTGACAATAATACTAAAATCCTATTCTAGTGTTCCAAATAGTGAGCAATATGTAGCAATACATCACTACTACTCAAGTAATGAGAATGCCAGTGATTTGACATAACCTATCCGTGACCAATGCTACAATGTAGTGTAGTCCTTTTGTCCAGATATTTTAATTGACTACAAGGCATAGAGCTTGTCACCATTGTATAGTTCAATCTTTGGTTTCTTAAGATTCGGGTATAGCTCAATATCTCATATTGACTCATTTGAGCACGGCCATGCATTTTTCAGTTTCACTTAATCAAGGGGCCCGTAGATATCGCTCCTGTTATGTAGGAGGGACAAATCATATCTAAGTCACTCACATCCTCTGCATGATTTGTGGTATATCCAATAGTCGACTTTATAATCACCTTATTATAGACAACATTTGACGGCATCAAAACATATAACTTCTCATGTAGGGAACCGTAGTGATTTCAAGTCAAAGAACTACGTACACTATGGTCACTATGAGAATCACTTATGACACTCACATAACGATCCATGCACCGTTCTCATGGTGGGTCAATCCAGTACATTATTACTCTAACATGTACCCATGTGAAGACCTGATAACTTATATCCATGACCCGTAAGAATGGTCATCAGTCCACGCACACACTAGTCTCTATATATTATCATTTTCCTAATTCACAATAATACTTAACTAGGGATATTTAAGAATAGTGTTCTGACTTCAGTCAATAGGATCTCACAATCAAGTCATGCACTTGAAATCCTATGACATTGAACTTACTATTCTAAGGACTTTATTATGTTCATTTAATTCACAATAAATAAAATACCTCAATAGAAAATAAATATCATGATGTAATGTAAACTAGTAATGTCAGTACACAACTGACCTCTAGGACATACACCAACACAAAGCTCGTCGTCTGAGCTCCCCTGATAACTCATTGACTCCACACAGTGAGTTCGATGCGTTGCTCGCCTCTTGAGCGGCCTTCTTCTTCAATAGCAAGTTCAGAGCTCGACTCATCCCTAGAACTGTTCCTAAACTCTCCTCCCGAACAACTATTTCCTAGAGCCTGGCGATGCTCTTCTTCTCAATCGCCATGCGAGAGGCCTTCTTCCTCTACAGTAAGTTCGGAGCCCAGTTCATCCCTAAAGCTGCTCTCAAAACTCGCCTTCCGACGGCTCTTTCCTATAGCTTGGTGGTCTTCTTCCTTGCGTCCTATTCCCAAGCGTTGTCAAAAACACGTGCAAGCCGCATGCCGAAACTAACTCAAAACCTGTCTAAAAAATACGAACAAGCGTGATAAAAAGAAAGGGAAAAGAAAAAAGACAAGAAGAAAAGAGTCCACCGAGAAAAATAGAACTATTCCTAAACTACACCTTCAATCGGTATATCTCCAACTCTTTCTCCACCAACATCTCTCGAAGGAAAGAGTCTGCCGAGCGAATAGCACCCTCTTAGGAGGGTGTTCGGGATGACCGGCCAGGGAGAGCTACTTGGGATCCAGCTAGACCCAAGTCCATGTCGACCACCTCCTATTTCAAACGATCGAGTTCCAAATTCACTTGGTGTGACCTTCAGATTTGGTACGAGAACGTTGCCTGCGTATCCTTTAATTCCTTACGGTGACGATACAAACACAATTCCACGATCTGCTATCCTTAAGGTATTCAAGCTCGGCATCACGAGGGTCGACGAAAGCACATCTAACAATCTACCAAGAAAGGGAAATTCCAAATTACTTCGAGCACTGGAGACTTAACTAATTCTAATGCTACGAAAGTCCATGACACGAAAGTATAAATTTTTTCCAAATTTGGCAAAACCACACGAAAAAATTCAAGTTGTGAAGTTTGGGTCAAATAACTTTCATTCGATTCAATCAAGTATAATACAAAAAGCGGTGGCCATTCCGCAGTTGGTGAGTATAGAAAACAAAGAGAAAGTCTAATTTCCTACTGTTGAAGAGAATGAGACACCTCTTTGGCCTCGGTTGTGGTGACCTCTGCATGGACCTCAGCCGGGTCAACCTCTGCATCAGGAGACCGGGTGTCCTCCTCGCTGCCCAAGGGAATCTCTCGGGGAGTCAAGGGGGGCTCATCAAACTTCATAGAGTAAGAGAAGCCCTTAAGGATGAGGTCGGGGTACTTCCGCTCGACGTGCTCGATAGCCCACGCATACCCTTGATCTTAGGCGGGGATGACCCTATCGATGGCCTCCTCCCGATCGGCCACCAACTCCTTCTCCCTCACCTCCCAACAAGCTTTCTCCTTCTCCAGCTTGGCTTGGTAAGCAACTGTGGAGGCCAGCTCGGCCTTGAGCGCCTTCTGGCTGTTCTCCAGGTTGTCGAACCTCAACTTAAGGTTTTTGTACTCCCACTTGACCCACTTTGGCCTCCGGTTAGTGAGCTTGAGGTCACGGTTGTATCCCCTCCTCATCTATGCCCCCTGCAGAGTCACTTATGAAGCAAAGGACAAATACTTAGAAGAAGAAAAAAAATCCCCTTTTCAAAGGAAGTAATGAACTCATCGGGGGTTGGATACTTACCATCATGTCAGCCTGAGCCCACTTCAAGTATCTCGAGGCGAATGTCGTTGGTGAGAAATTCCCTATCATAAGGAGTAGTGAGGTTGTTCACAACCTCCATAGCCACCGGACCTGACAAGATCGAGTTTGCCACCTTCATGGCCCAGTCAGGCCTCCAAGGCTCCACGCACCCATCCCCAAAGACGATCTTGGCCTAGGGATGAACGGGAGGAAGCCCGAACTTTGCGAGCTCGGCCACTTTGAAGGCTTCCAAGGTTGGAACCACCATCACCGAGTTGGGGGAGCTAGAGATTGTCAGAGCCCTTGACTTCTTGGACCTCTGCTCTGAGGCCCTCCCAGAAGCAGAAGTTGAAGGCCTCTTCTTCCTCTTAAGATGCTCCATAGCATTTTTCTTGGCCACGGCGGCCTGCCTCGTCTCGATTTCCTTCTCGTCGAGCATTGCTACAACAAAAAGAGTGAGTTGTTAGAACGAAGGAAACAAAAGACATGGGTCGGTAGAGTTCAGTCCACTCTTAACAAGGCGTCTCTCAGCCACCTTCAGCCAACTCATGCTCTCCCCGATGAAGATGTTCTCTAGGTCATCTTTCTCCTTCGCGGTGAAGTCCCTACGTATCGGGGCTTTGTGCTTAAAGATGTAGAACGACCACCTTGTAGGGATGTCCCAAGGCTAGGGACTTCGAATAATGAAGTACTTTGACTTCCAGTCCTTAATTGAGTCTGGGTAGTGGTGTACAACACACCTCCTAGGCCGAGGTGAAGAAAAACACTGCCCCTCGTACATTTTGGCGATGTTAAGGCCCAAACATGCCCGTAAGTATTTGAGCCTCAGCGGTACCCCCTTCTCGTCGCAGAGGATTATAAAACTGACAAGTAGTTTCCATGAGTTTCGTCTGTACTGCATCAGACTCACCCCAGCCCAATTCAACACTTCCTTGACGAAGGGGTGCATCGGTAGTCAGAGTCCCGAGACGAAGTCATCCAATGGGAACATAAAGAACCATGGAGCCAGGGTGTCTGTCAGTCTGAGTTCAGGGCTCATGATCTTCAGTTCGTACTCCCGGGGAACAAAATAGCACGACCGAATCAAAGGACGGTCGGTGTTACCGCTAAATCTGGTGTGGGGGCAAACAGATAGAATTTGTGGATTCTTAGGAAAACCAAATAGTCAAACCTGGAACCTTTCCACTGGAGTTTGACTGTTGACTCCCGCCGTTCACCTGCAAAAAAGTGCGAGACACCGGGGTTAATCCCGGCGACGCACCCTCCGACGCTCAAGCCAGTAATCGGGAAAGATTATGAAAGAGCGTAAACTGGCAAAAGATTGATTACCTCTTAATGGTGGTGGATGGGGGGTATTTATAACTGCCTCTGGGATCAGTTTAGGAATAAAATCCCTAATTCCCCGTGAAAGAATAGAGTGAATTATGGCCGTTGATTCAATACAATCAGAAACCCTAATTCTATCCTGTTAGACCGGGTTTGTTGCGGGTTGGAACCCGCACCCAGTTGAGCTGGATCCGTTCATGGGTTGTGGGGCCTTTTAGAAAAAAGACCCTGGACCCATTTCAGACCCGTTTGTAAGTGAAATTACCATTTTACCCCCAAGCTTTGAGATTCGCGCCTGATTTGGACGGTTCCGATTTAACCCCATTTTTAGCCATATCACGAACCCCCCACTCCTGAAGACTGAGTTTGATCAGCCTTTGAGGAGTAGTTTTACTATTTTAATGGCTTGCAGAGTTGTATCGAAGTCCAGATAGGAGGTGTCGAATCCTCGTGTGGGGGACCACGGTAATTGTTGAGTTAGTTGCATGCCCTAGGTTGCTCTTGAGCTTTTCTGAATTTTTGGCAATTTTTCTTAATTTTTATCTATTTTTCGGACCATTTATTTAATTTCGTGAAGCGTTGATTCGTTGTTCGGGGGCCCTAATCGACTCTTCTAAGCAATAATTATTTACCCAGTGGCTCAAAAATATTTCCCCGAATTTATAATTATTTTTTAGAATTTTTAATTAATTTTTCAGAATTTTTAATCATTTTTTCGTGATTTTTAGATAAATAAACCGATTTTAATAAATAAAAACTAAATTTTAATTCTGAATTATGACGTGGCGAGATCTGGGCCTCTCATCTCGTGTTGGCGCGAATTTTCGGAAGAACAGACGGTCAGGGTCGCTCGGAACCATTTTCTCTGCATGAGCAGCTCGGATGGCTAGTTGCTCGGATTCCGAGCAATGTAGCTCGGCGTCATTTTCTTCGTGTGAGTAGCTCGGATCGCTAGTCGCTCAGATTCCAGTTTTTCGAGGGGTGTGGAGCGATCTAAGCCGTCCATCAGGTCAGAGCGTGAATTTTGAGAAGATCCGATGGCTTTTATCGCTCGGCTTTCTTTTCTCTGTGTGAGCAGCTCGGATCGCCAGTTGCTCAGATTCCGAGTTACTTTTCTCGTGTGAGCAGCTCGGATCGCTTGTCGCTCGAATTTTGGTTCCGAGGGACGTGGAGCGATCTGAGCCGTTGATCACGGCGCAGATCTCGAGGGTAGGTTCAGATCATGAGAAAATGCTATCTTGTCGTTTTGTGGGCGTGGCGTGATCTGAACCGCCTGATCGTGATCTTGCACGAATCTTGGGGAGAAAGTTGTTTTTCTCCAATTCGCAGCTCGGATTGGCAGTTGCTCGGATTCCGAGTGACTTTCTCGTGTAAGCGGCTCGGATCGCTTGTCGCTCGGATTTTGGTTCCGAGGAACGTGGAGCGATCTGAGCCGTTGATCACGACGCGGATCTCGAGGGTAGGCTCAGTTCTCGAGAAAACGCTATCTTTTCGTTTTGTGAGCGTGGCATCATCTGAGCCGTCAGATCGAAATCTTGCATGAATTTTGGGGAGAAAGTCATTTTTCTCCAATTCACAGCTCGGATTGGCAGTTGCTCAGATTCCGAGTGACTTTCTTGTGTGAGCAGCTCGGATCGCTTATCTGTCGGATTTTGGTTCCGAGGGACATGGAGCGATCTGAGCCGTTGATCACGGCACGGATCTCGAGGGTAGGCTCAGTTCTCGAGAAAATGCTATCTTGTCATTTTGTGGGCGTGGCGTGATCTGAGCCGCCTGATCGAAATCTTGCACAAATTTTGGGGAGAAAGTCATTTTTCTTCAATTCGCAGCTCGGATTGGCAGTTGCTCGGTTTCCGAGGAATCGTGGGGCATTCTGAGCGTTTCTCAATTTGCTCAGCTGAGTGCCTCGGTGCCTTGGGTCTTGAGGCTTAGCCGGGCGGTACGACTTGTATTAAACCGTCGTTTCCCTTGTGAATGGTTGCTGCTCTTCGCTACTTAGTCGTTTGGGCTTCTTTAACGCCTTGAGGGGAGGCCCAAGAGTTGCGACTTTACGTTACAAAGCCCAAGAGACGTTTCTTTTACTATAAGTTTTCACCACCCTCACACTTTGCCTCACTCTTCACTTTCACTTTTACTCTCTACTAGAGAAGTTTTTGCTCTCGGGTGGCGCTACTAGCTGTCGCGGCAAGGCGATTTTAGATTCCGGCGATCTTTTCCGGCCGTTCACCTCACTTCAAGGTTAGTCTCTCCCCTTATCCTTAGAAAATGGTTAAGTTTTCTTCTGAGGATGAGACCCCCACCTCGGACCAAGACATCAGCCGAGCGGTGACGGTTAGGCCAAGCAAGGGGAAGGAGGTTGCCGAGCCGGTCGGGGTGACGACGATAGTCGAGGACCCAAAGACAGCAGGAGAGTTGGGTCGGCACCCATCTGTTTTATCTAGTGTTGGCGGGGTGTGAAGTTATCCCTAAGATATCTTAGAGAAGATGATGCAGGGTACGGCTCCGTCATACGAAGAGAATGATCCGAGGGACCCTTCCGAAGTGGATCAGATTTTCTCAGTCTTGACCGAGGCAGACCTGCATCGGATCAGGAGTCGGTTCCGAATCCCCAAAGAGTATGTGCTTCTACTCCCCGGCCCCGGTGTCCGAGCATGCACGGCGACTTCGGCTAATACTTGCGTCTTTCTGTACGATGCGCTGAACGTCGGACTTCGGCTGCCACTGCACCCCTTCGTGGTCGAGGTGCTGCGGTGGTATAGACTGAGTCCTGTTCAGTTCATGCCGAACATATGGCGACACATCATCGCGTTCGTCCTTCAGTGCCAAGAGATTGGCGTGCAGCCGAAGATGGTTGTGCTTCGAAGCCTCTACCGCTGTCAGATGAGCAAGGTGGAGGAGAGGTACTATTTGTCGCCGAGGAAGGGCATGAAGTTGATCGAGAACCCGGACTCGATCAAGCACTGGAAGGAGAAGTACTTTCTCATCCGTGCTCCCGAGCCGTGGGTCTTTCTGACGCTGTGGAAGATAGGGGTTCCGAAGTGGGCGAAGAAGGAGCCCGTGCTCACTAAAGAAGAGGAAGAGGTGGTGGAGAAGCTCCTCGGACTTCCGACCCTCAGTTGGAAGGACATTACTGAGGAGGTCTTGTTTCGTGGGGGTCTCAGTCCGATCGACCCCAGTATGCTTTCTCTTCTTTTCTTGCTTTAGTTTTATCTTTTGGTTAATTTTTTCTAACTCTTTTGATCGGATTTTTTCAGAGAACCCCGGCATGGACTATAAGGGATTGATGGCCAAGGCTCGTGCGGCGAAGGACCAGGAGTCGAGGAAGAGGAAGAGGACTGTAGCAGGACCTCAGGGGGGCTGAGCTGCGAAGGTCCCCTCGGCCTCCCCGGCCGTTGTGGAGCCGGTGGTCGAGGTGCCTTCGGGTGCACCCGACCAAGGCCCTTTAGAGACGCCCGCCCCAGCTCCCTCGGAGGTGCCTGCTCAAGCCGCTCAGGCCGATGCGCCCGGGTCGTTGAGCGGTGCGTTTACTGTGGGTGCTGCCTTGGCTCTTGAGGTCCCACCCCTCACTGCCGAGGCTGAGAAGATCCTCACCGAGGAGTATAAGCGCCTCTTCGTCCCTGACTGGCGGGTGATGAAGGTGGACGGGTTCCTCGGTGACCGGGGCATCTGCATGCAGGCGGTGAAGCACCTGCCGACCCCCAAAGACCGAGCCGCGATGAAGGCGGGTTCCGTAGGCGACGACGCCATGCAGATAGCTCGGAACATAATGTCGGTATCAAAAATTTCTCAAAAACTTTTCTAAGTTTTTTCGTTCGGGAATAACAGTTTCTCTTGTGTCGCTTGCAGACTCTCTGCCACTTCAGTCACTTGCTCGAGGAGTTTGCAAACCAAAAGAAGGAGATGAAGGTGCTGAATGATCGGGAGAGGTTGGAGCGCACCAAGACGGTCAAACTGTCCGAGGCCGAGTAGCTACTCTCTTCTTCGCGCGCTACCGAGGTGGCCGGTCTTGAGGCAAAGCTCGCCGAGGCTCTGAAGCATTCGGCTACCGAGGCTGCCAAGGTCGGAGCCTTGGAGAAGGAGAAGGCTCGTCTTGAAGAGGAGCTATCCGAGGCGTTGAGGGAGTCCGAGGAGGCTCGAAAGGCATCCGAGGAGGCGTTGAGCAACCAGGCGTCGAGGGTGGTAGCAGCAGAGCAGGCCGTTCGGGACGAGGCCGAAGCCCACATGTTCAAAAACATGGAGGAGGCCTACACCCGAGCACTGCAGCACGTGGCGGCTCGCACCCCCGAATTCGACAGCTCCTCTTACTACTTTTATGACCCCGTAGAGGGGGAGGACCAACTGCCCCTGGCCGAGCTTGCAGCCGAGCTGGAGGACAAGGAAGCCGAGTACGCTGCCGAGGACGAGATGAACACTGAGGGGGCGATAGTCACCATGCCGAGTAATGACGTGTCAGAACATCCTCACGAGGTGGACCCCTGACTTAGTCGCCTCTTTTCTCGTTGTTTTTGCTTCTTCTTTTTTTGTTGTAACGCCAAACCGCGGACTGGCCATCGCTCTTATGTATATTTTGAATTTTAATGAAACGATTCACTTTCTGAAACCTTGGCCGAATGTTTAAACTTTTTGACTAAGTGTTGAAGATACTTTTTTGTTTGTGTTGAGAACTCAAGCGTTGTGGACACCTTGAAATTTCGCTAAGTGTTGAAGTCACTTTTTTGTTCGTGTTGAGAACTCAAGCGTTCGCCAAGTGCTGAAGGCTCCTTTTGATATTCTTTTACTTTTCAGGTTGAGTCGAGTTCGGCGGCCGAGGTTTCTCGCCTTCGTACTGAATTGAAGACGGCGAAGTGGGCCCTCTCTCGCAGCCGAGAGTGCTTCCTCAAAAGCGAGTTGGATCTAGAAGATGTCAAGGCAACAGCGAGAGGGTATTTCTCCGAGCTGAAACAACTACGGAAGCGATCTCGCGAGGTTTGCCTTGAAGGCGAGGTGGAGTTGCTCCGAAAGGCGCTGTTCGACGTTACTCGAGCGGAAGGTGATCTTGTGGCAGAAGTTCAAGATTTGAAGATAGCTAAGGAAGAACTTTTAGCGGAGGAAGACGAGTTAGCCTTGGCAGTGGGTAAATTGATGGCCGAGCGCGACGAGTTGATGGCGAAGGTTGACGAGTTGAGGAGGGTTACGGTTGACAGAAGTATCGAAGTGACCCACCTTCGTCGAATCATTGCCGATAGCTCTGGCACTGGAGGCTCTGCTCGGCTCCCTCGCTTTAAGATATCTGTGAAGGACGACTCTTTGAAGGATCAGATTGTTGAGCTCGAGGAGGAAGTCTCTCGACTAAAGCCTCAGCCGAATCAACATTCGGAGCACGTCGTGTACGCGCGAAGAAAGCAAGAGGGGAATCTCTTTTTACGAGCTCGCAACTCGTTCGCCTGTCGTTAGGCGGAGCCCGGCCGATGCTCATAGTGGGGTGGCTGCCTCGTCTAGTGGCGCTTCGATTGGGGCCACGGTCAGAGGCAGCACTTTGATTGGGAGACTCGGTCCGTTGGCCTACAGACAAGCTCCGAAGTTAGGAGACGCCGTCCCCGAGTGTCTTTGAACCGAAACATCCCCATTCCAAAGAAGCGTTGAATAAGTTGTTGTAATTATGCTTCTTTGAGTTTTTGTAGAGCCCCGTAGTAGTAACTCGGTCTTGTAATTTAGGTTCCTTTGTCGAACTTTTTAATGAAATAAAAGCTCGTTTTCTTTCTGATGTTCGTGTGTTGGACGTGCATGGTAGTTCGATTTGAAACGAGTCATAAGAACCAAACGTTAGCTCTTTTAAGTACTTTTCTCCCATGTCTAGTCTAGTTGTAGAAATTTTGTGCGCGTCTACAGTTGTGGGAGCAACTCCGAATGGCGAACCGCTTCTGACTCGCTCAAGAGCGAGCTTGCGAAGCGGAATCGAGCCAAGCGTTGGACTCCGAACTCGTCGTTTGAGTATTTTTCAACGGTTGTGGAAGCAATTCTGAATGGCGAACCACTTCTAGCTCGCTTAAAAGCGAGCTTGCGAAGCGGAGTCGAGCCAAGTGTTGGACTCCGAACTCGTCGTTTGAGTATATTTCAACGGTTGTGGGAGCAATTCCGAATGGCAAACCACTTCTAACTCACTTAAGAGCGAGCTTGCGAAGCGGAGTCGAGCCAAGTGTTGGACTCCGAACTCGTCATTTGAGTATATTTCAACGGTTGTGGGAGCAATTACGAATGGCGAACCACTTCTAGCTCGCTTAAGAGCGAGCTTGCGAAGCGGAGTCGAGCCAAGTGTTGGACTCCGAACTCGTCGTTTGAGTAGATTTCAATGGTTGTGGGAGCAATTCTGAATGGCGAACCACTTCTAGCTCGCTTTAGAGCGAGCTTGCAAAGTGGAGTCGAGCCAAGTGTTGGACTCTGAACTCGTCGTTTGAGTATATTTCAAAGGTTGTGGGAGCAATTCCGAATGGTGAACCACTTCTAGCTCGCTTAAGAGCGAGCTTGTGAAGCGGAATCAAGCCAAGTGTTAGACTTCGAACTCATTGTTTGAGTATATTTCAACGGTTGTGGGAGCAATTCCGAATGGCGAACCACTTCTAGCTCGCTTAAGAGCGAGCTTGTGAAGCAGAATCGAGCCAAGTGTTGGACTCCGAACTCATCATTTGGGTAAAAGAAATTAAAAACAGAGAGATGTACACAATCACAAAAAATATGGAAAAAAGAAGCTTTTTATTGATAACTAGTCGGCCGCTTCTAAGTTGCAAGCCGTTATTACAATGAAGAAATAAAGAAGCAAAATACAAGTGAAAGGTAATGAACGGTTCGACATCCGAAGGTACTTTGAGAGGCGTTCAGGCGCTCTCTTGGTACTTCAAAAGATGGTCGGCATTCCAAGTCCTGGGAATCTCTCTGCCTTCAAGATCTTCTAGGCAGTATGTACCGGGCTGAACTACTTTGGTAATCCTGTAGGGTCCCTCCCAATTCGGAGCTAGCTTACTCTTCTGGCTGGGGAAGGAGATAGCCAGTTTTCTGAGGACTAAGTCCCCTTCTTTGAGATTGGTAGGTCGGACTCTCTTGTTGTAGGCTAACTCGATCCTCCTTTGATAGTTTTGTTGGCAAATTGAAGCTCTTTCCCGTAGCTCATCAATCAAGTCCAAGTTTGCCAGAAGCTCCCTAGCATTCTGTTCTTCTTCATAGGCCATGAGGCGAGGAGATGGTAGCCCGACTTCCAAGGGGATCACAGCTTCAGACCCATAGGTGAGGTTGAATGGCGATTCACCTGTGGGGGTCCGCTTCGTGGTGCGGTAGTTCCACAGTACGTTGGGGAGCTGATCCGCCCATAAGCCTTTGGCCGCCTTATCTAGCCTTTCTTGATACCGGAGAGGATCTGCCAGTTGGCATTTTCCACTTGGCCGTTTGTTTGAGGATGGGAGACGGAAGAGAAGCGTTGCTGAATGGCGAGGTCTTCACACAGAGATCGGAATGCCGCGCCTGTAAATTGTGTTCCGTTATCGATTATTAGAACCCGGGGCACGCCGAACTTGCAGATGACGTTCTTCCAGAAGAACTGAAGCACTTTGTTCTCAGTGATTGTAGCCAAAGGCTCGGCCTCTATCCACTTTGAGAAGTAGTCGATTGACACGACTAAGAATTTGAGTTGGCCGGGAGCTGGTGGAAATGGTCCTAGTAAGTCCATCCCCCACATTGCGAAAGGGATCGGACTTGATAGGGAGGTGAGTTGTGCTTGGGGTAGGCAACGAATGTTGGAGTACTGCTGACAGGAACTGCATTACCGGACATGCTGTTCGGCATCTTGTAGGAAAGTAGGCCAGAAGTACCCATAGTTCAACACTTTCCTGGTGAGGGACCTTGACCCTGAGTGTGCTCCGCCTATACCTTCGTGGAGCTCTTGCAAGGCATATGAAGCTTCGCCCGGGGAGAGGCACCTCAAGTAGGGTCTGCCGTCTACTTGGGTGTAGGAGCATTTGTACAAGACCCCCTCAACAAGGATGTACCGCTCCGCTCTGGTTCGGTCTCTGCGAGCTTCCTTTGGGTCTTCGGGAAGGAGCCCATCCCTTAGAAATTCTATCAGAGGTTTCATCCAGTCGTCTTGAAGTTGGACGGGCAACGACTCCATCGAGTCAGGAGTTTCTTCTTCTATGCTCGGTCTCAGGAGCACTTCAATCAGGACGGTCTGCTCGAGACCTTGAAGGGAGGAGGAGGCTAACTTGGAGAGGGCATCTGCTTGGGAATTTTCCTCTCTGGGGATTCGCTGAATTAGCGCCTCTTCGAATGAAGCCATGAGATTTTGGACCTTGGCTAGGTACTTAGCCATTCGGTCATCTCTTGCCTCGTACTCACCCAAGACTTGATTCACGACCAGCTGCGAGTCGCTAAATATCCGGAGGCGTTATGCCCCTGTCTTGCGAGCCATACCAAGGCCGGCTATAAGGGCTTCATACTCCGCTTCATTATTGAAGGCTTTAAAGTTAATGCGGAGGGAATATTGGAGAACGAAATCATCTGGGCCTGCCAAAATGACTCCGGCTCTGCTTCCCTCAGTGCAAGAGGACCTATCTACATATACTGTCCAAATAGGAGGCCCGTTTGCTGCTTGGCTAACCTATGGGATGGTGCTTTCAACAATGAATTCAGCTAAGGCTTGAGCCTTGATTGCGGTCGAGGCTGGTATAATATGTCATGCTGGCTCAGCTCGATCGACCACTTCATCAGCCGGCCCGAGGTCTCGGGTTTGTGCAGAACTTGCTTAAGCAGCCGGTCGATAAGAACAACCACCGAGTAGGACTGAAAATAAGGGCGAAGCTTCCTAGCTGCCATGACCAAGGCGTACGCCATCTTTTCCAGCCCTGGATAGTGGAGCTCGGCATCCCGAAGTACCTTGCTCACGTAGTAGATGGGCATTTGGGCCTTGTCTTTTTCCCTCACCAGGACGACACTGAGGGTTTGTTTGGAGTCAACTAAGTAAAGGTAGAGTGTTTCCCGGGGATAGGCTTACTGAGAAGAGGGGGGTTGACTAAATAGGCCTTCAACTAATCGAACGATTCTTGCTGCTGTTGTCCCCACTCGAAGCCCTTAGCCCCCCTGAGAGTTTTGAAGAAGGGAAGACACTTCTCCCCTGACTTGGACAGAAAGCACCCTATGGCTGCGAGGCACCCCGTGAGCTTCTGAGCCTCTTTCACGCTTTTGGGAGGAGCCATGTCCAGTATGGCTTTGATCTTCTCGAGGTTGGCCTTGATTCCTCTTTGGCTGACCATGAAGCCTAGGAATTTCTCCGACGAGACCCCGAACGCACACTTGTTCGGGTTGAGCCTCATATCATGCTTCCTCAACACATCGAATGCCTCCTACAGATTGGCCACATGATCGGCCCCATGGATGCTCTTGACCAGCATATCATCAACATATACTTCCATGTTTTGGCCAATTTGGTTCTGAAAAACTTTGTTGACGAGGTGTTGGTAGGTAGCACCTGCATTCTTCAACCTGAAGGGCATTATCCTATAGCAGTAGAGCCCCTGATCGGTGACAAAGGAGGTCTTCGGAATATCCGGAGGGAACATTCAGATTTGGTTATACCCGGAAAAGGCGTCCATGAAGCTGAGCAACTCATGACCCGAAGTGGCGTCAATCAGGGTGTCGATGCTTGGGAGAGGGAATGGATCTTTAGGGCATGCCTTGTTCAGGTCGGTGAAGTCGATACAAATCCTCCAACTCCCGTTAGAATTCTTCACCATAGCAACATTGGAGAGCCATTCGGGGTAGTTGACTTCTTGGATGAACCGGGCTTTAAGAAGCTTGTCCACTTCTTCCTTGATAGCATGCTGGCACTCAGGGGCAAATTTGTACCTTTTTTGTTGGACCGGTTTGGACCCCGGAGCAACACTCAAGTGGTGGACGAGGAGCTCTTCGGAGATTCCTGGCATGTCGGCAGCCGACCATGCGAAGAGGTTGCGGTTCTTTCTAATGCATTGGACTATGTCGGAACATAGGGCAGATGGGAGGGGCTTGCTGAGGAGGAACTTGCGGTTCGGATCTTGCTCGGAGAAGAGCACTTCCTCTAGTTTATCCACCGGTCCAGACGTTGGCTAAACATTCTCTTGGGGAATCTCAAGAGTCTCAAGGGAGAGGACTGGTCCCCCGGTGGAGGTCATGTAACATTTGCAGGCCATCTCTTGACTACCCCTTACTTCTCCTACTCCCGCCCTGGTGGGGAACTTCATATTGAAATGATAAGCCGACGGGACGGCTTCTAGAGTAGCTAGGCCAGGTTGGCCTAGAATCACATTATAAGCAACGGGGACATCGACGACCATGAAGTCCATCGGCTCCGTTCGGGTGGTAGGAGTTTTGCCAGCGGTTACGTCGAGGGTGATTACCCCTTCGATTGTCACTGGCACTCCCGTGAACCCATGGAGTGTGTAGCCGGCGGGCTTAAGCCTGTCCCGAGATAGCTTGAGCCCTTTGAAAGCAGCGAGGAAAAGGATGTTAGCGGAGCTACCATTGTCCACCAGTATCCTCTCCACTTTAAAATTTGCCATATGGAGGTTGATCACTAGGGCATCGCAATGGGGGTTCGGACACCCTCCAGGTCTTCATCTAAAAAAGTGACCGGGACCCCGAGGCCTTTGGGAGGGGGCATGCCATGTACTGAGTTGACTTCCCTGATGAAAGCCTTTCGAGAGGAGTTGGAGGTGCCTCCCATGGGGCCTCCATGAATCAGATGCAGAATGCGTTCCTCTTCGAACTCGGGAGTTTCCTCGCGCCTTTCAGGACATTTGTTCGCCCCCCTGGGGTGAGGAGGAAGATCGATCCGGTCCTTCCTCACAAATTTAGACAGCTGCCCCCTCTGGATGAGGGCCTCAATTTCGTTCTTCAGGGCCCGACAATCATTGGTTCGTGGCCATGGTTCCGGTGATAACGGTACCACTTCTCTTTGTCCCTCTTCTTGCCTGGGGTATTCATTTTCGGGATAGGAGGTATAACCCCTTCCTTCTCAACCTCCATGAGAATAGTGGAAATGTTGGCGTTAAGAAGAGTGAACTTCTCGAACCTGGGAGGAGGGCGGCGCTGGCCGCCGTTGTCTTTCTGGAGCTTCTTAGCTCCCTCTTCTTCAGTCGTCTTTCGTTTAGTTCCGGAGGAAAGCCCCTCAAAGGTGGGGCGATGCTCAGCTTCCTCAGCTCGAATATACTTCTCGCTTCTGAGAAGAAGGTCAGAGAAGTTTTACGGGGGCTTCTTGGCTAGGGAGGACTGAAGGCTGGAGTTAAGGACATTCGATTGGAAGGCTGCTGCAGCGACTGACTGGTCGAGGGAAGCGATGGACCTAACTTCCATGGTGAATCTTTTCACATAGTCTATGAGCTTCTCACCCTTCTTTTGGTTGAGGTAAAGTAGCGAGATTGTCACGCCCCGCTTTCCAAAATACGGAATACGAGTGCATGACGAAGCCCAGCGAATGATCTTAACATTATTCATAAGATGTAGGATCGACTCAGCATCAGAACAAGAATATAACAAGAGAGATATATATAACCAAGCATGCATGAATAATTTATTAGCAACAGAAACAACTGAAATATAATAAAACATCCAAATAGTTTCAAATCTGGATCAAGTTAAAACTCGGGAACATCAGCCCGTTACAAGTTCTCAAATTTGCAAGAAATAATAATCCAAGAAAACAAATAATGCAGGAAATAAATATTCTAATCAAGTTCTTTCTCCACTTGAAGGCTAGAACCTTTGCTCACCAATTCCAGCAGGTAGCTCGTCTCCAAAGTCTGCTTAATAAATATAAAAGGGAAAACAGGGAAAAACAAGAGAAAATGCCTTTAGTACAAGCTAGGGCCACAAATAGTGAAAGCAAGTACAAGTATGGGGGACAGGAACTGGAATCAAGAATGTAACAAGGATACAACAAGTAATGGAAAAACTAAGAACTAGCTAGCAAGAGGGATATCTTAGTAAACAGGTTGGATAACAACTGCTAATGGTAAAACACATGACAAGTGAACCTGTAGGGGTATCTAACATCAAGTGACAAGTCTCAAGTCTAGTATCATATAACAAGTGTCAAGTCTGGTGTCAAAATTTTATTTCAAGTGCCGAGTCTCAAGTAACAAGTTGTTGAGTATCAGGTAACAAGTATCAAGTTCAAGTTTCAGGCTTCAAGTCTCATGTATCATGTTTCATGTATCATATCATCAAGTATCAAGTAACAGGTGTCATGTTCAAGTTTCATGTTCAAGTCTTGTAGTTATTACTATCTAGGTAGCACTTCATGCATCCATCTTTTTACTACATGGTTGCTACAGTCAAATCAATTTCGTTTAGGCCTAGTAATGGAGTCTATAGGGTGGCGTACTCAGGTTTCAGGTATCAAGTATCAGGTATCAGGCAGGCACGGTTCATGAATACGAAATTAAATAACAGGTTCACGAAACGAGTTCGTGAATACTAACAGGTTCAAGGACCACACAGTGGGTCCATGAATACAACAGGTTCATGAGCCAAGTAACTGGCTCCATGAATACATCAAGTGCAACAGGTTCATGAACCGAGTACTGGGAAACACGGGCCCCCTTCTGAGTACACTTACCTATATTGTCCACTACTATGGTCGTTCCCTTAAACCCCGGCTTGTTACATTTATTATTTTATCAAGCAAGCATACATGTGTGTGAAACAAGTCAAGAAATCAGGGTCATGTACATGGGATGAGCTTAGGGTAATTATATGGCATAATCGATGGTCGACATGAATAAATTATCCAACTAAAATGTTCAGGCAGAATTTGTGTATATGTATTCATACATATGAAATAGTATTGAAATAATGTTAATTAATTCTAAGAAAAATTGGGGATGACCTATAAGGTGTCCAGCAACTACATATAAAATTTCGAGTCAAGCGCTCGCTGTTTACATAGCTAACTTAATTCGCAAGGTAAATGTGTGCAGCAGTTTTACGAATCTGCGTCTACCGACACAGCTGCAGTAAAACTGCAATAACTCCTAGACCGTAACTCCAAATTCGAAAGTTTCGGAGTCTAAAGACAACTAGACATCCAGGGCTACATCTTCTATTCAGGTCTCGGGTTCAGATTCTAATGTTAAATGGGTCGAAACAGCAAAAAAAGATTCAGAACAGCAACATGTGGGAATAACTTACTAGTATAGATTTCATGGAAATTTGTTATTAGGCGTCTAAATTATTGTGTGATATAAATACATGATATTGGTGGTCCAAACAGCAAGTAATAATTATTTTCTAAGTCATATGGTTGTAAGTTCATCAAATACACAATATACCATGTGTCTACAAATTTAGGTCTCCTTAATCTCATGTGTTCATGCATTCAAGGGGTAAAAGAGTCCAAGTAATTATAATTTAATACAATGAAATTTTTGTGACTCTTAGAATTATAAAATTTTGCAGGATTGATATTGATCAACAACGATAGTCAAGGAGGAGTCACAATTCTAACTATTTGTAGTATTTTTCAATGGATGCTTGTACTAGAACAAATAAATTGTATAAGGGATACTTGCCTTAATTGACGACGATAGATCCGATAGTAGAAAAAGATGGGATCGAAAAATTTCGGGCGAAGTCCCCCAAAAGCACGTGTGAAGCACGTGCGAAGATCCAATAGAAGAGGAAAATCCCGCACACCGAATCGTCCAGAACAGCAAACAGCGCTTTGGGATTTGGCGCGGCAAAACAGCGAACACCGAACGCAACGAATCAAAAAGCTTCCTCACAGCAGATCTGGGCCAGAACACGGAACAGCGGAAGTGGGATCCGCTATGGTGAAACACGGGGCAGCGATCAGCTGGGCTCGATCGCACGGATCTTGATGCGATCTGATGGTCGAGATCAAATCCCGCCCAATCCCGTTCTTCTTCTTCGTTCTCTTCTTCGACGAACAGAGCGCGAGAGAGAGGGAAGGTGCGACGGTGGGGATTCTTCGACGGTGACGAGGCAGCAGCAACTTCGAGAGAGACTCGACGCAAGGAGGCGACGGCAGTCACGGGCAACGCGACGTCGAGGAGCGACGACGCTCTGAGCGTGGTTCGAACAGGGGAGGAGTGGAGAAGAAGCCTGTGGTGGTTCGGGGGTGTTAGCGGTGTGGATGGAGGTCGGATTGAGGAGGCGACAGCGATAAGGCTGAGAGGGTGAGGGAATTGGGCTTGGCGAAGGTGGAGGGCAGAGTGGGTTAATGGCGGAGGTGGATTTTGGGAGTGGGTTCGATGGTGAAGACGACGGAGGATGATGGTGGTTGGGTGTTGACGAAGGCGGTGGTGAGGGAGGGACGGAGGTGACGATGGGGGAGACGGGAATGCGAAGTGGAGTTGGGTTACTTTTGGGTGGAGGCAAGAACGGGGAAGGAGAAGTGAGCGGGGGGGGGGGGGGGTAGTTGTGGGTTTGTTTGGGAAACAGGAGAGGGAGAGAGAACTGGAGAGAGAGAGGGTTTGATAGAGTAGTTCTGATTTGTGGGGAAATAGGGAAGTTTTTAATATAATAAAATAAGAGAAGATCATGGGGAGTTGGAGAAACGTGGGATTGAGGGGAGAAAGAGTTTGGGTCTTAGTTAGGGGGAGTGGGTTTGGGTAGATTAAGTCTTGGATCCAATATCCAATAAGGGTATGGGTTGGGCTTGAATGTAGTTGGGCCAAAATACAATAAATAATTGGAATTAGTGAGCCCACAATATGACAGGGCCCAAATACAATAAATTAGGGGAAAAAAGACATCAATAGAAATACAAGGATAATAACCCGTACAATCGGAAACAGGGATTACAGAGATGCTGGTCTTCTCTGTGCAGCGGCTACTTACGAAGTGGGTGACGAAGAGGGTCTCAAATTGTTCAAAGGAGAATATGGAGGACGGAACGAGGTGAGAGTACCACTCCCAAGCGGGACCTCTGAGAGTGGCCGAGAAGGTTTTGCACAATAGAGCATCGGAGGCTTGGTGTATCAGCATGAGGGTCTTGAAGCTCTCGATGTGGTCCACGGGGTCTGACTCCCCAGAGTAAGTTTCGAACTGCGGGGGCTTGAAGCCTATTGGAACGGGCACCTCCATGATTGTTCGAGAGAAGGGAGGTCGGCTCGGACGGAGGGTCCTTCCTCTAAGCTCCTTTTCCTTGTCTAGCTGACCCAAGTGCCTCTCCATCTCGTGGAGACAATGGTAGACGATGTCATCCCTTCGATGGTAGCCAAACGAGCCTCTGGACTCGTCTTTGTACGAAGGGGAGCGGGGGCTACGACGACGGTAGCTCAGGGAGTGACGAGGAATAAGGTCATGATGGCGGTTGCTAGGAGCCGGGGGAGGAGTTAGGGACCGATGGCGAGGACTTCGGACTGGAGGAGGAGTGGGGACCCCCTGAGCATTGTTGTTGTTGGGTCGGACTTGGAGGGCTTGCAAGATGGTTGCCTGGAATTGCTGGAATTCGGCACGGGTGATAGGTGCATTATCATCCCTCGGTGGTTGCCGACTAGTAGGGGAGCGGGGCCTTCTTCTATGGTGCTCAGGGGACTCTCTCTGTCTTCGGTGAGGAGGAGACCTCCTATGTTCTCGGCGATGAGGAGATCGCTCATTTGGACGTTGTTGGCGGGAGACTCCCTCTCGGGCCCGCCTTTCATCCAAACGGCGGCGAAGATCCTCTTCTTTATGCCGATTGTTGAGGGTGTTGTAGAGGTCATCGGAGGCCTGTGGATTGTGAGATGCCATGGAGTCGGTAGAGAGGTTGTGCACGGAGACGTGGTCATGTTGGAGAGGTTGTTTCTGAGGATTGGGACGGGAGCCCCCCGCACCGGCATTCTGAGGCCCAGTTTGACCGCGAGGGGGTTGAAGATTCTGAGGAGGTTGGTCCTGCTGCGGGGCCTGATCAGGTTGAGGAGAAGGTCCCGTTGGTTGGACGGTTTGGAGGGGGATCTGCTGTTGAGGAGGAGCAGGTCCACGGTTGGACCCTCTGGATCTCATTTTTCAGGGAGGCATGGCTGGAGATGATCTTAACCAATGGGAGAGGAAGGATCATTATTCGTGGATTCCCATAGACGGCGCCAATCTGTTACTGCTAAATCTGGTGTGGGGGAAACAAATAGAATTTGTGGATTCTTAGGAAAATCGAATAGTCAAACCTAGAACCTTTCCACCGGAGTTTGACCGTTGACTCCCGCCGTTCACCTGCAAAAAGTGTGAAACACCGGGGTTGATCCCGGCGACGCACCCTCCGACGCTCAAGTCAGTAATCAGAAAAAATTATGAAAGAGCGTAAACTGGCAAAAGATTGATTACCTCTTAATGGTGGTGGATGGGGGATATTTATAGTCGCCTCTGGGATCAGTTTAGGAATGAAATCCCTAATTTCCTGTGAAAGGATAGAGTGAATTAGGGCCGTTGATTCAATACAATCAGAAACCCTAATTCTATCCTGTTAGACCGGGTTTGTTGCTGGTTGGAACCCGCACCCAGTTAAGCTGGATCCATTCATGGGTTGTGGGGCCTTTTAGAAAAAAGACCCTGGACCCATTTCAGACCCGTTTGTAAGTGAAATTACCATTTTACCCCCAAGCTTTGAGATTCGCGCCTGATTTGGACAGTTCCGATTTAACCCCATTTTTAGCCATATCAGTCGGTCTTCACCAACGTGTTCACCATTTTGTCTACCTCGATTTTGTGTCGGCAAGGTGAAGACGGTTGTATTCCAAATTTGTGCAAGTCCAGAAAGTCGTCCGGATACATCCTTATAGATACGGGATCCTGGTGGTATAAGGTCTCGAAGCCACCCTCTAGCATATACTATATATGTTCAGGCTTCGAGCTCGTCAGGTAAACGAACTTCCCCTTTCTCCTCGGTGGTCGAGGAGCGTGATGAGTGTATTTTTTACACGATTTTTGTTACTCTTTTTACATATTACAACTGCAAGTTCTCGTTTATTTCTTTAAATCTTATCTTCTTTCAATTTATTTTTATTTATTTGTTTGTTTTTTAAGGAATGAAATGGATAAGTGTAAAATGTGGGTATTATGGTAAAATCAAGGAAGAAAATAAGAATAAATATTTCAGAATTCAAATTGATTCTATGTGAAGATTTCAAGAAAATTTGAGCACTCCAATGCATGCTTTTACAAATTGGTCATTCGAATAACCAATAAAAAGTATTCGGTCAACTAGGCGGTGGAATGAAATTTGTGATTTTTTTTAAATAAAGAAAGTGCGGGATTGAATTGTGAGTGGATAAGGATTAGTGTATAATTAGTGGAAAAATCTATAAGATTAATCTTAATCTTTGAGTTTTAACTAATTAACTATTTATATCCTTTTCCTATTTAAATGACAATCTTCTTCTCCCTAGAAAAAAAAAAAAAGAAAAAAGAAAAAAGAAAAGCCTGGACCTAATTTGCTGGATGAGAGGATCCCGATACCTTAATTTGCTAAAGGAAGCCCGAGAATTGATTTTTTGGAGAAATCATGAGACTTAATTGCATCATCAAGTAACAATGGCAAAACAAGTTCTTTCTTCTCTCTTCTTTTTATTTATTTATTATTGTTATGCATTCCAATAAGATGTTTATTTGTTGCAAATTTATCATGAACTAATTTTATTTTTCTAGGGCTTCGATGTAGCATGGTTTTGAAAACACAATTTGAATTTCATATTATTTTATTTATCTACTTTTCCATAGTTGTGTGTTTAATTTTTGTTATTAATTCTTGCAATTGTTATTATTTCACTTATTGAATCATAGGGGATGCCGAGAGGTAACTTGTGATTTAGAATTATAGAATTAAAACACCATTGACTGAGCAAAATTAGAGATAATTTACCGTGATTAATATGACCGTAGAGAAATCCATAGAACTTAATGAATCTTCAAACAATTAAATTCGCATAGAGATGTGATGAATTATTAGTTAGAGATATGTTTGGTGTTATTCAAAAGAAGTCATTGAATAATTAGGGGATTTTGGTCTACAATTTGGAAGAGTCGAATTTTGAGTATCATGAAATTATGAATTATGTGGGGTTAGCTAGGTAAAACCAAAGCCCTAGAGTTAGTTTTTCTATTAATAAACCGTTAAAATTTTAGATTTCATTATTTTTAATTAATTTAGTTTTTCATTTAGTTTAATTTAATTTAGTTGCATTTTTTAATATTTCCGATTCTCCAAGTAGTAAATAATATAGTGAATTGCGGTAGTCAATAAAATAATTAGTCCTTGTGGGTTCAACACTCTTTTCTTTTAAACTATATTACTTGTTGCGATTTGTGCGCTTGCAAATTATTACAACAAGTTTTTAGCATTGTTGTCGGGGACTAATTATTCTGTTATTGATATTGATAATAGCTAAATTGTTACTAATTTGTATTTCATTTTGCCTTTTAAGATTGTTTTGACTAGTTTTTCTTTTATTTATATTTCGGGACTTAGAAGTGTATCCCCCGATCTAAACCATTAGAGTCTACACTTTTTTATCCTGAGATTGAGAGATCTCTAAGTCAAATCAGAAAGAAGAAGCGAGAAGTCACCACATCCTCTTTATCTATGGTGAATGAAGAGAAAAATAAGGCTTTGACGGACTATGCTATGCCCCCTGTTAATGGAGCAACATCATGCATAAAGAAGCCGACTGTAGAATCTAACAATTTGTAGATTAAACCAGCAATCATTCAAATGATTCAACAGACTATTCAATTTGATGGACTATCGCACGAGGATCGTAATGTTCACATTTCGAACTTTTTCAAAATTTACGACACTTTCAAGCACAATGAAGTGTCCGACGATGCTATCCGTTTGAGACTTTTTCCTTTTTAACTTAGAGAAAATGCAAAGGCTTGGCTAAACTCTCTACCACCAGGTATCATCACTACTTAGGATGGATTAGCACAAAATTTTATGGCCAAGTATTTTCCACCGGTAAAGACAATGAAGCTAAGGAATGACATTACCACATTCACTCAAGAGTCTTTGTATGATGCGTGGGAGAGGTATAAAGATTTACTGAGAAAGTGTCCATCATGAACTTTCGAAATGGCTGCAAGTCCAAACATTTTATAACAGTTTGGGAGCTACAAATCGATCAATGGTGGATCCAGTAGTTGGAGGAGCTCTTATGAGCAAAACTCATGAAGCGGCCTATGAGCCTTTGGAGGAGATGGCGTCTAACAATTACAAATGGTCTTTGGTGATAGAAATGCTAAGAAAGGCGGCTGGAATTTTTTAGCTTGATCCTATTACAACATTGGCGATACAAATTGCTACTTTATCTAACCAACTAGGTAATATGAATGCTAATGCTATTCAAACTAATATTGTTTGTGATCATTGTGTAGAAAGTCACTCAAGTATGGATTGCCAAGTGGAAAATCTATTTGCTCAACCAAATTCCGAACAAGCAAACTATGTGTCCAACTTTCAACGATAAAACAATCCTTATTCAAACACAAATAATCCAGGAAAGAGATCACCCCAATTTTTCATGGAACAACAATCAAGGGGAAACTAGACGACCTCGAAATTTTCCACAACTAAAAAAAAAGTCAACACTTGAGGAGATATTCATGCAATACATGCAAAAGATAGATTTGGTGATCCAAAACAATGCGGCTTCAATTCGCAACCTTGAGGCTCATATTGGTCAGCTTTCAAATATTCTCATAGAAAAGCAAGCACTTTGCCCAGCAACATCATGAAAAATCCTAAGGAGCATGTCAAAACAATAGCACGGAGAAGCGATAGAACAATTAAGCAGTCACAAACAGAAACTGCCGAACAAAATGTGGCTAAAAAGTAAGATGCGTTCGAGTCAATTTTGGAGGAACAAATGCAGCAGGTGGTCAACCACCATGTTAATAACTCTAAGGAGATAAAAGGAGCTTCAAACCCCACAATTTCAGGGGATTTTATTTTTCAAATTAATTCTAAATCTCCTTATGATCCACCAATTCCTTTTCCACAAAGACTTCAAAAGAATAAGCTTAATCATCATTTCTCTAATTTTTAAATATTTTTAAGCAGTTGCATATTAATATTTCTCTTATTGAAGCTTTAGAACAAATGCTTAAATATGCTAAAAAATTGAAGGATATTTAATCAAACAAGTGAAAGTTGGAGGAGAAAGAGATGGTGATGCTAACCGAATAGAGCTGTACAATTTTACAAAAAAAGTTGCCTCATAAACTTAAAGATCCAGAGAGTTTTATATTTCCTTGTTCTATTGGAAATTCATATTTTGATAAAGCTTCGTGTGATTAGTGGAAACTTGGTCATGGAAACTTGGTCGTGGAGAAGCAAAACCCACTACAATTTCTTTACAACTGGCACAGATATATCAAGTACCCAAGAGAAGAAATTGATGATGTTTTGGGCATGCTAGACAAATTCATATTCCAAGTTGATTTCATTGTGTTGACAGGGAGGAAGATGAAGAAATTTCATTAATTATGGGGAGATCTTTTCTATCTACTGGGAGAACTTTAATTGATGTCCAACAAGGAAAACTTATTTTTGAGGGTTGGCGATGAGCATGTAACGTTTTCTATTTTTAAATTGATAGAGTTTCCTTCTGAAGTCCACTCATGTTTTCAAGTCAGCGAAATTGATCTAGCTGTGGACAAGACACATAGGGGGGGGGGGGAGTTGCAAAGTTACAGCTAGAAGTGTGTAACAAATTCAACAACTTCTGAATACGAGAATGAAGAAGTTTTGGAGTGTGTTCGGTATTTGGAAGCTACACCATCTATTCATCCTTCTTTTCAGCTAAAATTTAAAGATGTAGGGATGCCAAAGATGTCATCTTTAAGAAAAGAACCACCCAAACTCGAGCTTAAACCGCTGCCATCAAAGACATCATCCTCATACAAAGGTTTCCATCAATGGAGAATCCGGCAAGCAAAAGTTTTCCAACGATCTCTCCAATCCTAAGTGATAGTTTGGAGAACGTCCAGCTGAAAACTAAAAACTAAAAACTTAGTGCTTCTTTAGGGATTAAAGACAATGAACGCCACTCATCTAAAATTTCGACATGAATCGAGGAAGCAATTCTGAACTTTTCTCATTCTTTTTCCTTTTATTTTTCTTATTTTTCCATTGAGGACAATGTGATATTTAAGTTTGGGGGAAGGGGTATAAAATAAAATTTTAAATTATGTTTTTGCTACAAAAAAAAGGAACTTAATTAGGATTGACATTGCACTTTGGGGTTCTTTATTGTGCTAAGCATTACCTTTTAAAAAAAAATAGAATAGGCAATCTATATAATAAAACACAAGGAAATTCAAAAGAAAGCTATCAAGTGTCTCTCCTTAAATGGGAAGGAAATAAACGGTCCATATTTATGCTCACAAAAGACATTTTCCCACCCGTTACTATAGCTACAGTACCTGTTACTGTAGCTACATTAGCCACATTCAGATTTATACTTTATGTTGTGTGAAGTAGTTGATATTTGTTTGGGTTTTGAAATTAATTAACCTTTAGTCCCTACTTTTGATTAATTAAGAAAAGACTAATTAAAATCACACTAATCTTAATTAAGAAAAGCTTTAATTGTTGTGGTTTAATTAGTCTTTTCTTAATTAATTAAAATTTAGAGATTAAAAATTAATTCGTTTCAATCTAATTAAGCTTAATTAACTCATCCAAAATATTAGGGATTAAGCTTAAATAAAATTAATTAATCCCTAATTTTGGATTAATTTCATGTAAAACAAAAAATAAAAAAGTGTTTTAAATTACTTTCGCTACAGTATTACTACAACCAAAACAAAGCTAACATTAATCATTGCGACAGTAAACATATATTCAACCAAAGCTACTTTTAAGAAATCAAATCCAAGGAATTGCTTTCGCTACAATGCTTTTCCCTCTCTTCATTTTTTACAACCAACCAAATCACTCCTAGTTGTTTTAGTATGAAATTATTTTACGACATTCTAATTACTTTTTATAACTTATTGTGTAGTCACTAACCAGATGGTATTGCATATAAATGTTGACCTATATGATTTGTTAGTAAAATAGGATTGCATATATTTTACTGTTTACAGTGTTTTTCATATATTGCATTGTTCAAAAGACGTGCCATAGGCACGTGTCCATGGGTAAACCTAGTATCTTATAAAGCAAGATTAAGCATACCCCGTTTTTTAGGATTATATATTGAAGTACATCTTTCCTTGCAAAGTTGTGTGAGTCATGTGATTATGCATAAAAGAGGAGTGTGATATTTTTCTTGCAATATCCCCTTTGATCTAGTCCTAAACAGAGTTTAAGTAAATATAGTGATATTAAACAATTGAATAAATAAAGTTCTATATACTCCAATGATTTGAGTTGCTTAATAACTAGGGGTATTCTTCACCAATGTTTACTTTTACGTCAAACAACAACTTGAAATATGAGTATGCAAAAGCACATCACAAATATTTGCATTTTCGTCCAAAGGCGAGTGACAACTTAAAGACAAAAAAATTAAAAATTAAAAACTATAGTTTGCTACCTGCTTTGTAGTAATGAGAAGAAGTGATCGCAGATTGAGTTCTTACATGATTCAGTTGCGTTAATTGCATGATATATATGATTGGCTTTGGAATTATGCATGAATAATTGTACTGGAGAAAGTGAGTATGCTTAGTATTCCTTTATTTGCTATTGTTTATGTATTAAAATAAAGATTTGATGCTTGCATGAGAAGTCCTTTGGGTGCGATGAGTAAAGCCTAATTATGATTAATATCCTTCGATTTCTGGTCTTCCTTTTTGCTCGAGGACAAGCAAAATCTTAAGTTTGAGGATATTTGATGAGTGTAGTTTTTACATAATTTTTATTACTCTTTTTACGTATCACATCTGTAAGTTCTCGTTTATTTCTTTATATTTTATATTGTTTCAACTTATTTTATTTATTTTTTTATTTTTGAAGGAAATAGATGGATAAGTGCAAAATGTCGGCATTTTTGTAAAATCAAGGAATAAAACAAGGATAAAGATTTCAGAATTCAAATTGATTTTATGTGATGATTTCAAGAAAATTCGAGCACTACAATGCATATTTTTATAAATTGGCCCTTTGAAGAACCAATAAAAATATCCCGGTCAACTATGGGGTGGAATGAAATTTGTGGAGAAAATTTAAAAAACAAAGAAAGTGCCGGATTGAATTGTGAGTGGATAAGGATTAGTGGATAATTAATTGTAAAGTCTATAAGATTAATTTTAACCTTTGAGTTTTAACTAATTAACTATTTAAATATTATCCTTATCATATTTAAATGATAATAGAATTGATTTTTTTTGAAGAAATCCCGAGACTTAATTACGGCTTCAAGCAACAACAAAAAAACTAGATCTTTCTTCTCTCTTCCATTTTTCTATTATTATTATGCAATCAAATACAATGTTTTTTTGTTGTAAATTTATCATGAACTAATTTTATTTTTCTAAGGCTTTGATATAGTCTAGTTTGAAAACACACTTTGAATTTTATGTTATTTTATTCTTCTATTTTTTTATGGTTGTGTGTTTAATTTTTGTTATTAATACTTGCAATTGTCTGACACATTATTGTTTAGTTTATTGAATCATAAGGGATGCCGAGATATAACTTATGATTTATTATTATAGAATTAAAACATCATTGATTGAGCAAAATTAGAAATAATTTATCGCGATTAATGTGACCGTAAAAAAATTCATAAAACTTAATGAATCTACAAATAGTTAAATTCGCATAGAGATGTGACAAATTATTAGCTGTGGATATATTTGGTGTTATTCGAGAGAAGACATTGAATAATTAGTAGATTTTGGTCTACAACTTGAAACAGTAGAGTTTTGAGTTTCATGGAATTTTGATTTGTGTGGGATTAGTTAGGTGAAATCGAAATCCCTAAAGTTAGTTTTGCTATTAATAAACCCTAAAATTTTTAGATTTCGTTATTTTTAATTAGTTCAGTTTTTCCTCTGGTTTAATTTAATCTAGTTGTTGTTTTTATCAGATTTTTGATTATCCAAATATAAATAATATATTGAATTTTCATACTCCATAAAAAAATTAGTCCTTGTGGGTTCGACACCCTTTTCTTTTAAACTATACTACTCATTGTGATTTTGTGCGCTTGCAAATTATTACATCAGGGCGCGTGGAGGCAAGGGAGACGCCACGTTGTCAAGGGAACCCTTCTCACTCGTGGGAACCTCCTCAGCACCCTCTTCCAATTCCTCCTCCCCTTCCTCTTCCTCTTCGAGGGATTGGACTTCGACTGCCTCCGAGTTTTCACCCTCATCTACTCCTTCTTAGAAAGAAGACTCAGAAAATAAATCTTCCATATTGCCTACCGGGGTAGACCAAGAGGTGGACAGGAGAGGCACGGTCGTCGTGGCCGGAGGTGGAGGCAGAGGCACTAGACCAAAACCTTGAATTAGTTAAAAATACTTTACCAGGATTCTAGAGAGAGAAGGTGATCAGAAAGTTCTCCGAATGTTTGAAAGAGTTCTAGAGAGACAAGCTCTGTAAATAAGAGAGAGAAAGTAAAGGGAGAAATAAGAAGGTGATGGGAGATTTATAAGTGGGGGTGGGGGACTCCTCGATATCCACAATGATGACATGGAGGAACTATAGCCCTCCAATTCCATCCAACGGTTGTGAATGTAAAAAAACTGCTCGTTTTCAAAAAACAGTGGCGTAAGCCAACCCATGTGCAGCACACATGCGTATGCAGCTCAAAAGAAAGGAAAATTTTCCAAGATTTCATGTTTGGCAGGCTTGTCCCACTTTTCCAGGCCTCGTCCCTCGGCATGGATTTCGAGCCACCAGCGAAAAAATCCTCAACTTTTCTAAGCCTCATCCTTCGGCATGAACTTCGAGCCACGCATGAAAATTTCTCCAACTTCGCTATGCCACTTTCCTTGGCATGGACTTCGAGCCACGTGTGAAAAATTCTCCAACTTCGCTTGGCCTCGTCCCTCGGTGTGGACTTCGAGCTATGCGTTAAAACTCTCTAACTTCGCTAGGCCTCGTCCCTCGACATGGACTTCGAGCCACGCGTGAAAACTTTTCCAACTTCGCTAGGCCTCGTCCATTGCATGGACTTCGAGCTACGCTCAAAATATTCTCCACTTCGCTAGGCCTAATTCCTGGACATTGACTTCGAGAAACCCGCGATAAATTCTACAACTTCGGTAGGCCTCGTCCCTCGGTATAGACTTCAAGCCACACACGAAAAGTTATCCAACTTCATTAGGCCTCGTCACTTTGCACGAACTTCGAGAAAAAATGATCCAACCTCGCTGCCCCGTCCCTCCACACGCCGAGATCCTCAAGGTCAATGCTCGGTGTGGAATTCAAGCCCCCATGCAAAGAACTCTTGACCTCGCTGCCTCGTCCCTCGGCACGCAGCGGTCCTCGTGGGTTGGTGCTTGGCATGGACTTCAAGCCAGCCACAAATGACATGCAATACTAACCGCCAGATCTTCTTAAGATTCATGCCCTCTTTCAATTTTTTTTATTAATTTCCAAAAATAATTATAAATTCAAAAAATGAAATAATAATTTTGAAAAATAATTAAAATTTTGGAATAATTAATTAAAAATTCTAAAAAATAATTATAAATTCTGAAATTAATTTAAAATTTTCAAAAATGATTAATGTAGAAAGTTTAATTAAAAAATCAATTAATAATTATTAATTCGGGAAATTAATTAAAAATCTAAGATATAGTTAGAAATTTGGAGAATCAATGAAAATTTTGGGAAAATTACTTTGAAGCTCCGAAAGACGGTTATTGTCTTCTTTTCCTCCGAACGTCCACACAGGAGATAACTACTCCTCGAAGGCTATTATACCCAACCTCTAGGAATGGAGGGTTTATGATATGGTAAAAGCTCAGTTAATCAGAACCATATGATTCTTGCACGAATCTCGAGTCTCCTAAAGCCAAGACAGGATTCTTACAGCAGCTGCATGCCCATAATCAGTGCACCACCCGCAGGCCCACTACCTTGGATCAACCCACATGGAAGGATGACTTGCAACCCAATTAGGGGAGATTGATTAGTCAACCATAACTGGCAATCAAATCCCCATGTGGAAGATAATAACTGATTATATCCCTTGATTTGGGGGGTCTTCCAAATCAGTTATGAAATCTTCCCAATAACCGCCCCCTTCCTTTCCTATAAATACAGCCATTATCAGGTAATCAACATCTTCACCACTAAATTTAGTTTTTCATTTGTGGTTACTGACCTGATCTTCGAAGGGTCTCTTGCTAGGATCCATCCCGATGTTTCAAGCTATCCTTATAGGATTCTAGCAGCCGACAACCAGTGCAACCACCACCAGATCACAATCGACTAATATTTTTAATACAACTTTGCAGTGTCATCATCGCACTAATGGCACGAATGTGCGAAAAAGTACGATTCTGGCTAGTACTAGAGGGCCACGGGTAAATAGTATGTTTTTGGGTGTTTAAAGAATACATTTTTTTTGCATGCATTTAACAAAAAAAAAATTATTTATGCAGGGCGATACGAATGAAGGGAGCCAGTACAAGTGATCCAGGTTGGGGACCACGAACTCGGGGTGGACGACCCCCGAGTAGTACCTACTAGATTTCTACTAGCGGTGGTCGAGGTCGTGGAACAACACCTACACATATAACAATAATTGATGTATTCTTTAGTTTTGAGTTTGTACATAATAATGTTATAGATAAAATAACAACACTTTCATGTTGGTGTAGGTTCCATCTCCCTAGTGTACTGATGCTGGCCATTTGCCTTCATCTTCCGTTGCATGTGGAAGCCCATGTCCTTTAGACCCAACAATGCTAACAATGAAACATCAACACCGATCACAATCTGTGTGGACGGTGTATCCAAGGAGTTTTCATTCTGAATGCACGCTATGTTGGCCATGCACCCACATACACATGGATTGCTGGTGCAATTGGGTTTTATGGATGTAACCTCTGTTTCTTGTATTTGTATTTTCTGCTGTTTTTCATTTCACTGTACTCTTTTATCAATCCAAGACTCTGTATTTTGTTTCCAGTTCTAATAAAAATCATTTCTTTTATTCGACTCAATTTTTTGTGCCCAACCTATTTCAATTGCATTGTTCTTATCAGCTCTAATTTGCTATTCTTCATGGAGAATTAACCGATTCAATTCACCTAATTTATATAGCCTAATTATATTGATTTTTGACTCAATCTCATGTTGGATCCCACTCAAACCTACTATCCAATAACCCACAATCCAAAACCCTATACTATATAAACCTAATTAACCCCTAAACCTAGGTTAACCCTAATCCCCTATACTGTTGAAACCCTGTAGCCGCTAACCCCCTCCTTTACCTACTGTTCATCCTTCGTCTCCCCTATGTCCCCACTTCTTCGAATTCCCTAGCCTCCCGTCTTTTTGTTTCCCGGTGCTTGTCGCCGCGTCATCGCCTCCCCTTCACCCTCGCCTTCATCACCGTCACAGCCATCGTCTTCTTCATCCTCGACATTGCCGGTGCTATCGAACCCCCCTTCGCCATCGCCTTTAACCCATCACCTACACCATCTCATCCTTATCGCCATCATCTTCGCCTCTCTGTGAACCCCCACAACCACCGCAGATCCCCTAGCCGCTCATCGTCTTCGTCCAAGCCCCGAATGCCCGCCGCTTCGTCTCCCCTATTTTCGGAGCAGAAACAGAGTCGCTCTCACCGTCGCCCTTGCCGCTGCCATCGCTTCCCGACCGCAACGACATCGTCGCCACCCGCCGTCGTCACCTCGCCGCTGCCTCGCACCCTCTCCGCAGTCACCGAAGAATCTCCTGCACTCTCTCCCTCTATCGAAGTGAGGAAGGAGAAGAACAGTGGGTGGTTTTTGGCTGTTTGGTGTTTGGGTGTAGGAGATCCGATCTTGGCTGTTGGTGTTGTGTGGGGATCCGCTGTGGTGTGTTGCTGTTTTGCTGTTTGTGTGCTTCGTTGTTGTTCGCTGTTTTGCCATTGCACGTGTCTCGTCGTGCTTTAGTTCTCCGTTCTGGATTCTTATTCCGTTATTCTATTTATTCGAATCTACTAAATAGCAGGCAAGTATCTTCTTGTACAATTTATTGTTCTAGTACAAGCGTTTAATTGAAAATACTGCAAGTAGATCGTAAATGTGACTCCTCTTTGGCTCATCGTTTGTTGATCTTATTTTATTCTTTAGCAATTCCATGATATATATTTGTTCAAAACTTGTTGGACCCATTTTATCTCCTAATTATTCGAACACATGGAACTAAGAACCACATTGACTCGTAGATGTATTTTGCATGATGTATGTGTTGATCTTACCTTTCCTTGAGTTGAGAAACAATTGTGACTTGCTGATTTGATATCCATTACACCCTATTTGTATCACACTCTAATCTAGACTCATACTAGTCATTTATCATGCCACTTTTATATAAAAGAAATTCACATATGCTGTTATTCATGTCTTTGCTTGCTATTTCGACCCTGATAACAACAGAATCTGGACTTGAGTCCTGAATATGAAACTTATCTCCAGATGTCTAGTTTACTACCCTTTTGACGGAATTCTGAGTTATGGTTTGTGAGTTATCGCAGCTTTACTGCTGCTGTGTCTGTAATCGCAGATTCATAAAAACTGCTACATCACTTTGTTTTACAATTAATTTAACTACCTGTAAGATAACTACCCGTTTTATAATTAATTTAACTACCTGTAAGATAATGACTTAAATTTTTTCATGCTGATACTAGACACACTAAAGAACATTCTTTAATTTTTCTAAAATTAATTAATGAAGTTTCAAACCTGTTTTATATGTATAAACACAGTCTTACAAATTCTGGCTGAACACAATTCCTGTGTAGTTTGCTGTTTTGACACCTGGTGCTACAACTTTTATATGTCTTTTTTATATGCACTGGATTCGGTAGAGAGTCTAGTTTCTATACCTTCTGACGGATTCAGATTTGCAGTATTGTAGTGGCGGGAATCTCAGTTTTGGTGCAGCAACGTCATGCTGTCCAGATTTGGAGTTCTTGTCGTTCTTGATATTTTAATTTGTTTTGACACTCGAATATGGCTTATAATTATCTTAAACTTATTCCATGTTCTTGGTCATGTTTACTTGCCCTGTTTTGCACACTTTCATACCTGTCTTGATAATAGCCAGGATTTAAGGGAAAGACCATAGTAGTGGACAATATAGGTAAGTGTACTCGGAAGGGGGCCCGTGTTTTCCAGTACTTGGTTCATGAACTTGTTATATCTTAAGCGTATTCATGAACCCATTACTTGGTTCATGAACTTGTTGAATCCTTAGTGCATTCATGAACCCACTGTGTGGTTCTTGAACTTGTTAGTGCATTCATGAACTTGCACATGGTTCGTGAACTTGTTACATTATTTTTGTATTCATGAACCTTGCTTGCTTGATACTTGATGCCTGAGTACACCGCCCTATAAAATCTACCACTAGGCCTAAATGTAACTTGTTTGTAATTAGCAAACATGTGATAAATAGTTGGGGCGCATGAAGTGCTACCTAGATAGAATTAAACATTGGACTTAAAAATAACTTGTTACTTGTTCACACTTGACACCTGTCTTGCTTGATTCTTGTTACTCAATACTTGTTACTTGATGCTTAATACAATTACATGCTAACTTGTCACTTGTTCCACTACTAGTATTTGTTACTTGAGTTGTCTTACTTGCTAGCTAGTCTCTTGAACTTCACTACTTGTTGCATCCTTGTCAAATCATGTTGTATAATCCTGATTTCATATCTTATTTCATACTTTTCTTGCACTTATTTTCATACCCTTGCTTGTACTACTTGCGGCCCTAACTTGCACTAAGGACGTTTGTCTTTGTTTTCTCTATTTTTTCTTTTATATTTATATATACAGACTTTAGAGACGAGTTACCTGCTGAAATTGGTGAGCAAACATTCTAGGCTTTTCTTGGAAAAAAATTGCTATAATTATCTTGTATTTGAGTTTATTTCATTTGTTGCTACTTAAAACTTGTACCGGGCTTGTAGTCCCGAAGTTTTATCTTTTGATCTAGATCTGAAAATTATTTGGGATATTTATATTTTGTTTCAATTGTTTTTTGTTGATTAATAAATTATTCATGCCTGTGTGGTTGAATATATTTTTGCTATATTTCTTGTTATGATGCTGAGTCGATCCTACAGCTTATGAATGATGAAAATCATTCGCTGGGCTTTATCACGCACTCGTATTCCATATTCCTTTTGGAAAGCGGGGCATGACAATGGAATAGGGTTGATGGGGTCTATGAAGATCGATTGTGCTCTGCTTATAGCTCTACTCGAGAGTTGGCCACCAGAGACACATTCTTTCCATCAACCTGTAGGAAAAATGACCATCACACTTCAGGATGTTGCAGTCATCTCAGGTCTTCATGTTGATAGGCCTGGACATAACTTGGGGTATGGGCTTTGATAGAGAGTAGCTAGTCAGAGATTACGTTGATGTTGATCGAGGTGAGAAAACTTTTGTTGGCCAATCCATTAGGCTCTCACGGTTGAAGGAAATGTTCGACGACTTCCTAAACGATGATTCATTGGAGTTCCACATTGAGTGCTACACTAGGGCATACATAATGAAATTTTTTGGCAATGTTATCTTTCCAAACTCGTGTGGTGATACGGTGTTGCTGATGTTCCTGTACTTGATCGCCGACATTAGGAAAGCCGGCTAGTACAGTTGGGGTAGTGCGGCATTAGTTGCATTGTATAGGATTTTATGCGGTGAGGCCTTGAACGTGGTTTAGATGACGGGCCAATGGTAATACTACAGGTGTGTAGCTGGGAGTAGTTACATGTCGGTCGGCCCTGTATAAGGAAGCAATCACAGGGGTGGATGGAGGTCGCAAAGGACCAATCCATGTTGGCTCCCGTTGGTGTATAATGGGCTAAGGCACACACGTGGAATGATAACCCACGTGATGTGTTGACATATTACATTGACGAGCTCGATCAATTATAAGAGGAGTTCATAAAATGGGAGCCTTATACAGCCGAGCGACTAGAGAGACTCAACCTACCTGCACGATGACCCCGCAGCTATGGTTGATGAGATCACCACTCGTAAACTTTGGTTTTGTAGAGTTCTATTTTGCGGACCGGGTGCTTCGACAGTTCGGACTCTAGAAAGCATCCCGGTCGGACAATCGTATGACACCGCCCTACACAGTGTCAAGGGGATAGGTCGGTTGCTTGCTCATGATTGGGCAAAATTTTACCAAGTCCATTTCGGCACCTAGAATGAACACCGGTTTGAGCAGGTGCTAGAGCCAACTCTTCCATGTGATCAATCGTTACATCCTGCGTATATGACTTGGTATCAGAAGATGACATAGTTGTATAGTGCTCCTTCCCTACCTATACCAGCAAGGGTCCAGATACCGGTTCTGATGAGAAGATGGAACCAACTTCTGGGTATTCATCTTTGTAGCTCATGTATCAACCGAGGGCGTCGACATATAGATCCGTCATAAGAAATATTATTTGGCTCTTCATTTCTTATACCTATCTTTAAAAAAAATTACCCTTTGAATCACAATTATTATATCATAATTAAGTGTATAATACATTATAATTTGATGCAGATGGAAGACACATGGGATATTGCAAAGAAATGCGCTCGTGACTTGTCGAGCAATGTGACCGAAGCAATCAATTATTAAACCGTGCAGTTCACAATTAAATAAGTTTCTGAGGGAGCCAGAATGGATGCTCTGTTGACCGCTCCAGCGCGCCAAATGGGAAGACAGAAAAAGGTGGTTAGGAAACCCCCACGTCGCGAGCACATGCAAAGGAGCAATTGCCGTAAGAAGAGCCAGAAGAAGATGTGGGTGCCGAGCCAGAAGAAGAAGATCCACAATGTCAACAAGAACAATAGCAAGAAATTGATGAGCATATCCCCATCTCCCAGTTAATACAATTATCACCTTTAAGATCACATTGGAAGAAGAAGAAGAAGAAGAAGAAGAAGAAGAAGTTGTATACTCTAGGTTGATTGTATTATATATGTTACTTTTTTTTAATGTATATATTGTGATATATCAAGTTTAAATTTTGCTTTGTGTAAAAGATTGAAGAACATGGTGCATCTCGTGATTAGTTGTAGTTGATGTTTGATGTTTTAGATTAGTTTGATGTGTTAGAGTAGTTTATGCTCAGTTGTGGTTTGAGTAAAATTTGTTTTGGTTAGATTAGTTATATGTTTGATTGAAGAAGCATTGGATATTATGTTTGAGTTGTGTTTTGGTTGAAAATGATTCAGTTATATTGGGTTTATGTCTTGCATACGATGTTGGATAAGAAGAAGATAAGACGATGGAGGGATTGAGACGATTGGAAACTGAGTGGAGGCGAGAAACAGTCAGTGGCAGCAACAACAGAAGTTACGGTCGACCGCAACTCATGTACGGTCGACCGACCTAGGCGCGAAGTCTTCCAGAGAAGAGGACAGTCGACTGGCTTGTTGGTGCGGTCGACCGTTTGCGGCGCTGATGGGTTTCTGGCTTGAGTCTGGTAGATTCGTGAAAGGCCCAACTTGCTCTTCAAGTTAGATTCGTGAGAGGCTGACTACTGCTCCTATTTTGGTTTTGCCTAGAGCAGGTGTTGAGTACGATGTCTACAGCGATGCTTCACATCATGGGTTTGGTTGTGTCTTAATGCAAGAAGGAAAAGTGATCGCTTATGGGTCTAGGCAACTACGACCACATGAGAAGAATTATCCGACTCATGATCTGGAGTTGGCTGCGATTATTTTTTCCTTGAAGCAATGGAGACACTACGTGTATGGTGAGAAATTGAACATGTACACGGACCACAAGAGCTTGAAGTACATCTATCAGCAGAAAGATCTGAATCTTAGGCAAAGGAGATGGCTGGAAGTACTTAAGGACATTCGTCCGAAAATTGAGTACCATCCTGGGAAGGCTAATGTTGTTGCTGATGCTTTTAGCCGCAAGAGTAGTCTGGCTAGTTTGATCACAACTCAGAGGCAGCTGGCAGAGGAGTTGGATCGGGCTGGTATTGAAGTTGTTCTGCAAGGATTAGGATCATCTTTAGCTCAGTTGAGGCTTCAACCAACGTTGAACGAAAGGATTATTGTCAGAAGGAAGATGCAAAGATTCAGAAGATGAAGGAGCAGGTCGGTGTTGGCAGGTTGTCCGAGTTTCAGATCAGGGATGAGGTGCTGTGGTTTGGAGAGAGGCTGTGTATTCTGGATCTGTCGGACTCGAAAGAAAGTATTCTTCAGGAGGCACATGCTACTCTTTTGTCTGTACATCCTGGGAATACCAAGATGTATAAGGACATTAAGCATCATTTCTGGTGGTCAGGTCTGAAGCAGGATGTGGCTGAGTTCGTGGCAAGGTGTGAGATCTGTTAGCAGGTCAAAGCCGAGAATCAGAAACCCGGAGGTCTATTGCAACCATTACCTATTCCGGAATGGAAGTGGGATAACATCAGTATAGATTTCATCACGGTTTTGCCCAAGAGTTCTAAGGGCAATGATGCAATTTGGGTCATAGTCGATCGACTAACCAAGTCCGCTCACTTCTTGGCGATGAAACTCACTTCGTCGATGGACAGATTGGCTAAGTTGTATGTTGGTGAGATCGTCAGACTTCATGGTATTCTGTTAACCATTGTGTCTGATCGGGATGTGCGGTTTACTTCGCATTTCTGGAGGAGTCTTCAGACAGCTTTGGGTACCAAGACAGATTTCAGCACTGCTTTTCATCCTCAGACCGATGGGCAGACCGAGAGAGTCAACCGTATTCTTGAGGATATTCTTCGGTGTTGTGTACTAGACTTTGGAGGCAGTTGGGAAAGGCACTTGGCTCTAGTAGAGTTTGCAAACAATAACAGTTTTCAGACTAGTATTGGGATGGCACCGTACAAAGCTTTGTATGGCAGGAAATGCAGAACACCTATTTGTTGGTTCGAAGTTGGAGAGCGGCAGATGTTTGGACCTGAGATTGTGCAGCAGACCTCCGAAAAGATCGATCTGATCAGGAAGAGGTTGGTGGATGCTCAGAGTAGGCAGAAGAGCTATGCAGACAATCGGAGGAGGGACCTTGAGTTTGAGGTTGGTGACTTTGTCTTTCTGAAAGTTTCACCTAGCAAAGGCGTGCTTCGCTTCGGCAGAGGTGGAAAGTTGACCTCGAGGTTCATAGGCCCATACAAGATATTGAAGCAGATTGGGAAAGCTGCTTATCGGTTAGAGTTGCCAGAAGATTTGTCTCAGGTACACAATGTCATCCATGTGTCTATGCTGAGAGGTTACATTCCAGATCCTAGTCACCATTTGCCTGAAGTGCCGGAAGGTTTGCAGTTGGATCTGAGTTACATTGAGCTTTCGGTTGAGATTGTCGATCGTCGGAAGAAAGTCTTGAGGAACAAGACGATACTGATGGTCAAAGTAGTCTGGAGAAACCAGTTGGTTGAAGAGGCTACTTGGGGATTTGAGGAGAGGATGATGAAGGATCATCCTGAGCTCTTTGTGTGATTTGTATCTTCTTTTCTTTCTTTTCTTATCTCTTTGTTGTATTCTTGTTTTCTCACTCTTTAAGTGTAGTTCCGGGGATGGAACTATTCTAAGGAGGGAGTGTTGTACCACCCTAGATTTGATTTATGAGATTTTTATGACTTTACGAGTTTTGCATGTATGATTTCATTTGTATAATTTTTCGTATAAAATATTTTTATAGTATTCGTTCTCCCTTATTTTTTCCAAAAATTATTTTCTTTTAAAGCCTAATTAAAATCTAAAGCCCAAATTGTCTTTTTAGCCCACTTTATTAACTAATTATTTTAATTATTTAAACTCATGGTTAAATTGGCCCATTAGTGAGCCCATTTAATTTATTTCTCTTTTAAAATAATTAACTTGTATTGTAGACTCTTGTCATGAACAAATAAATTTTTATGCACTTGTACACTTGTAAGGAGGGGATACTAGTTGACACGTGCAAGCACTAGGGTGTGCATTGCACACCTTTACACTAGGCCGGATTGTGATGGAGGGATGTGGAAGAGATGGAAGTGGTGGAGAGGTGGTTGTGCATCATGGGTAGTTTTTATAACTCCCTAGTTCATCTAAACCATTGATCTTTAACCATTTGATCACATCCTAGCCCTACATTCACCCCAAAAAATTGTATAAATACCCCTCCCTATACTCTTCATTCTCACACTTAGAATTTTTTAAAGTAAAGAATAGAAAGAAAAAAAGAGAAGTATTTTGAGTGCGACAAAAGATTGAGGAGTTGTGAGATTGTGTGCTATTTTGTTCTTCATCCAAGGAGGAGGCCGGACTACACTAGGGGGCAAGGCTCGGTTTGCGACATCATTAGGAGGAGAAGCTTTTTGGTGGCTTGATTTAGGAGGAGACGGCTTTGCTCGATCGTTGTAGGAGATCATTAGAAGTTTGTTTGTTTTTCTCTCCATCAAAGGTGGGTGATTCTCTTACACTTCTAACTAGGTTCATGCTAGAGTATGGTTGATGCATTTGAAAAGAGACATAGTTATTCGAGCCATATGTTATAAGAATAAGACAAATCAGAATGCTTGATTGTGTGTGAAAAGAAAGATAATTAGTTGCAAATTTTGATAGTTAGTTTAATTTTGACATTTCTACCATGCTTTAATTGATGATTTGTGCTATACCAAGGAGACATGATTGTATGCTTAATTGGATTGAAATGTTAATCATGCTTAGTGGTGAATTTGCTATCTCAATGGTTAAAAATAAGAAAAAAGGAATTTTTGTTACTGAAATAATTAAGTAATATTAATAGTCATAATAAGAAGGTAACACAAGAAGTTTGAATGCCAATTTACAAAAGAAACGACTTTGGTTGTACCTATTTCAAATTGTAGACAAATTTGTAGTCAAATAGAAAAAGTAATGTTTTTATGTCAAAAATCAAGATTTAATTTACTAATATGTTAGAAATGTATAAAAGTTATGTTCTGGAATTTTTGAAAGAAAATGGAGAAGAAATGAAATAAAAATTAGTTTTTTTTATATATAAAAGTTCAATGAACCGAAACTAAGATCAAACCCCCTAAAAACCCAATTCATATCAGTTGGCCACTTAGCCTAATTGGTTAGTGTAACGGCCCGAATCCCAAATACACTGAATTTGAGATGTTCTACAGGATCTTTTCGCTTCCTTTAGCACAATTTTACAAGGAAATTTGAACTTTTCACTTTACATCAGAGTTTACATGATTACATTACACTTTACATTGCACAGCGGAAGTAAACTTTACAACAATGAAACAAATGTACAACAACATTGAATAATCTTTAAGCATTTGTTCCTCTTTAATCTGTATCAAGCCATTTACCTGCATATAAGACTGTGGGTACGTCAGTTTATTCAACCGACAATCATTATACACGACCATCCTCTCTATGCCGAAAATAGTATAACTTATTTTCCATATTTAGCAAACACAAACTTGTCACATATCAAACTAAAGGGACTACCCTATTGATGTCGTGTTGTGATTGTGCACTTAGTCCTTAATGCATTTATTTATATTACATGACACTAATGCACATTTATTCGGATTCTATGCATCCCATACTACATAGGTCCGAGGGCAAGCCCTTAATCGTTCTTCATCTTTGTAGGTTCAATCCCTCGCCATGACTTAATCTACTACTGTAATTACGGTAGGTATCATAGATGATCTATGAGTACAAGCACGTGTACAGAAAATCCTGGAGGGGAATCCCACGTCATGTCACGACGCATCGTGAAGACAGCCTGTGGCAATTCAGCCTCACTTCATGGCACACGATCCTCTTGCAGTCACCAAACATCCCACAAGCGTCGCCACCGGGACGATAATTCTGGAGTAGTGCCCACGCCATGTCTTGACGCATCAAGCAAGCAGCCTGTGGATCACTCTCACACCGCCAATCCGATGGCCCTCATACTCGTGTTTTTCTCCTACTTTCATCACGTCTCCACTATGTACTAATCCTTAGTTTTTATCAAAATCATGAACAAAAATCAAAGCTCTAGAGTTAGTCTCTCCACTAAACCGGACTTATTCATTCATTCAAACACGACCAACCTTGGTCTTTCTTTTCAATTTTCATTTCATTTATTTCCAAATGTCGGGGAAGACTTAGCTACTCTTTTTGTTTCAATTTTCAATTCACAATTTCCAAATCGAGCATTTCCAACTCATAAATTCCCATATTGAGTCATCATACTCAAAAGTATTTCTCTTTTCAAATCATGATTTCTAATTCGTTCAAATAGTCCATAACTATACATGAATTTTAATTATTCACCATGTAACTCATGATATGTTACTTTCACATTGAAATTCACATCACTAACGAATATTCACATTTCATATTTTTCACACTATTCTCAAATGAGAATAATTTGCATCACATCACACAATATAATTTCTTTTTGCCACATTAATTCTCTAATCCTTCATTTCAAGTCATTTTTGCAAGATATAATTTCACAACAATAAAAATATAGAACCATAGTTCTATTTACACATTTTATTCTCAAATCATGTTTTATTTCATGCAAATAATCCCCAAATTATTTTTCTTAAGTCCTACATATTTTTAGAAGAATAGTCATAATTTTTTCCTAATTTTTTGATCATCAAAACATCCAAAAAAACATTTTTTTATAACTGCCGAGCCCCAGATTCGAACCCAGCACCACAGAGAAGACAGCCGAAGGCACAGGCCACTAGGGCGCTTGTGCCAGCAGTATAGATAGGCGCTGAGAGTATTAAATACTCTCGGCCGCCGATCTTATACGTTTAAAAGAAAGAAACAAAAGTATGGTGCCACAGAGATTCGAACCAGCAACCTTAGGCCGAAAGGCACTGTAGCGATCATAGCCATCCCGACCGCTTGAGCTACGCGCTCAAGTTGTCACTAGCTTAATTCAAATTTCATTTAACCCATACTCTTTGTTATTTAGAACATATCGACGTTCGTCAAAATTTCATTTCACATTGTTCTTACTAACACACTGTAAAAATTCCAGATTAATCGTTTTCCATCATGAATTTTATTCCAGTATATGAAAATAATTTTCTTAAATAATTAAACATATTTTTCTCAATAATTAACACATTTCTACCATACAATTTGGTTAATGTGATATACTACTACTAATACATTCTTTTTCGACATTATAATTTCATTAATCTCTACACCAATTCTCTACTCTTATTCATTTTCCAAACATAAAAATTACATCTCAATTTATTCGTTACAATGCCATACAAAGTTTCCAATTTAGCACATAAAAGTGACATAGTCGATATACTAATTTTTTGCACATAATTTTTCATGCTACTAACAAAGGTTTCTTCACACAATTTATAACCATATTCGTATGGCGCACAATCTTGAATTTTACTAATAGCAACACACATAATTTGCATATCAACAATTCAATCAATTAGAGGTCATCTTTTCAATTAAATGTGCATTCTTATTAATCATTTTCATGCATCATTTTGCTAATTAAATCTAGCATGCATTCCTATGTTAGATATAGGGAAAATTTGCCCACCTTATTGAAGAAAGATACAATTAACAACCTCCTAGACGAATGTCCTTGCAACACGAGTGCTCCTCCTCCTTGAAGCGCGCACACGAGCCTCCAAGCACACCTCACCGAGAGCTCCTTGATGGTAGCCGGCCTCTCCTTCTTCTAGTTGATGCAAGCACAACTCCCACACACAACTCAATCTTTTAACTCACAAAATCACTACTAGATAACATAATTTAGACTATAGGTTTGGAGGGATTAATAAGCACAATAATAACTAGCCATGGGGGGGGGGGGGGTATTTATACTAAAAATCAAAGAGAATGGATGGCTAGGATCAAGTAGTTGGTTATAAGATGGAGGGCTAGGATGAAAGTAGGAGTTGCATTAACTACCCACAACCAAGTAACCACCACACCATGATTTCCATTAAAATTTTGATTTTCCCTCCAAAAGAAGCAATCCGGCCTACTTGGGGAAGTGCATTTGCACGTGTACGTGCAATGCACGTGTATGCCACTTGGTCGAAAAATTGTACATTAAATTTTTGTATAAAAATAAAATAGTCTTTAAATTGTATTCTACATGGCAAGTTGTATAAAAATAGTTCATGGGCTTTAGTTTATGGGCCAAAATAATTATTATACAATTAATAAATTAAATTAACTTTGGGCTTTTAAAAAGAAAAGGCTTTTTGTCTAATTAAAAGAAGGCTTTTGTATAAAATAATTAAAAGCACATATTAAAATATCTTTACTCATCTTGATGAAAATATTTACCAAAAATATTGCACGTGCACACTACGTGCAAAATAAATAATTTTTTATTAAATGAAAAATCAGGGCATTACAACACTCCCTCCTTAGAATAGTTCCGTCCCCGGAACTACAGTCAAGAGTGAGAAACAAAAATACAATACTCACAACAAAAAAGTTACAAAGATACAAATCAAGCAAAGAGCTCAGGATAGTCCTTCAACATCCTCTCCTCGGACTCCCAAGTAGCCTCTTCAACCAAATGGTTCCTCCAGACTACTTTGACCATCGGTATCGTCTTATTCCTCAAGACTTTCTCTCGATGATCAACAATCTCGACAGGAGACTCGATGTAATTCAGATCCAATTGCAAACCTTCCGACACTTCAGGCAAATGATGACTCGGATCTAGAATATAACCTCTCAGCATAGACACATGAAAGACATTGTGCACCTGAGATAACTCTTCCGGTAACTCAAGCCGGTAAGAAGTTTTTCCGATCCTTTTCAATATCTTGTACGGGCCTATAAACCTCGGGGCTAACTTCCCGCCTTTGCCAAAACGAACTACACCTTTACTGGGCAATACTTTCAGAAAGACGAAGTCACCAACCTCAAACTCAATGTCCCTTCTCCGGTTGTCTGCATAGCTTTTCTGCCTGCTCTGAGCTTCTACCAACCTTTTTCTAATCAGAACAATCTTCTCAGAGGTTTGCTGCACAAGCTCAGGACCAAACAACTGACGCTCCCCAACTTCAAACCATCAAACAGGTATTCTGCACTTCCTGCCACACAAAGCTTAGTACGGCGCCATCCCAATGCTAGCCTGAAAACTGTTGTTGTAAGCAAACTCTACCAAAGGTAAATGCCTTTCCCAATTGCCTCCAAAATTTAGTATACAACACCGAAGCATATCCTCAAAAATACGGTTGACTCTCTCGGTCTGCCATCGGTTGCGGATGAAAAGCAGTGCTGAAATCTGTCTTGGTACCCAAAGTTGTCTGAAGACTCCTCCAGAAATGTGAAGTAAACCACGCATCTCGATCAGACACAATAGTTGACGGAACACCATGAAGTTGGACAATCTCGCCAACATACAACTCAGCTAACTTGTCCATCGAAGCAGTGAGTTTCATCGCCAAAAAGTGAGCGGACTTGGTCAGTCAATCGACTATAACCCAAATCGCATCATTGCCTTTAGGACTCTTAGGCAATCCCGTAATGAAATCCATACTGATGTTATCCCACTTCCATTCCGGAATAGGTAACGGTTGTAATAGACCTCCGGGTCTCTGATTTTCAGCTTTGACTTGCTGACAAACCTCACACTTCGCCACAAATTCAGCCACATCCCGCTTCAAACCTGACCACCAGAAATGCTGTTTGATGTCTTTGTACATCTTAGTACTCCCAGGATGTACCGACAAAAGAGTAGCATGCGCCTCCTGAAGAATACTCTCTTTCAGGTCTGCCTAATTTGGAACACACAGTCTATCTCCGAACCACAACACTTCATCCCTGATTTGAAATCCGGGCAACCTGCCAGCACCAACCTGCTCCTTCATCTCCAAAATATCAGCATCAACCTCCCGACTTGTAATGATCCTTGCATTCAAAGTAGGCTGAAGCCTCAACTGAGCTAAAGATGCTCCCAACCCTTGCAAGACAACTTCAATACCTGCTCGGTCCAATTCCTCAATCAGATGCTTCTGAGTCGTAATCAAACTAGCTAAACTGCTCTTGCGACTAAGTGCATCAGCAACAACATTAGCCTTCCCAGGATGATACTTGATCTCAGGTCGCATGTCCTCAAGCACTTCCAACCATCTCCGCTGCCTCAGATTCAGATCCCTCTGCTGATATATATACTTCAAGCTCTTGTGGTCCGTGTACATGTTCAATTTCTCACCGTACATATAGTGCCTCCATTGCTTCAGGGCAAAGATAATCGCAGCCAACTCCAGATCATGAGTCGGGTAATTCTTCTCATGCGGTCGTAGTTGCCTAGACCCATATGCGATTACTCTTGCTTCTTGCATTAAGACACAACCAAGCCCACGATGTGAAGCATCGCTATAAACATCATACTCAACACCTGCTCTAGGCAAAGCCAAAATAGGTGCAGTAGTCAGCTTCTCTTTCAACTCTTGAAAAGCTTGCCTCACATTGCTCAGTCCACTTGAAGGTCACATTCTTCTTGGTCAGTCCAGTAAGCGGCACGGCTATCTGGGCATAACCTTGAATGAATCTCCTGTAGTATCCAGTCATTCCAAGAAAACTTCTGACTTCCTTCACTGTAGTAGGCCTAGCCCAATCTTTCACTGCCACTATCTTCTGAGGGTCAGTTGCCACTCCCTCCTTAGAAATGATGTGACCTAGGAATGCCACTTTAGATTTCCAGAAATCACACTTGGATAACTTGGCATACAACTTCTGCTCTTCCAGCTTCTTCAAAACTGCTGCCAGATGATCGGTGTGCTCCTCTTTTGACTTGGAGTACACGAGGATATCGTCAATAAACACCACGACGAAAGAATCAATGAACGGCCTCAGAACTCTGTTCATCAAATCCATGAAGATTGCGGGTGCATTCGTCACTCCAAATGGCATAACTAAGAATTCGTAATGCCCATGTCGAGTTCTAAATACAGTTTTGTGCACATCTTCAGCTTTCACTCGAACCTGGTGATATCCTGATCGAAGATCTATTTTGGAGAAAACAGCTGCTCCTTGTAGACGATCGAACAAATCATCAATTCGAGGAATAGGATACTTATTCTGAACAGTGACCTTATTCAGCTCTCGGTAATCGATACACATTCTCATCGACCCATCCTTCTTCTTTACCAAAAGCACAGGTGCTCCCCAAGGTGACGCACTAGGTTGAATAAAGCCTTCTCCAACAGTTCCTCATCTACCGTTTCACCTCATCCTGTTCCACTGGAGCCATCCTATATGGTGCCTTAGAAATGGGTGCACTTTCCGGTTGAACAGTGATGCTGAACTGTACATCACGATGCGGGGGTAACCAAGGAAAATCATCCAAGAACACAGTCGGATAGTCCCGAACCACAGGAATCTCTTGCACTTCCACAGGAGTCTCTTCCTTGCGGATAGCTGCCACCAGCCTAGAACACTTCTTCTTCTCTTGGAAAGTGACTTCAGGTCCACCTGGAGCCTTCACTGTTACCGTCTTGGTCTTACACTCGATGCTTGCACTGTACACCGACATCCAATCAATGCCAATGATAACATCGACTCCGAAGATAGTCAGCTCGATCAGATCAATCCCAAAGATTCGATCTCCAATCACAATCTCGCAATCAGCATAATACTGATCAGTGGTTAAAGTTTCCCCTGATGGAGTAGTTACTGCCAAGATCTTGCCTGGAAAAATCTTCGGTTCAACTCCCAACACTTTAGCAAATTTAGGAGACACAAAAGTATGAGTGGATCCAGTATCGAACAACACAACAGCTTTCATTCCATTAAGATAAAGTTCTCCTGTTACATAATACACACTCATTACATAACAGTTCACTAAACAGCGGGAAAAAGAAATGACAAAAACCTCTAAACACCAGCCCTCGTACCAGTGATGACATGATCTACTTCATCAGCATCAGCTTCCGTCAAGGCAAATACTCGCCCTGGTTGGTACGGTCTCTTTCCAGTCTGCTGCGTTGGTACATTGCGATCACCATTCCGTGGTTTGAGACATTGAGATCGGTAATGTCCCGTTTCACCACAGTTGTAGCAAGTTACCGCAGGAGGTCTCACCACATTGTTCCCAGGTCCTCCAGCGACACTAATAGCATTCGCCCCTGTCGGTTTGAAGCTTTGTGCAGATGGTTGCCCCTTGAAACTCCCATAATTGGTGGGCCTCTTTCCAGACTGCCAGTTGTTCCTCCGGTTTTGAACAACATGAAACTGTTCCATATCTGCTTCAGTGGCTGCTGCTCTCTTGACCAACTTGTCAAATCTCCTGATACCAAGAGGTATCATCCAGGACCTCAAGCTTGGCCTCAATCCATGCTCAAACTTACAAGCCTTCTTAGCCTCATCCATCACTAGTTCCGGAGCATACCTAGAGAGCTGAGTAAACTTGGTCTCATACTCTCTCACTGACATGCTACCTTGCTGTAGTGATAGAAACCCCATAGCCTTCTTCTCTTGAACATCGAAGGGGAAATAGTGACTGCGGAATTCTTCCAGAAATTCCTCCCAGCCAAGCACTATGCCTCCCATTGTCCTCTTCATCGACTGCCACCAAACAGCCGCATCCTTCTCCAGTTGCAGAATTGCCAACTTCACCTTACTGCCTTCAGGGGTCTCCAACACTTCAAAGATTGTCTCTACTTGACGAATCTAGTTGTCAGCTTGAGGGTCTGACTTCCCTTCGAATACATGTGGTTTCATTCGTTTGAACGATTCCACCAGTTTAATCGCTTCGAGCACCGGATTCACAGGTCCCCTTCCTTGGTTCTGATTCATAACCACGGCGTTGAGCGTCTGATAGACCCTCACAAGTTCCGTTTCCAGATCCAGACCTTCCCCGTTTCTAGCTCCTCTTCTAGACATATTCTGATACAAAAGATCCATTAAATTCGAAGTATAAGACAAGAATTTTAAATCAACTTGCATTTCATTGAATTCCAAACTTTATATATTCGAATTGAAAAACATTTCTTGACATTAGAATGAAAATAGTAGAAGCTACAACAGTCTAACTCCTACGGTTCCTCTTCGCTTCTCGAAGTTCTCCCTGTAGTTCATCAACTTCATCCTTCAGCACATCTGTCAAATTCTTTCTCTTCTCGAGTTCCCATATACGATGACTAAGAACTGAAAAGTCGTCCTTGCGCTTTGCCAGCTGAGCCCCCAATAATCCGACTCTCTCTCGCAGTGTTTCTACCTGCCTCTGAAGAGAAGTCACAAGACTATTCGGAATGGGTTCTTCTTCTTCGTCAGAAGAAGAGTCATCAGATGAATCCGGAGGTGGGGTGATCTCTCAGGATTCAGGCCATTCTTCTCCGTCAGAATCTGCTTGCCCTGGATAGTACTCGTCCTCGAAATCTGCCTGTCCAGGATGGTACTCTTCCTCGATGATATGCCAGTCGTCGTCTCCAGCAGGGTCGAAGTGGTCAGCCATCTTAGAAAATAGGGAGGAAGAAGCATAAGTCATAGAGCAACACAAATGTAAGTCACTTACATTTAAATCTCTAGACTCAAACACACACTCTAATGTCCACTTCTAGGGTGTCGTTCCTTATAAATTTGTACAAGTGTGGAAGCGTGGCTCTGATACCACTCTGTAACGCCCAGAATCCCAAATACACTGAATTCGAGATGTTCTACAGGATCTTTTCGCTTCCTTTACAACAATTTTACAAGGAAATTTGAACTTTTCACTTTACATCAGAGTTTACATGATTACATTACACTTTACATTGCACAGCGGAAGTAAACTTTACAACAATGAAACAACTGTACAACAACATTGAATAATCTTTAAGCATTTGTTCCTCTTTAATCTGTATCAAGCCATTTACCTGCATATAAGACTGTGGGTACGTCAGTTTATTCAACCGACGATCATTATACACGGCCATCCTCTCTATGCCGGAAATAGTATAACTTATTTTCCATATTTAGCAAACACAAACTTGACACATATCAAACTAAAGGGACTACCCTATTGATGTCGTGTTGTGATTGTGCACTTAGTCCTTAATGCATTTATTTATATTACATGACACTAATGCACACTTGTTCGGATTCTATGCATCCCATACTACATAGGTCCGAGGGCAAGCCCTTAATCGTTCTTCATCTTTGTAGGGTTCAATCCCTCGCCATGACTTAATCTACTACTGTAATTACGGTAGGTATCTTAGATGATCTATGAGTACAAGCACGTGTACAGAAAATCCTGGAGGGGAATCCCACGTCATGTCACGACGCATCGTGAAGACAGCCTGTGGCAATTCAGCCTCACTTCATGGCACACGATCCTCTTGTAGTCAACAAACATCCCACAAGCGTCACCACCGGGATGATAATTCTGGAGTAGTGCCCATGCCATGTCTTGACGCATCAAGCAGGCAGCCTGTGGATCACTCTCACACCGCCAATCCGATGGCCCTCATACTCGTGTTTTTCTCCTACTTTCATCGCGTCTCCACTATGTACTAATCCTTAGTTTTTATCAAAATCATGAACAAAAATCAAAGCTCGAGAGTTAGCCTCTCCACTAAACTGGACTTATTCATTCATTCAAACACGACCAACCTTGGTCTTTCTTTTCAATTTTCATTTCATTTATTTCCAAATGCCGGGGGAGACTTAGCTACTCTTTTTGTTTCAATTTTCAATTCACAATTTCCAAATCAAGCATTTCCAACTCATAAATTCCCATGTTGAGTCATCATACTCAAAAGTATTTCTCTTTTCAAATCATGATTTCTAATTCGTTCAAATAGTCCATAACTATACATGAATTTTAATTATTCATCATGTAACTCATGAAATGTTACTTTCACATTGAAATTCACATCACTAACGAATATTCACATTTCATATTTTTCACACTATTCTCAAATGAGAGTAATTTGCATCACATCACACAATATAATTTCTTTTTGTCACATTAATTCTCTAATCCTTCATTTCAAGTCATTTTTGCAAGATATAATTTCACAACAATAAAAATATAGAACCATAGTTCTATTTACACATTTTATTCTCAAATCATGTTTTATTTCATGCAAATAATCCCCAAATTATTTTTCTTAAGTTCTACATATTTTTAGAAGAATAGTCATAATTTTTTCCTAATTTTTTGATCATCAAAACATCCAAAAAAATATTTTTTTATAACTGTCGAGCCCCAGATTCGAACCCAGCACCACAGAGAAGACAGCCGAAGGCACAGGCCACTAGGCCGCTTGCGCCAGCAGTATAGATAGGCGCTGAGAGTATTAAATACTCTCGGCCGCTGATCTTATACGTTTAAAAGAAAGAAACAAAAGTATGGTGCCACAGAGATTCGAACCAGCAACCTTAGGCCGAAAGGCACTGTAGCGATCATAGCCATCCCGACCGCTTGAGCTACGCGCTCAAGTTGTCACTAGCTTAATTCAAATTTCATTTAACCCATACTCTCTGTTATTTAGAACATTTCGACGTTCGTCAAAATTTCATTTCACATTGTTCTTACTAACACACTGTAAAAATTCCAGATTAATCGTTTTCCATCATGAATTTTATTCCAGTATATGAAAATAATTTTCTTAAATAATTAAACATATTTTTCTCAATAATTAACACATTTCTACCATACAATTTGGTTAATGTGATATACTACTACTAATACATTCTTTTTCGACATTATAATTTCATTAATCTCTACACCAATTTTCTACTCTTATTCATTTTCCAAACATAAAAATTACATCTCAATTTATTCGTTACAACGCCATACAAAGTTTTCAATTTAGCACATAAAAGTGACATAGTCGATATACTAATTTTTTGTACATAATTTTTCATGCTACTAACAAAGGTTTCTTCACACAATTTATAACCATATTCGTATTGTGCACAATCTTGAATTTTACTAATAGCAACACACATAATTTGCATATCAACAATTCAATCAATTAGAGATCATCTTTTCAATTAAATGTGCAGTCTTATTAATCATTTTCATGCATCATTTTGCTAATTAAATCTAGCATGCATTCCTATGTTAGAAATAGGGAAAATTTGCCCACCTTATTGAAGAAAGATACAATTAACAACCTCCTAGACGAATGTCCTTGCAACACGAGTGCTCCTCCTCCTTGAAGCGCGCACACGAGCCTCCAACCACACCTCACCGAGAGCTCCTTGATGGTAGCCGGCCTCTCCTTATTCTAGTTGATGCAAGCACAACTCCCACACACAACTCAATCTTTTAACTCACAAAATCACTACTAGATAACATAATTTAGACTATAGGTTTGGAGGGATTAATAAGCACAATAATAACTAGCCCGGGGGGGGGGGGGGGGGGGGGGGGGGCGGGGGGGGGGGGGAGTATTTATACTAAAAATCAAAGAGAATGGATGGCTAGGATCAAGTAGTTGGTTATAAGATGGAGGGCTAGGATGAAAGTAGGAGTTGCATTAACTACCCACAACCAAGTAACCACCACACCATGATTTTCATTAAAATTTTGATTTTCCCTCCAAAAGAAGCAATCCGGCCTACTTGGGGAAGTGCATTTGCACGTGTACGTGCAATGCACGTGTATGCCACTTGGTCCAAAAATTGTACATTAAATTTTTGTATAGAAATAAAATAGTCTTTAAATTGTATTCTACATGACAAGTTGTATAAAAATAGTTCATGGGCTTTAGTTTATGGGCCAAAATAATTATTATACAATTAATAAATTAAATTAACTTTGGGCTTTTAAGAAGAAAAGGCTTTTTGTCTAATTAAAAGAAGGCTTTTGTATAAAATAATTAAAAGTACATATTAAAATATCTTTACTCATCTTGATGAAAATATTTACCAAAAATATTGCACGTGCACACTACGTGCAAAATAAATAATTTTTCATTAAATGAAAAATCAGGGCATCACAACACTCCCTCCTTAGAATAGTTCCGTCCCCAGAACTACAGTCAAGAGTGAGAAACAAAAATACAATACTCACAACAAAAAAGATACAAAGATACAAATCAAGCAAAGAGCTCAGGATAGTCCTTCAACATCCTCTCCTCGGACTCCCAAGTAGCCTCTTCAACCAAATGGTTCCTCCAGACTACTTTGACCATCGGTATCGTCTTATTCCTCAAGAATTGATTTTGTTCATGATTCAAATAACTAAGGACTAGATACATAGTGAAAACGTGATGAAAATAAGAGAAAAACATGAGTATGAGGGCCTCGGAGCTACGGTGTGAGAGTATTCACAGGCTGTCTTCACGATGCATCGTGACATGACGTGGATATGTCTCCAGGAGTCCGTACTGCAGGCAACGCTCATGGGGTGTTTGGTGACTGCGGGTGGTGTCATGTCCTATGACGGAGGCTGAATTGTCCATAGGTTATTCACGATGCATCGTGACATGAAAAATAATTGTACACTATTTTGACTTCATGAAAAATAATTGTACACTTTAAAATTTCGGGGGAAAAATCCTATAATTGTTATAAAAATATGTAGACTTCATAAAAAATAATTGTACACTATTTCGACTTGATTTAAATAGCATGAGAGGAAAAATTGAGTAGAACCTTGTAAAAATCGATATTTTGCACAAGTACAAGTATAAAAGTGACTTTTGAGTTATACTAAATTTATAAAAGGAGATTTTGTGTAAAAAAGAACTTGAAGTGTGTTTCATTATGAATTTTGTTATTATTTTGGGTAATGTGTGCTTTGAAAAGTAAATGAGAAATATGATTTTAATATTTGGAGAAAAAGAAATATTAGTTCGGAAACTAAGACTTGTTGTGGTTGAATGAGAATGTTATGAATTGAATTGGAACATTGAATTATTGGAAAGAATGGAAATCATGTTAATTGTGAAAAAGAACTATATGAGTATGAGAACTCAAATATTGTGATTATGAATTGAAATTGAGAACTATAGTGTAGCTAAGCCTCATACCGGCATCGAAAAGAAATATGTTGAAATGAGATTTGAAATGAAACGACCAAGATTTGGGTCATGTGATATAAATGGTTGAGACCGGTATAGTGGAAGGGCTAACTCTAGAGAATTGATTTTGTTCATGATTCAAATAACTGAGGACTAGATACATAGTGAAAACGTGATGAAAATAAGAGAAAACATGAGTATGAGGGCCTCGGAGTTACGGTGTGAGAGTATTCATAGGTTGTCTTCACAATGCGTCATGACATGACGTGGATATGTTTCCAGGAGTCCGTACCGCAGGCGACACTAGTGGGGTGTTTGGTGACTGCAGGGTGGTGTCATGTCCCATGACGGAGGCTGAATTGTTCATAGGTTCTTCACGATGCATCGTGACATGACGTGGGATTCCCCTCCAGGCTGTCTGGACATGAGCTCGTACTCATTGAACATCTAGGATACTTATCATAGTTACTGAAGTAGTTTAAGTCATGACGAGGGATTGAACCCTACAAGATGAAGAACGGTTAAGGGCTTGCCCTCAGACCTATGTAGTATGGGATGCATAGAATTTGAACAAGTGCGCATTAGTGTCATGTAATATACATAACTGCATTAAGGACTAAGTGCACCGCACTACACGACATCTATAGGATAGCCCCTTGTAGTTCTGTTTGTGATCAAGTTTGTGATTGTTTAAGTATTTGAGAATCGTTATACTGTTTTCGGCATAAAGAGGATAGCCGTGTATAATATTTCGTCGGTTGTAAGCAACTGACACGTCCATAGTTTCTATGCAGGATAAAGTGGTTAACAAGAATAAAGAATGCATGCTGATTAAAGAATGATTCAAGCGTTATACATTCCAATTTATGTAAATTGTTATAATTTTGCTTCTGCTGTAAATATGTAATGTAATTGTAATTTCTGATGTAACAAAAGTTCTTTATTTCCTTGTAAAATTGTACGAAAGAATTGTAAAGATTCTGTGGAACTTTGAATTCAGTTGTATTTTGGAATTCGGAGTGTTACACGTGGTGAGAATTGTAGGTCTTGAGGAAATCCGAGGGGGTGTAACGGTCCATTAAGAGCCTTAAATGACTCTTAACTCTTCCGCACAACTCATTCACTGAGTCCTCTTATTCTTGTATCTTTGTAGTTGAATAATATCTCGGTTCTTCATCTCCCGGATTAAGGCGAAAGTCCCAACCGGAACAATTCTTGTGTGTTTTGTATGATTTGTGCGATCTAATTTTGCTTGGTTATTTGTGTTGATTGTGTCAAAGACTCAACAAGATCCTCAAATTCCTAACAAGTGGTATCAGAGCAATCAGGTTCGTGTGTTATTCGAGTTCCTTGGAGATGGCAGATCAAAAGACGAAGATCAAGCAGCTTGACGGTAAGATCAACTTCAATCTATGGAAGGTGGACATGTATGATGTTTTTGTTCAGAAGGACTTGCACCTTACCCTAGAAGAGAAGAAGCCAACCGACGTGAAGCAGGAGAAGTGGGATGAGATTTGTTTGAAGGCCTTGAGTTTAATCCGGTTACAATTGGCAAACGAAGTCAAGTGTAATATTCTTGAGGAGAAAAGTACGACAAGTCTATAGGCGAGACTCAAATCTGACTACTCGGGGTTGTCATTGCTAGATCGGATGTATTGGAAGAGGAAGCTGTTTAGGTTCTCAATGAAGGAAGGTACCCATCTTCAAGATCATATTGTGGAGTTCAATAAGGTAATAATTGAACTAAAGGCGATTAACATTGATGATCTTAACGAAGAGGATAAAGCTTTCAACTTGATTTATTCACTGCCAACTTCTTATGATAACTTGATAACTACCATGCTACATTGGAAATCAGCCAAGGAGACACTTACTGTAACCGGGGTGATTAAGGGTCTGAAGGAAGATGAACTAAGAAAGGAGACTCATAAAGGAAGGTCTATTTCTTTAGGGTGTTTTGTGGCGAATGGTAATACTTAAATTGGAAGGGATGCGGCACACAAGGGTAAGATTTGTTACCATTAATATAGAGGAGTTGGACATTACAAGAGAGACTGTCACAAGTGGTTGAGTCAGAAGAGTGCTACTAAAGAAGGGGAACAAGCCTATATAGTCAGCGCAACTGAGTCGGATAATAGTGACGATTATTGTCTTCTTGTTTTAAGTTCTTCAGATGTGGATTCAAGTTGGTATATTGATTCGGGAAGTTTTTCTCATATTTGCTCTGAGAGAGAGATGTTTTCTACTTACAAGTCATCAATAGGCCGTAGTGTGAGAACGAGGAGTGGTGAGATTTGTGAAGTAGTGGGTGAGGGAACAGTCGAATTGGAGACGCCAGATGGTAAAGGGTTCACACTAAAGGAGGTCATGCATATTCCTTCGATATAACAGAATCTTATATCCTTGGGTACTCTTGATGCTCGTAGTTGTAGGTACACATCTCGAGGTGGAGTTTTGACAGTTTGAGAGAGTCGTCCTAAGGTAATGAAGGGTAAGAGGGGGATTGGGCAGAGTCAGCACAACCTCTACCAGCTTTGTGGGAGCAGGAAAACTCGGCCCAGTGTTTGGAAGCCCGTTGTTCCTCAAGCATCATCTAGTAAGTCGTCACTAGAATTACCGATGCGAGACTGCAACGTTCGAATACCGTTGGAAGGTGGAGTGAGCCTTGGTGTAGGTGGAGTTCATGTGGAGGGTGGCACCTCCATGATTACATCTATAGGGGTGTGCCCTTGAGGGGGGCATACAGCTGGAGGAAAACAGGTGGAGGTTTGTTCAATTAGCAGAAGAAGCCATAGAAACATGTTGCTTACAAAGCGGAGAAGAAAGGTCTAGAAGAGTTTTAAATCACACAGGTATGGATTCATGCGTATGAAATCCATGGTGGAGATTGTTGGGTTTATGTCTTGCATACGATGTTGGATAAGAAGACGATAAGACGATGGAGGGATCGAGACGATTGAAAACGGAGTGGAGGCGAGAAACAGTCAGTGGCAGCAACAGTAGAAGTTGCGGTCGATCGCAACTCATGTGCGGTAACCGACCCCTGCGTGAAGTCTTCCAAAGAAAAGGACAGTCGACCGGCTTGTTGGTGCAGTCCACCATTCGCGGAGCTGATGGGTTTCGGGCTTGAGTCTGGCAGATTCGCGAATGGCCCAGCTTACTCTTCAGTTAGATTGTGTGGCTCCTATTATAGGGTTATCTCTTCTATACTATCCAATGGCTATTGTAACAGGATATCAACTTAGAGTTTGTCTCTAGATCTATATATAAACAATTGTAACGGCTCATAGATACATATGATTCTATTGAGTGCCGAATGGAATAAGAGAGTACTTCATAGAGAATGGTGAGAGAGTTTCTCCATTGTAAGCAGCATCAAGTTCCAATAGGCTTGCGAGAGGGTCATGGTGAGAATTGTAATATTCATGTATCTTCTCTAGTTGAATAATATCTCGGTTCTTCCTCCCTCGGATTAAGGCGAAAACCCCAACCGGGACAATTCTTGTGTGCTTTTTGTGATTTGTGCGATCTAGTTTTGCTTGGTGGTTTGTGTTGATTGTGTCAAAGACTCAACAAGATCCTCAAATTCCTAACAAGTTATATATGTGGGATAGAGGCAACCACTTATGAATGTGTGACGTATATGTTTGAACTCGTTGCCGCTGTTTTTTTTTTTTTTTTTTTTGGTAAACAGGGAAACATTTGAGATTTGAAATTTTCATGTTGATTTTTACAATGAGGCCGCTGTCCTTTAATCTAGGCCACAGTTGAGGACTACATCCTCTATTTAATCAATTTTTTACTCAACCTTTGCTTTCTGTGATTCTCTGTCTCGAATATTTCATTCACAGTCGCTATTGGATACTACGACTTATGCTACATATAGGCCACAAAATGAGATAGAAGACCCATTTCAAAAATAAGTTACATTATAGGCCGCTATTTGGAACAGTGGCATGTGTATATCTAAGGCTGCAGTTCCCAACTGCGACATCTCTTTAATCAATTTTCTTGCTCAACTGCGTGTAATCTTTTGAGATTTGGGTTTCGGAGTTTCAGAGTTGGAGGAGAGAGAATTGGAAGAGATGACGTGAAGGAAAAAAAGAGAAGGCCTAGATTTTTAAGTGTTATTTTTTAATGAGCCATAAAATATGTCGCAGTAGCCAACTGCAGCCTCAGTATAAAAGAGGCTGCAGTGGGGGACTGCGGCCTCTATTATATCTAAGCCCCAGTTGACTAATATGGCCTAAGTTTAACACATTTTAACTTAACAATTTTTGTTTAAGTGTCGAAGTCCCTCTGCCCCAAATATGAAATGGACGAAGGTTGTAGTTGTGAATAGCAGCCTCGAAAGAAAGAAAAAAAATTGAAGAAGCTGCGCTGCAGTCGAGACCTGCAGCCTCACAATCGAAGAGGCCGCAGTCCCCAACTGCGGCCTATGCTGACGTGTCTAAAAGTGGTTCATCCATAGAATTAGTTTGGGAAGTAGTTTGGGGAAAAATTTTGAATCATTGTCATTGCTAACATTAGATTTCTGATTCCGTGCGCTGAGCAGATCTACTACTCTACCTCAGATTCTAGTTTGTGCTTATACATGGTAGTCAAATTTGCACCTTTCAAGAGACTATCCACTGTAAAGGGATTTCAATCTTTTGTAGGTGGAAGTTTTACCTCCATTATGAGAATTTTCCTGATTCGGCAAGAAGGTAAAATGTGATTCATTTCAGCACAATTCCATCCAGCTCACTACAGTAATAAGATCACAATAGGGAGGTTCAACGTACCAGTTAAGAGGAAGGGATTAATAAGATAACAAAGTTGGATTGAAAGATAAAATTCGATAAGGGTATGAGTGTATAACAATAAGAAATCGGCTTAAATTTATTGAATTTTTATCTGAAGATGACTAATTTATCAGTAAATACTAACTACTCAATAGTTTGCGGTTTTTTATTACTAAATACCCCAACCCGAAATTATTTAGTACTTTGCTTCTATGCGAGTCTCATATAATACCGAAGAAGTGGCGAAATATAGTCAACCAACGTCATACGATTTAAACGAAAAACCCCAAATCATGTTTGGTCAATTTATATCTGTGTCAACTGTCTTTATATATTGATCGTGCTTCAGTTTGTTATCCAATTTTAACACGACCAAGAATAATCCTTGCATTGATCTGTTTAGGCATGACTAGGAAACACAAAAATGTACGCAAATGCAAATACTTAACTCGCTATATGAACTTTGTTTTTTAGACACATATCTCAGTTGCAAACCAACTATTCAGTATTGTCCATTTCTATATATTTTCTACACCTATTATAGTTAAATGATCGTATATAAAGAAATTCTTACATAATTTTTGAAATCCTGCTTACGCTAGACGTTGGATACTCTTACTAGCTCCAAAGGTAATAATATGGCTAAAAGTGGGATTAAATCGGAACCGTTCAAATTGGGCACGAATCTTAAAGTTCACAGGGGCAAAATGGTAATTTCACCTATAGACAGGTCTGAAATGAGAACCGGGTCTCTTCTCTTGGGCCCGATAACCCGTGAACGGATCTATTCAACTGAGAACGGGTCCCAGCCCGTTGAGAGGCAATCCAGGAAGATATGAAGAGATCCTCATCCGCCCTTATCCTGGGGAAGTGGGTCTAACCACTTCTATCCAGTTACACCGGGGAGTAGGGATTCGTTCTTATCTCGAAGTAGATCCCCACGGCGACTATAAATACCCCCTACCTCCTACCGTTACAAGGTGATCACTCTTTGCCTACCTAAAGCTTCTTTTGATATTCTTTTTCTGAGTATTGACAAGAGCGTCGGAGGGTACGTCGCCGGGATCCATCCCGGTGTTTCGTACTTCGTGCAGGTCAGCGGCAGCACCAAGGAGTCAGCCTAACAGCAGTGGAAGATGTCAGATTTGATCCATTCGAGTTCTCACGAATCCACAAATTCATCTGATTGCTCCCACACCGAATTCAGCGGCAACAGATTGGCACTGTCTGTGGGAACATTCGAATAGCTATCCGACCCTCCTCCCTCAACAAAAGCCACTCCTCGCCATGCCTCCGAAGAAGGAAAAGTCTGCGACCTTTAAACGTCGAACAACCTCCAATCTCCCTTCGCCACCGGAGGGTCTCCCTCCGCCCGTCCAACCGGCCTCGCAGCTCGAACAGCCTATTCCACAATCCGATCAGCAGCCTCTAGGGCCCCAGGTGGTCGTAGGGGAACCCTATCGACGAAGCCGTCAGAAGCAACCCATGCACCAGGTCCACATCTCCATGCACAACCTTTCCACAGATTCCATGGCCTCCCATAGCCCCCCAACTCTGAGAGATCTGCGGGAGGTTCTCAATAACCGGCAGAATGATCCGGATCTTCGAACCCGCTTGGATGAAAGGCCGACTCGTGAAGGGAACCCTCGCCAGGAGCATCAGAGGGACCGGTCCCCCCGTAAGACAGATCGCCAAGGGTCTAACTCTCCCCGGAGACGGAAAGAGTCGCCCCAACATCGCCAGAGAAGAAGCCGCTCCCCGGCTGGCTGCCCTGCATCTCGATGCCGCCCCTAGGAGGCGGTCCTTCGGGCGCTCAACGCCACCCCCATCAATGCCCAACGGGCTCCCAGTCCTCGACCAGCTCCCAGCCATCGATGCCCATCTCCTGATCATTGCCACCGCTTTCCAAGTCCTCGGTCGGCTCTGAGCCATCGCCGTCGCTCTCGCAGTCCTCAGCCGACTCTGAGCCATCACCATCGTTCTATCAGTCCACAACCTACTCAAAGCCATCACCTCCGCAGCCCCTGCCCTCCTCTACGTGAGGACGAGTCTCGGGGCTCAGCGAGGCACAACCGAAGGGAGGACTCGATCTACTTCCATCTCCACGAGATGGAGATCTGCCTTGGCCAACTAGACAAAGATGAAAAACAACGGGCGAGGTACCTCCGCCCGAGCAAGCCCCATTTCTCCCGCACTATCCTGGAGGCACCCGTTCCTAAGAACTCCAAGCCTCCACACTTCAAGTCCTACACGGGGGAGTGGGAACCCACTGATCACATCGAGAATTTCAAAACTCTCATGATGATCCATCATGCCTCCGACGCCCTTCAATGCAAGACCTTCCCGGCCACACTCAAGGGGCCGGCTCGAGAGTGGTATTCCAGACTTGCTCCGGCATCCATCTTCTCCTTCGACCAGTTCAAAGGCCTCTTCCTCACACATTGCGTGAGCAGGCGTCGCTCCGAGAAGACGAGCACCTCATTGCTCTTCCTCAGCCAAAAGAAGGGCAAACGACTGAGGGATTACGTCAAGCGGTTCACCACGGAAGCCAGGTTCATCATCTTCCTGAATTAGTCAGTAGCTTCGGCTGCTTTCCAATCCAATGTCATCAACCCTGATCTTAGGGCATCCCTGGCCAAGAAGCCTCCTCGGGACTTCTCCGAGCTCCTCCTCAGGAGCGAGAAGTATATCCGAGCGGAAGAGGCTCTCAATCGCCTCACTCTGGAGGGGTCATTTTCCAGGAACAAACGGAAGACCACTGAGGAAGAAGGAGCTAAGAAGCTCCAAAAAGACAACCGAGGTCAACGATGCCCTCTCCCCTGCTTCGAAAAGTTCACTCCGCTTAATGCGAGTGTCTCCGCCATCTTGATGGAAATTGGGAATGAGGGTATTCTACCGTCACCTCCAAAGATGAATACCCCCGGGAAGAAGAGAAACCGGGATAAGTGGTGCCACTTCCACAGGGACCACGGGCACGATACAGACGATTGTCGGGCCCTGAAGGACGAGATCGAGGCCCTCATTCGGAATGGGCAGCTCGCTAGGTTCGTAAGGAGGGACAGGGCCGATCTGCCTCCACCCCCCAGAGGGGTTAACAGGCGAGCAAAATAGCATGCGGAGACCTCGGATGTCGAAGCAGAGGCCATCCTACATCTCATACATAGAGGCCCAAAGGAGGGGAGATTCCAACTCCTCCCGAAAAGCCTTCGTTCGGGAAGTCAATGTTGTGCAGAGCCATCCCCCTCCGAAGGGCCTAGGGGTCCCTTTCGCGTTCTCCAATAGAGACTTGGATGGCATCCGCACGCCCCATTGCGACACCCTCGTTATTAATCTCCGAATGGCCAACTTCGATGTGCGTCGGGTCTTGGTCGACAATGGCAACTCAGTTAATATCATTTTCTTGGAGGCGTTCAAGGGCCTCCAGTTGTCGAGAGATCGGCTCAAGCCCACGGACTGCACTCTTCATGGATTCACTGGGGTGCCAGTGACGATCGAGGGAGTTATAACACTCGACGTGACTGCTGGCAAAACCCCGGTCACTCGTACAGAGCCGATGGACTTCATGGTGGTGGATGTGAAAGCTGCCTATAATGTTATCCTGGGTCGACCAGGTCTGGCCGCACTCCAGGCTATCCCTTCGGCCTATCACATGAAGATGAAGTTCCCCACCCCCGCAGGAGTGGGAGAAGTGAGAGAAAGCCAGGAGGCGGTTTTCAAGTGCTACATGTCCTCGATGGGAGGCCCAGTTCTCTCCCTAGAAGCCCTTAAACTCCCACAAAAAAGTAGCCAGACTATCTCCGAGCCGGTGGACGAGTTGGAGAAAGTGGCCTTCTCTGACGAAGATGCCACCAAGACCTTCAGGATCAGCAAGGACTTTTCCTCCTCCATTAAGAAAGACATCTCCTAATGCATAAGGGAGAACTGCGATCTCTTTGCTTGGATCATGGTGGATATGTCAGGGATCTCAGAGGAGCTCATAATGTACCACCTTAGAGTCGCCCCGGGAGTCAAGCCCGTCCACTAGAAGCGGCGTAAGTTCGCTCCTGAGCGCCAACAGGCGATCAAGGAAAGGGTTGAAAAGCTCCTGAACGCCCGATTAATCCAGGAGGTGAACTACCCCGAATGGCTATTCAATGTGGTGATGGTTAAGAAAGCCAACGGGAGCTGGAGGATATGCATTGATTTTACCGACCTCAACAAGGCGTGCCCGAAGGATCCATTTTCCCTTCCAAGCATTGATGATCGATGCAACCTCCGGACACGAGCTCCTCAACTTTATGGATGCCTTCTCGGGGCACAATCAGATCCGGATGTTCCCTCCCGACATCCCAAAGACCTCGTTCGTGACAGATAAGGGCTTGTATTGCTACCGGGTCATGCAGTTTGGCTGGAAGAATGCGGGAGCTACATACCAGTACCTCGTGAATAGGGTCTTCCGAGACTAGATTGACCAGAACATGGAAGTCTATGTAGACGACATGTTGGTCAAGAGCATCCGAGGGCAGAAGCATGTCCTCGACCTCCAGGAAGCATTCGGGGTGTTGAGAAGGCACAACATGAGGTTGAATCCAAGAAAGTGTGCGTTCGGAGTCTCATCCGAAAAGTTCTTAGGGTTCATGGTCAGCCAGAGGGGCATAGAGGCCAACCCTGAGAAGATCCAGGCCATTCTCAAAATGGCTCCCCCTCTAGTGTTAAAGATGTACAGAGACTCACTGGGCACCTTGCGGCAATCAGGAGTTTCCTCTCCAAGTCCAGGGAGAAGTGCCTCCCGTTCTTCAAGGCCCTCAGGGGGGCTAAAGACTTTGAATGGGGGCAACAGCAATAAGAGTCCTTTGACCAGCTCAAGGTGTATTTAGCTAACCCCCCACTCTTGAGCAAGCCAAGGCCCGGGGAGGTCCTCTACTTATACCTCGCCGCTTCGGAGCAGACCCTCAGCGCAGTCCAGGTAAGAGAAGAGGATAGGACGCAGAGGCCTATCTACTACATGAGTAAGGTCCTTTGGGACGCTGAACTCCGTTACCCGAAGCTAGAGAAGATGGCTCTTGCCTTGGTTATGGCGGCCCAAAAGCTCCACCCCTACTTTCAATCTCATTCGGTGGTCATTCTTACTGACCAACCGCTCAAACAGGTTGTCCACAAGCCCAAGACCTCCGAGCGCCTTATGAAGTGGTCCATCGAGCTAAGCCAACATGACATCAGCTACCAACCCAGAACTGCTATCAAGGCCCAAGCTCTAGCAGAATTCATTGTGGAGAGCACCATTCCCGACCCCTGCGAGTCGGCTGCCGACCCCCTGGTCTGGACTGTTTATGTTGATGGATCCTCCTGCACCAACGAAAATGGGGCTAGTGTCAACTTGACCGGCCCAAACGCTTTCGTCCTGCAATACTCCCTCCGCCTAAACTTCCCTGCATCGAACAACGAGGCCGAGTATGAGGCCCTCATAGCGGGACTCGGCATGGCCCGCAAAGTAGGGGTCAAGCGTATCCAGGTCTTCAGTGATTCGCAACTGGTCGTGAATCAGATGTCCGGGGAGTATGAAGCAAGAGATGAGCACATAGCCAAGTACTTGGCGAAGGCAAAGGGACTATTGGCCTTATTTGAAGATGCTCGACTCCAGCGGGTTCCCCGGGAGAAAAATGCACATGCCGACGCCCTCTCAAGGTTCGCCTCCTCCTCCCTCCAGGGTTTGGAGCAAACCGTACTGATAGCGGTACTCCTGAGACCGAGTATTGAGGAAGACGGCTTAGAGCCAATGGAGACTATGCCCCTCACACTTGGGGAAAATTAGATGAAGCCCTCACTCGAGTACCTTAGAGATGGAGTTCTTCTAGAAGATCCAAAAGAAGCGAGAAGGATCAGGACCAAAGCAGAGCGGTACACACTTCTTGATGGAGTCATGTACAAACGCTCCTGCACTCAGATTGACGGCCGACCCTACCTGAGGTGTCTCTCCCCCGAGGAAGCGCACTATGCCCTGAAGGAGGCCCATGACGATATGTGTGGTTAGCACTTGGGAGGAAGATCCCTAGCCCGTAAACTCTTAAATTACGGCTACTTCTGGCCCACACTCCTAAGTGACTCCGAAGAGTACGTTCGCCAATGCGACTCCTGCTAGAGATTCTCTCCGATCCGTCGCATACCGCAAGCCGAACTCTCCTCCTTGGCAAGTCCAATCCCTTTTGCAATGTGGGGGATGGACTTGCTCGGACCCTTCCCTCTAGTGCCGGGCCAGCTGAAGTTCTTGGTGTGGCGATAGACTACTTCTCCAAGTGGATCGAGACCAAACCCCTTGCAACGATTATCGAGCATAAGGTCCAGAAGTTCTTTTGGAAGAACATTGTTTGCCGATTCGGTGTACCCCGTATCCTTGTAACCGACAACGGGACTCAATTTGCAGGAGCAACATTTCACAACTTCTGTGCCGACCTCGGCATCCAACAGCGGTTCTCCTCGGTAGCCCACCCTCAATCCAATGGCCAAGCGGAGAATGCTAATCGACAAATACTCTCTGGCCTAAAGAAGAGGCTCGATAAAGACACCAAGGGGTTGTGGGTCGAACAACTTCCCAACGTGCTTTGGAACTATCGCACCACCAAGAGAACTCTAACAGGGAGTCCCCATTCAATCTCACATATGGTTCCGAAACCCTCATCCCCTTAGAGGTGGGCCTACCTTCACCCCGACTGATAGCCTACCGTGAAGAACAGAATGCGAACCAGCTTCGCAATAGTCTGGACCTCATCGATATGGTCCGCGAAAGAGCTTCCATCCGACAGGAGACGTACCGACGTAGAATCACTCAGTCCTACAACAAAAAAGTCTGACAGCTAATCTAAAAAAGGGTGACCTGGTACTCCGGAAGATGTCGATCTCCATCCCGAGCAAAAAGGGCAAGCTAGCACCCAATTGGGTAGGTCCGTATAGGGTCTCCAGAGTTATTTGCTCAGGCGCGTATCAACTCGAAGACCCGGTGGGCAGGTGAATACCGAGGACATAGAACGCAGAACACTTGATGAAGTACCAAGAGGGTGTCTGAACACCGCTCCAAGCAACTTCCCCAAGAGTGCTCCGTAAAACATGTCAAAGTTTTTTTGTATTTGCCTTATCAAAATGTAAGGGCGGCTCGCAACTTAGAAGCGACCACCTAATTGTTTTCAATAAAAGCAATCTACCCCTGCAAGTTCTCTAATTTCGAGTATTCTAATTGTACTACTTTGACGCTTACAAAAAAAAACATTAAAACGACACGCTCGGAGTCCAACACTTGGTTCGATTCCGCTTCAACTACTTGCTTTTAAGCGAGTACAAGGTGGTTCACCATTCGGAATTGCTCCCACAGCTGTTGATATTCTTTAAATGACACGCTTGGAGTCCAATACTTAGTTCGATTCCGCTTTAACTACCCGCTCTTAAGCGAGTACGAAGTTGTTCGCCATTCGGAATTGCTCCTACAACTGTTGACATTCCCTAAATGACAAGGTCGGAGTCCAACAATTGGTTCGATTCCACTTCAACTACCCGCTCTTAAGCGAGTACGAAGTTGTTCGCCATTCGGAATTGCTCCTACAGCTGTTGACATTCCCTAAACGACAAGCTTGGAGTCCAACAATTGGTTCGATTCCGCTTCAACTACTTGCTTTAAAGCGAGTACGAAGTGGTTCACCATTCGGAACTGCTTCCACAGCTGTTGGCATTCTATAACGACAAGCTCGGTCGACGTCCAAAGGCGAGAGAAATCAACCTCTTGGACGGCGACAACCTGCACCGAGCGCTCTTGCCACTGACGTCCAAACGAGAGAGAATTCAATCTCTCGGACTTTGGCAACACGTGCCGAGCGCTCTTGCCACCGACGTCCAAACGGGAGAAAATTCAATCTCTCTAACTTCGGCAACACGTGCCGAGCGCTCTTGCCACCGACGTCCAAATGGGAGAAAATTCAATCTCTCGGACTTCGGCAACACGTGCCGAGCGTTCCTGCCACCGACGTCCAAACAGAAGAAAATTCAATCTCTCAGATTTCGGTAACATGTGCTGAGCATTCTTGCCACCGACGTCCAAATGGGAGAAAATTCAATCTCTCGAACTTCGGCAACACGTGCCGAGTGTTCCTACCACCGATGTCCAAATACGAGAGAAATCAATCTCTTGGTCTCCAGCAACTGGTGCTGAGCACTTATGCGATGCTCCACAACTGATACACTTGCAAACAATAGCACAACTCACAAGTTCAGAAAACAAATACGATTTCATTAGAATTTGAGGTACATGTCGGACTATAGACCAACGACTCATCTTTACATCAAGGTACAATTCGTTGAAAGCAAAAGTTTACAAAATTACAAGGATCTGCCCTAACCCCTCCTAGGAAGCAGGATACTTCTCTTAAGTGACAAACGATGCCGGCGAACACCGTGTTGCTAGGGCCTTACTCTTGCGGAGGTCTCCAGACCGGTAAGCCGAGTTGCATCGTCGGCACCGGAGAGTCTGAGTGTCGCCCCAACGGACGCTCCGCTCGAAGAACCAGCTACTCCGCTCCGTGCATCACCGGGGCGCCCCATGACGGGGGGCGAGCGTACCGCCAACTCGTAGAACGACCTCCCCTTGGCGTACTCACCTCGGGGCTAAGAAGTGCTCCTGACGTTGCTCCCCTCGAAAAGCCGTCGCAGCCAGTGGTTCTCGACCTCTAACTCTACGACCCGTGCCTTCAGGAGCTCATCCGTCACTCTAACCTTCAGGCGTGGTATTCAGCTCGAGCTACCCGCACGTGAGGCCTCGGTGATTTTCCTCCGAAGTTCTGCAGCCTCGAAGTCCTTCTCGAGTACCACATTCTTCAGCCCATCTCTCTTAGCCCTGACATCGAACAGAGACTGACGAAGGAATTTTAATCGTAACCCCTGACTAACGGCCATCGAGGGACACGTCTCCTCCCCTTTAGGGGGCACTTCGCGAGCCTTCTCCTTCAATCGTTTCAGCTCAGAGGTTCGACGGGCTAACGTCAGCTTGAGATAGCTTTACTCCGACTCAGTTTTAAACAACCTCTCTCGTGTCTGAGCAAGGCTCAACTTTGTGATCCCAAGTCCATTCCGGAGGTGGGACACTTCGGCAAGGTCAGATACTTCGACCAACTGAGATACTTCGACGATCTGAAATAGCCAAGAAAAAGTGCTAGGTTCAAACGAAGCCACTACTACAAGATTCGGAAGCAAACCAAATAATTCGCAACGAACACTTAGCCAAAGAGAGATTTCAAAAAGTTTCATTTCATTGAAATTCAAAAAGTTACAAGCGGTTGCCAGTCCGCGATTAGGCGATACATTTCTTATCAAAAATATGAACTACAAGTCAAGGTCGGACCTTTTTGCCGTGGCTACCGGTCGCTGCAAGATCTGACCCATCCAGTGTGGCGACGATCGCCAGGGGCGTGGCCTCCGAGTCGGGCTCTATCTCGGCATTCTCGGCCTCAACTTCCACATCATCGTACCCTTCTTCGCCTTCCTCTGAGGCATCGTCGAATCCCGGGACATGGCCGGGGAAGAGTCGCCATCCGGATCAATCCACTTCGGGGTAGCTCTCCTTCACCTGCTCGATGGCGCGGGCGTAGGCCTTCGCCATATTGACCGCGAGGAACCCTTGAGCCTTCTCCATGGCCGCCGTCTCGGCCTCTTTAGCGGCGACGATCTTGGCGGCCACAATGGCCTCCTCCCTTTCCTTCACCGCCGACTCCTTCTGCCGGAGCAGAACGGCAACATTGGCCTCCAGCTTCCCGATAAGACCGTCGAGGTACTCCATCCTCTTCGTCTTTACGTTGGCCTCAACCTTCAGCTTCTCGAGCTCATTGGCAATCCGAGCTTTCTCCACCCGAGCCCTATCCGTCTCCTTCTTCAACTCCTTCTCGAGTTCGGTCATCCTTTCCATTAGATGACCGAAGTGGCAGGTAATCTGCGAGAAGAAAATAAGGCTGCACGAAAACCAAGAGAGTACAAGTATACAACTGGCAAACATACGCTACTTACCGACACTACTGCTCGAGCGATCTCGAGCGCATCGTCCCCCACTCCACTGGCATCCTTGGCGTCATGGTGCTTTGGCATCGCGAGATACCGGATAGCCTGCATGCTCGATGCCGAGTCGCCGAGGAACCCATCGAGCTTCCGGACTTGCCAATCCGAGACAAAGATCTTTTTGTGTTCCTCGGTCAGGAACACTTCGGCCTCGGCCATCAGAGGAGCCGCCTCCATTCCCAGAGCGGCTGCTAAGGGAAACTCACCCGCCTCCACCGAGGCCGAAGCGGCTGCCGGGGTCGTCGCCCTCTAGACCACAGTGGCCGACGCCGTTGCTTCCTCGACCACTGTGGCAATCGTTTTGGGTCTCGGAGAGGTCACCTTTGTGACGACCCTCTTCCTCTTCCTCGGAGCCTCGCTGCTAAGAGCCCCGCGTTGAGCCATCACAGTGTCAAAGTCCATGGTTTCTGCACAAGGAGCGGTGATTAAACGCAAGTAAAAACCGAACACCAAAAAAAAAGGGTAAACCGCATGCTGGGGTTTATGCGACTGAGCCCCCCCCCCCCCTGAAGAGTACCTCCTCAGTCAGGTCCCTCCAGTCGAGCTTCGGTCGGTCGAGGAGAACCCGAATCATGTCTTCTTCGTTGGGGTAAAGCACCGGACTCTCCTTCACCCTCTTCGACACTTCTTCGACCCAGTCCGTCTGGATGCACTACGGCTCTCGACTTCGGATGATAAAATACTTATCCCGCTAATGCTTTATCGAGTCGGGACAGCTAATGAGCTGAGCCCCATGCCTCGGAGCCAGGTAGAACCTGAACTCCTACTTTTGCTGCTAGTGAAGTCAGTATAGCGTCCGAAGCACCCTCAGATCCGGCTCGATCTCCGCCGCCTGATAGTGGAGGATGAACCTGTTGATCACCCTCCACCCGTTTGGCATGAGCTGAATTGGGCTGATCCGGAACCACCGCAGAACTTGGACAGCAAAGGGGTGGAGAGGCAGCCGCGCCCTGGCTATGAAGGCGTCGACTGGACAGAAGCACATATCCACCGACATCGGTGAATTGGCCCTCACTCCATGCCCAGGCAGCATCAGCTCGAACTCCTCAGGGATCAGAAAGCATTCTCGAACTTATACCAAGTTAGCCTCGTTGAGTATGGAGATAGTATCATCAACTTCCGAAGTCTCCCTCGCGACGTTCTCTTCAAAATTCCGCCCCCTTCCGTACATGATTTGTAGCGCCCCGAATTCCTAACTTAGGAACTCGTGACACTCTCCAGGATCTTTCTTCAAATGAGTCACAACACAAAAAAAATCACAGGAAATTTAAAACTTTTATTACATCAAATTATTATTACAATGTCCAATGATTACAACAATTACAATTAATTGTTCCTAAAAAAAAAACAATTACAATTAATTGTTACAACAAGAATGTACAATAAAATTTGGACAGTAACTTTCACTTGGATGCTTTCCCCTGCAAGAGCTTTCCTGCGATCCCAAGTCGGCAATCCTGCACTGATAACTGTGGGCACGTCAGTTGATTACAATTGACGAAATGCTATATTCGGCTATCCTCTCTACGCCATAATATAACGATTCCAACCTCAACAACCACAAATAATATTTGATGCAAGGAAAAATGTGATGTCAAACAAGTGTCGGTGTATGCCATGGCCTAAACTAATGCACACACTATGCACACATGCTCCTATGGCTAATGCACACTTGGTTGAAAGATATGCATCCCATACTACACACCCCCCAACCAAACGACGTTCTTCAGTTTGATGGGGCTCGATCCCCCGTTATGCATCCTACTCTTGTGCTCTCTCCTGTTTCTGATTCCACTGATGGTGAGGCTGCAGTCGTCCGGCTTACCCATCGCTGCCGTCATTAGTGGTATCCAATCCTCATGTTTTATCCATTATGCTCGGGATTCCAGTCACAGGCTTACCCTGCGTGACTGGTCAGTCGCAGGCTTACCTTGCGTGACTGAAATCATGGACAGTCGCAGGCTTACCCCGCGTCACTGTAATCATGGTATGTTGTTGTATCTATGTCTCCCCGGACCGCACCAAAAGCTAATATACACACCAGGGCTCCCCGCCGGAGGACTTAGAATCTTTTCCGTAGAGTCTCGCTTTGTGGGGACTTCCTCTAAATCTCCTTCCAGCATCGGTCAACAAAAGACATGACGGATATAAGGTTTTCCCAACTCTGCTATACTCGTCCTTACACTAGAGTAAAACTTACAGTCGAGACGACATACCCCTGACAGGCGAACACCCTCACTAGTGCCTGTCCTTACAATCAACCAAGACTCGATCTAGCCCTACCAAAGTATCCATGCTACACCTTTCCCTTAGTTAGGTGATCTATCTACCATAACCAATCCCTAACTTGGTAATCAACTTGGCTTGCTATGAACAACTAGTTAAGTTCTACTTGCATACTCTTTCTAATTAGTCACCCATATCATTAATGGATCTCAACCCATCCCTCACTAGGGCTCAACTAGCCCTCAAGTCCGGCCCAAGTGTTGACCCACCTCGGCCCACACTTGGCACGAACCAACGACGAACCGACTCAGTTGATCGCCGCAACCATCATCTATGCTTGGAGTTCAATTGCAACATCGGCCGGACCAAAAAGTAGCTCCCACTAAACTTAACGCTCCACGGTCCTCTACAAGTGGTAGCTCCAAACACAAACCATGGAATCCATCCATCCACAGTGAGTACGTCGGTGCACGAGTCATCTCCTCCAATGCGTTCGATGTGACACGGGTCTTATTCTACCCATCTAGGTGTGTCAATAAGACTTAGTCCTAGAGTCTCAATACTCAGCCAACGTACCCTAACAAGGTACACCACACTAAGAGTAAGTCCTAACCTATGAATACCCAAATAGGGATTCTAAGAGTCCTAAAAATGACAATTTAAGATTCCAAACAACAAGCACACACTTGGCGTTTATGCCAAAACAGAGTCATTCCCGGTCCCGTTTCCTTGAGGAATCGCGATCGGGCGCTCCCCATGCTTCTATTCAAGGTAGAAAGCAAGTACGAGCACACAGTGGGCATGAATTTCATCCCAAAGTGGTCTACAATAATACCCCAACATCCAATACAATTTTTATTTCGAAACATTGAACAATGTGGTCTGTAATGGGGTCTACAAGCAACTATGGGCTACTCTTAGCAAGAAACATTAGATAATTTGAGTCCTAACCCAATTACACATCTAAGATATGAGTATTGACCTCAAACAGCAACTCTAAGCCAACAAGATACAAGTTTAGACTCATCTCAATGATCATGGTGCAAAATAGTAAGCTCTAAGATTTACTGTGTTTCTGTTGTCACTTATAAAAATCATATAAAATCGCATACTTATCCAAATCATGATTTCTCAGTCAATACAGAAAGTTCTATGTGTCTACTAAAACTTCTTAGTTTCAAGTTTCTTCATACAAGGTCGTTTACAAGGTCTTATGGTCCCATCTTTAACAAGTGTACAGACTTCCAGAATAGCAGATCAGATCAACACAGTCATGGAATAAAAATCCATTTAAAATAGCATGTGGTGTCAGATCATCATGAAATTTTAGAATCTAGTTCCTGACACATGATGTTACAATAGTTCCAAAAATCAAGTGATTCTACCAAGTAGATTTCCAATTATGTCCTTTTGAATGTCATCCAGAAACAGGACAGTAACAACAGCAGTTCTGTTTACTAAACTATCTAGCTCAGTTTGCATGATTTTATTGACATAGCTACAGTGGTCCAAATCTCGTGAAATTTGAAAAGTATGTATTAGATACATCCAAAAATGACATACTAAAATTTCAGATCATTCCCATAAGCATGCAGTGAGATGCAAGTCATTCTTTCCACAACAGTAACAATAAAAACTGCTTCTTTCTATTCTGACCAGCATGCAAGTTCGTAATTTATTTTAATAGCAGAAAAAATCAAAAAAATACATAAAAATTACTGAAGGTGTACGACACCGATATGATTATCCTCTAAAAATCTCAGATCAAAATACCAAGTAGTGTTCATGTAATGAGCTACGGACTGACAACAAAAATTCAGACTTTTAACAGGATTTTCTGGTTTGGATTACTTAACCCAAAACGAGTTATTCAAGTTCATTCTTAGGGCATGCATATCATTTTTTCAGTCATCACAAACATCATTCAACCATAAAAACAACCATAAGGTTAGAAACACCCACCCTTTGCTTGTAGTTTGATCTCCTTCTAGCTCCTTACTTGTTGGTCCTCCTTCTTGACTCCTCTAGAGCTCCTTGCTCCTCCTTGCTTTGGCCTCCTCTTTTCTTCTCCTTGGTTCTTCTCCTTCCAAATCAGTAGCAAGGCATTCCTTCTCTCTTTCTTTTTCTCTTTCTCTTAAGTGTGGAGGTAGTATAAGATGGAAATTGAGAAGGAGAAGTAGGGGATTTTAAAACACAAAAGAGAAGAGAGGGGAGGGGGGGGGGGGGGGGGTGGTTGAGTGTGGCCAAATTTGGGGTGTGGGAAAAGAGAGGGCATCTTCTCTTGGATTGGGAAGAGTGGAAGGTGGAGTGTAGAGATGGTGAAAGACTCATCATGAGTCAAGATTCCATGTTCAAACCCTAACCCTAATTCTCTTACCCTCCTTCTTTTCCCTCTCAAAACTTGGCCGGATTTGGGCTTGTGCATGTGCACAAACCTTTTTTTTTTGTTACATGACATGGTACACTACAAGTGTTGAGTTAAACTAGGGTCAACTCGGGTTCAATCGGGTCTAGTTGAAGCTTAAGAGTCAAATCCATACTAAAAGCTTCAAAAAGAAAAATAAATAAATAACTGTAGCATTTTAGTGCTTATCAAAATATACATATATTCTTATGAAAATCCGGGTTGTTACATGATTCGTTCGGCGTGCTCCTCCGGTAGTTCCCGAACCCTTTGAAGTCCAGTCAGAACCCCAGGCAACCTCCCGAACTCCCCCATCTTGCGTGGGTTCTCGACTATAGTCTCCACGACAACCAAAGTAGGCCCTTCAACGCTTTTGCCTTTGTCGACAGGAGGAACTTGGCTCGAAGTCGGCTCATCGGCAAGAGGGGGAGGGGTTTCTGTCCTCGGGGGAAAGCTAGACATTTTCTAAAAAATAAGCTAAGTGTTGAGTTACCTTGAAGTGACAGCGACGGTCGGAAAGATCACCGGAAGTTGGTAAAATCTCGCCTGAAACTCCCGCGGTGAAAACTAGTCTCCTGAGTAAAAACTTGAGAAATAAACAAGTGAGGGGTGGGGGTGAAGTTTTATAGAGGTTGCACACAAATCGAGACTAATGGGCTTCAAGAACTCAAGAGCCAGGCCCATTTACCACAAGACGACAAGAAACTCAACAGGCCTTTGACCGGTCAACGGTCAAACGGTCAGCGCGCCACGTGTCAACCTTCGCTGACCTTCGCCGAGCGTTCTTGCCAGCAACATCCAAACGTGAGAAAAAATCTCTCTTGGACTTCGGCAACCTTCACCGAGCGTTCTTGCCATCGACGTCCAAACGTGAGAAAAAATATCTCTTGGACTTCGGCAACCTTCGCCGAGCGTTCTTGCCACCGACGTCCAAACGTGAGAAAAAATATCTCTTGGACTTCGGCAACCTTCGCCAAGCGTTCTTGCCACCGACGTCCAAACGTGAGAAAAATCTCTCTTGAGCTTCGGCAACCTTTGCCGAGCGTTCTTGCCACCGACGTCCAAACGTGAGAAAAAATCTCTCTTGGACTTCGGCAACCTTCGCCGAGCGTTCTTGCCACCGACGTCCAAATGTGAGAAAAAATCCCTCTTGGACTTCCGCAACCTTCGCTGAGCGTTCTTGCCACCGACGTCCAAATGTGAGAAAATCTCTCTCGGACTTCGGCAACATTCGCCGAGCATTCTTGCCACCGACGTCCAAATGCGAGAAAAAAATCTCTTGGACTTCGGCAACACACGCTGAACCCCCTCGACCTCGGCCTCATCCTAGACACGTGTCACCATCTTGAGGTACTACTTGACTTCGGCAACGTATGCCGGACCCCCGTAGACCTCAGACTCCACCCAGACACGTGTTAGCCAACAGAGGTGTCTAAAGAGGGTCGACAACTGGTACCGAGCGTTCTTGCCACTGACTCCCAAACAATGGAGAAAACTCCTTCGTACCACGCCAACCATTAGATCACCTCAAGACACGCGCGACAATCTGATCAACGTCTCAGATTCAGCCACGTCGTCGATGAATGGTCCACCGTTTGATCATCCAGATATTCGCGCCAACGGTTGATGGACGTCCCAGATTGTGCCACATCATAAATACGATGATTAAATCTTTTTTTTATTTATTAATTCGAATTATTTATTTTAAAATTGCAAAAAAATGATTAAAAATTCAAGAAAATTAATTAAAAATTCTAAAAAATAATTATAAATTGGGAGAAATATTTTTAAGCCCCTGGGTAAATAATTATTGGTTAGAATAATTAATTGATGCTCTTGAAAAATAAATCATCGCCTTGCAAAATTGAATAAATGATTCGAAAAAATAATTAAAAAATCGGGAAAAAACACCAAAAATCCAGAAGAGCCTAAGAGCAAACTTGGACATGTTACCAACTCAGGAAAACACTGTTACCTCTCAAACAAGATTCGAACCCCCTTTAAGAACTCCGATAAAGTCCTATACGCCATTGAAACAACAAAACTACTCCCCAAAGATTGTAGCACACAGTCTTTCGGAGTGGGGGACTCGTAATATGGCTAAAAATGGGATTAAATCGGAACCGTTCAAATTGGGCACGAATCTTAAAGTTCACAGGGGCAAAACGATAATTTCACCTACAGACGGGTCCGAAATGGGAACCGGATCTCTTCTCTGGGCCCGATAACCCGTGAACAGATCTATTCAACTGAGAACGGGTCCCAACCCGTTGAGAGGCAATCCATGAAGATATGAAGAGATCCTGATCTGCCCTTATCCTGGGGAAGTGGTTCTAACCACTTCTATCCAGTCACACTGGGGAGTAAGGATTCGTTCTTATCCCGAAGTAGATCCCCACGGCGACTATAAATACCCCTACCTCCTACCGTTACAAGGTGATCACTCTTTACCTACCTAAAGCTTCTTTTGATATTCGTTTTCTGAGTATTGACAAGAGCGTCGGAGGGTGCGTCGCCGGATCCATCCCGGTATTTCGTACTTCGTGCAGGTCAGCGGTAGCACCAAGGAGTCAGCCTAACAGCAGTGGAAGAGGTCAGATTTGACCCATTCGAGTTCTCGCGAATACAAGGGAATACATACATTGGGTTGTGTTTGGCCCAGCTTAAAATTAGCTTCTCTTCTCCTCTAAAAGGAGAAGCTGGGCCAAACGCAACCTTTGAAAAGCTCTACAGAAGGGAAGTAGTTTAATTTTAGTGATGAAAATGAGCTTTAATAGAAGCCCTCACGAGCAACTTCTGGCTTCTCCTTTAAAACCTCATAACACAATTTTTTCCCCCTTCTTCCTCGTCGAACAGCCGCCGCCGAACGCTGCACCGCCGCCTCCCCTCGCGGCCCCGCCACCTCCCTCTCCTTTCTTCGCCATCGAACGCCGTCGCGCCGCCGCCTCTCTTTTCTTCGCCATCGATAGCCTTTTTTTGGACTTTAAATATCTTGATTAGTAATATAAAGATATTTTTGTAATTTGATAACCTATATTTTACTCTTAAATAAAATCAAAAGCTTAAATTGAGTATAAAAATAGTTTACAATTGATATCTTATGCCAAACAACTTCTAGCTTAAAAATAGCTTTGAAGTTAAAAAAAAAAAAAAATCCAAACAGCTTCAACTTTTAATTTCAAAGCTCTACCTTCTGCTTTCTCCTTCTGAAGTAGTTTTAAAGTCCAAAAAAAAGCTAGGCCAAACGCAACCTTAGAACTCCACTCAAGAGAGGCATAGACAGACTCAACTCAGACACCCATATGCAACGACACAGAGGTGGTTATGAATGGGCAGGCTCAGCGGGTTTCATCATCTTTTGTACCTATACGTGATGCTTACAATTTACTACTTGATCCTTCACATACCCAAATCCAACTCTACGAGTTTGGCCGCTTTTTTGGGGTGGATTGGGCTTGAGTTGGGCTTGAGTTGGCTCCGGAAATTTGTCTAGCTAGTTCCCTACTGTCTACTATCTAACTAAGCAGGTGGGAGTCTTGTTGTGTAGACTGGTGGATATTACAATATTATCTCAACCATGTATTTATAAGTTGTTGTAATAACAATTTGCTTAAAATCAATCACCATAGTTAAATTTCAACCACACATAGTTACTATGTCAGAAATTATATCAATCATCCAGTAAAATTGAATAGAAGAAATAACATAAGCATGTGCATTATTGTACGTAGAGGAGTTTACCATGATTAGAGTTATAGTTGTGTAATTTTGTAGACAAACATATTCAATCAAACTCAACCATAGATCTTTAAGTCAAGAGTTATATGAAGAACCTTTCACACCTCCCAATCAAATCTTAACAACATATTTTAAGTTCAAGCTAGATGAACCTTTACCACAATCACCATCTCTACCCACAATTCAATCTTAACCACACATTTTATATCAACATCAACTTAAGTCTAACTTTTTAAACTCATGGCTATGTGCTTTGTTACTAGTTTGTAAATTAAATCTTCAATTCACAACAAACTCAAAATTTCACTCAAAAAACTCAAAAAATAAAAAATAAAAAATCACTCCAGGTTAAGAATTAAAATTGTAGTCAAATATATTGCATCAAGATTAAAACATAGTCCAAGATGTATGTTCTTGGCAGGTCCTATACCAAGGATGATTTATCATATGCATTCATATCAATAAATTGAAATGATATAAGGAAGCCTATAAGCATTAAGCTAGCTAGTATAGTATTTTGACATAAATTATCTCTATACATGTACGAGTTTCTTTTTGATTAAAATAACATGTGTACAAGTCAGATTCAATTTTTAAAATTAAAATAACATGCGTGTATAAGTCAGATTCGTTCGCAGCAGGTTCAAGCTCGGTTCGGGTGGGATAGAGCTAGACCAAAACCGATTTCTTTAAAGTTTCCATACCGAATGGGTAAGCATCCTAAAAATTAATGACCCGTATCCAAAAATTTCCGGGCTGGGTAGAGCAGGTTCAGGTAAAACCCTACCCAACTGGCAAGCCTAATTAAAAATGATCTTGATGTGACTAAAAATAGGACTAAATCGGGACCGTTCAAATCGGGCACGAATCTTAAAGCTCTCAGGGATAAAATGGTGATTTGACCTATAAACGGGTCCGAAATGGGAACTGGATCTCTTCTCCAAAGTCTAATAACTCATAAAAGGATATGTCATAGTGGATACGGGTACCAACCCGTTACAAAACAGTTCAGAAGGATAAAGAGGGATTCAAATTCGTGATTATCCCTAAAATGCGGTTTTAACCACTTCTTATCCATCCACACCGGGAAGTAGAGATTTGTCCTTATCTCGAAACATATCCCTAAGGCGACTATAAATACCCCTCACCCCCCACCGTAAGAAGATAATGAATCTTTTCCTACCTAAAGCTTTTTCTTAATCTTCGAGATTACTGACAAGAGCGTCGGAGGGTTCGTCGCCGGGATCCATCCCGGTGTATCGAACTTCGTGCGGGTTCGTGGCAGCGATAAGGAACAAGTCAACACCCAGGTGGAGTCAACAGGTTCGCTTTACTGTTTTCCTCAAAGAACTCACAAATTCATCTATTTACTCCCACACTCGAAATCAGCAGCAACAGATTGGCGCCGTCTGTGGGAACGGCTAGAGTGATCCAGTCCTATCACCTCAGCCAAACTAGTTTCAAATCATGCCTCCCAAGAAGGGGAAGACGACGCTCTCCAACCGGAGGGCCACTCCAGATCCTTCTCCTCCTCCAGTCCAGGAAGTTCCCCCTCAACCCATACAACAAGTCCATCAGCCTGGACAGCCTCTTCATCAATCCGTCCAGCAACCGCAGCCTGGACGGGCTCTTCCTCAACAACCTCAGCCCCAGCTGGCTCCTCAAGGGCCACAAGAGGCTGCCGCGGGACCTTCCCGCCGAAGTCGACAAGGGCAACATCCTCATCGAGACCATGTGTTGATACACAACCCCTCGTCCGACTCCATGGCCTCGCACAGTCCCCTTACGCCGAAGGACTTCCGGAACATCATCGTCAACAGACAGAATGTGGTGGATCTCCATACCCGTTTAGATGAGAGGCCGACCCATGACGAGATACCCCACTGAGAACATCACAGGGGTCCAACGATCCGGTCCCCTAGAGCCATGTTCCCCTGTAAGCCGAATCGCAGAAGGTCCAACTCTCCCAGGAGACGAAGGGAGTCGCCCCAGCGCCATCGAAGGAGAAGCCGCTCTCCAGTCGGCCGACCCGCCCCTCGGGACCACCGAGAGTAGGAGGCCCCTGTCACGAGGGCAGAGTTCCAGCAATTCCAAGAGGCAGTCCTGAGGGTCCTTAATGTTGCCCCCGACCACGGTCAGCGGACGCCCAGTCCTTAACCTGCCCCGGACCATAGGCGTCGTACGCCCAGTCCTCAACCTGCCACGAGCTATCGTCGTCGCACTCCCAGTCCCCTTCCGTACGAGGACGAATCTCGGACCTCAGCAAGGTATGACCGGAGGGAAGATTAGGTCTACCGCCATCTCCACGAGATGGAGATGCACCTTGGCCGACTAGACAGAGAGGAAGAGCAATGGGCGAGGCATTTCCACTCCAGCAGGCCCCAATTCTCCCAGACTATAAAGGAGGCACCAGTCCCAGATAACTTCAAGCCTCCTCATTTTGAATCATACAACGGAGAGTCCGACCCCGCCGACCACATCGAGAGTTTTAAAACTCTCATGATGATACACCAGGCATCGGACGCGCTCCTCTGCCAAAATTTTCTGGCCACGCTGAAGTGGCCTGCAAGGGAGTGGTATTCCTGTCTAGCCCCGGCCTCCATCTTCTCCTTCAATTAGCTCGAAGGCCTCTTCCTGACTCACTTCGTGAGCAGCCGACGAGCTGAAAAAACGAGCACCTCTCTGTTATTGCTTCATTAAAGGAAGGGCGAGCGGCTGAGAGACTATGTCAAACGTTTCACTGCGGAGGCCAGATCCATCACCTCTTTGGACCAGTCCGTAGCCTCCGCCGCCTTCCAATCCAATGTCTCTAACGACAGCCTCCAAGCATCCCTTGCCAAGAAGCCTCCTCGGAATTTCGCAGAACTCCTACTCAGGAGTGAGAAATACATCTGAGTGGAAGAGGCTCTCTCCCGCCCTGCTTTTGAGGGATCGTCCTCTGGGAACAAACGGAAGGGCGCTGAAGAAGGAGCTAAGAAGCTCCAGAAAGATAACGGAGGCTAGCATCACCCTCCTCCCTGCTTCGAGAAGTTCACTCCGCTCAATGCGAGTGTCTCTGCCATCCTGATGGAGGTTGGGAAAGAGGGACTTCTCCCGCCACCTCCGAAGATGAACACCCCGGGGAAGTAGAGGAACCGGGACAAGTGGTGCTGCTATCACAGGGACCACGACCACGACACAGATAATTATCGGGCCCTAAAAAACAATATCGAGGCCCTCATTCAGGGAGGGCAACTCTCCAAGTTCGTGAGGAAGGACAGGGCAGATCCTCCTCTGCCCCCCCAGGAGGGATAATAAGCGACCCGAGCGACACGCGGAGACCCCGGACTCCGAACCAGAGGCCGTCCTGCATCTCATCCACGGAGGCCCAATGGGGGAGATTCTAACTCCTTCCAAAAAGCCTTCATTCGGGAAGTAAATTCTGTGTAGAACCATCCTCCCCCAAAGGGTCTGGGGGTCCCGGTCACTTTTTCAGATAGAGATCTAGAGGGCGTCCAAATACCCCATTGTGACGCGTTGGTAATAAACCTCCACATGGCCAACTTTGACGTGCGCCGGGTCCAAGTTGACAACGGTACTACGGTCAACATTCTCTTTCTAGAGACCTTCAAGGGGCTCAAGCTATCCAGGGATCGACTTAAGCCAGCCGGCTACACTCTCCACGGGTTCATCGGAGTGCCAGTGACGATCGAGGGTGTTAAAACTCTCGACGTAACCGCTGGCAAAACTCCTAACACCCGAACTGGGCCGATGGACTTCATGGTGGTGGAGGTAAAGGCTGCTTACAATGTCATCCTGGGCCGACCCGACCTAACTGCTCTCCAGGCCGTACCCTCGCCCTACCACATGGAGATGAAATTCCCCACCACAGCGGGCGCGGGGGAAGTCAGAAGGAGCCAGGAGGCGGCCCGCAAATGCTACATGACCCCGGTGGGAGGACCTGTCCTCTCCCTCGAAGCTCTTGAACTCCCCCAAGGGAGTATCCCACCTATATCGGAGCCGGTCGATGAGCTGGAAGAGGCGGCCTTTTCAGAAGGAGATCCGACCCGAAAATTTTCAGATTAGAAAAGTCCTTCTCCCTCCCGTCCGCTCCGACATTATCCAGTGCATAAGGGAAAATAGAGACCTCTTCGCCTGGACTGCTACTGACATGTCGGGAATCTCCGAGGAGCTCCTCATGCATCACCTTAGTGCCGCTTCGGGGGCCAGACCAGTTCAGCAAAAGCGATGCAAATTCGCCTCCGAGCGCCAGCAGGACATCAAGGAGGAGGTTGAGATGCTCCTTAGGGCTCGGTTCATACAGGAGGTCAACTATCCAGAGTGGCTGTCCAATGTCTTGATGGTCAAGAAAGCCAACGGGAGCTGGAGGATCTGCATTGACTTCACGGACCTAAACAAAGCCTGCCCCAAAGATCTATTCCCGCTCCCGAGCATCGACGCCCTGATTGATGCAACCTCAGGCCACGAACTCATAAGCTTCATGGATGCGTTCTCTGGGTACAATCAAATAAGAATGTCCCCCCCCCCTGACATTCCGAAGACCTTTTTCGTCACCGATCAGGGCCTATATTGCTACCGGATCATGCCCTTCGGGCTTAAGAATGCCGGTGCCACATATCAACGCCTTGCTAACAAGGTCTTCAGGGAACAGATTGGGCGGAACATGGAAGTCTATGTAGACGACATGTTGGTGAATAGCGTCAGCAGATCGGATCATGTCTTCGATCTCCAAGAAACTTTTAACATGTTGATGAGACACAATATGAGACTGAACCCGAACAAGTGTGCGTTCGGCGTCTCATCCGGCAAGTTCTTGGGGTTCATGGTCAGCCAAAGGGGCATAGAGGCCAACCCCGAGAAGATCCAGGCCATACTCAACATGACTCTCCCCTCCAGTATTAAAGATGTGCAGAGACACACTAGGCACCTTGCGGCGATAGGGCGTTTTCTCTCCAAATATGGAAAAAATGTCTCTCGTTCTTCAAGGCCCTTAGGGGGGGCTAAAGGCTTTGAGTGGGGGCAACAATAACAAGAGTCCTTTGACCAGCCCAAGGCCTACTTAGTCAACCCCCCACTCTTGAGCAAGCCAAAGCCTGGAAAAGTCCTCTACTAATACCTCGCCGCTTCAGAGCAGACCCTCAGCGTTGTTTTAGTAAGAAAAGAAGACAAGACGCAGAGGCCTATCTACTACGTGAGTAAAGTCCTTAGGGACGCTGAACTCCGTTACCCGAAGCTAGAGAAGATGGCATATGCCTTGGTCATGGCGGCCCAAAAGCTCTGCCCCTACTTCCAGTCTCACTCGGTGGTCGTTCTTACCGACCAGCCGCTCAAACAAGGCCTCTACAAGCCCGAGACCTCAGGGCGCCTTATGAAGTGGTCCATCGAGCTAAGCCAGCATGATATCAGCTATCAGCCTTGAACCGCCATCAAGGCTCAAGCCCTAGCGGAGTTTATAGTGGAGAGTACGATTCCCGATGCCAGCAAAGCGATAGAGGAATCCCCTTCTGGACGGTGTATGTTGATGGGTCCTCGTGCGCCGATGGGAGTGGGGACATGAGTCATCCAGGCAGGCCCAGATGATTTCATCCTCCAATACTCACTCCGCATCAACTTCAGGGCGTCCAACAACGAGGCCGAGTATGAAGCCCTTATAGCAGGCCTGTTCATGGCTCGCAAGGCAAGGGCAAAGCATGTCAAGATATTTAGCGACTCGAAGCTGGTAGTGAACCAGGTATCAGGGGAATACGAAGCGTGAGACAGTCGCATGGCCAAGTACTTGGCCAAGGTCAAAGAACTGATGGCCCCTTTTGAGGATGCACAACTCCAGTGGATTCCCCGTGAAGAGAATGCGCAGGTGGATGCCCTCTCAAAGCTAGCTTCCTCCTCCCTCCAAGGGCTCGAACAAACTGTCTTAATAGAAGTTCTATTGAAGCCCAACATCGAGGAAGAAGGCCCCGAGCCAATGGAGACGCTGCTCTTACAACTCGGGGAGAATTGGATGAGGCCTCTGCTCGAGTTCCTCAGAGATGGGATCCTTCCCTTAGATCCTAAAAAGGCCCGAAAGATCAGAACCAGAGTCGAGCGGTACACACTCATCGAGGGAATCTTGTACAAACGCTTCTACACCCAAGTAGACGGTAGACCCTACATGAGGTGTCTCTCCCCCGACGAAGCCCAGTATGCTTTGAAGGAGGTACATGAAGGGATATGTGGCACTCACTTGGGAGCGAGGTCTCTCGCCCGTGAAATCTTGAACTATGGATACTTCTGGCCTACCCTCCTTCGTGATGCAGAACAACACGTGCGTCAATGCGGCCTTTGCAAAAAATTCTCAACAATCCGCTGCCTATCGCAAGCTCAGCTCTCCTCTCTATCAAGTCCTACCCCTTTTGCAATATGGGGAATGGACCTGCTAGGGCCTTTTCCTCCAGCACCGGGCCAGTTAAAGTTCCTTGTTGTGGCGATCAACTATTTCTCTAAGTGGGTCGAAGCCGAGCCCCTAGCAACGATCACGGAGAATAGGGTGCAGCGCTTCTTTTAGGATGTGGATTATTGTCTTCTTGTTTTAAGTTCTTCAGATGTGGATTCAAGTTGGTATATTGATTCGGGAAGTTTTTCTCATATTTGCTCTGAGAGAGAGATGTTTTCTACTTACAAGTCGTCAATAGGCCGTAGTGTGAGAACGAGGAGTGGTGAGATTTGTGAAGTAGTGGGTGAGGGAACAGTCGAATTGGAGACGCCAGATGGTAAAGGGTTCACACTAAAGAAGGTCATGCATATTCCTTCGATATAACAGAATCTTATATCCTTGGGTACTCTTGATGCTCGTAGTTGTAGGTACACATCTCGAGGTGGAGTTTTGACAGTTTGGGAGAGTCGTCCTAAGGTAATGAAGGGTAAGAGGGGGATTGAGCAGAGTCAGCACAACCTCTACCAGCTTTGTGGGAGCAGGAAAACTCGGCCCAGTGTTTGGAAGCCCGTTGTTCCTAAAGCATCATCTAGTAAGTCGTCACTAGAATTACCGATGCGAGACTGCAACGTTCGAATACCGTTGGAAGGTGGAGTGAGCCTTGGTGTAGGTGGAGTTCATGTGGAGGGTGGCACCTCCATGATTACATCTATAGGTTTGTGCCCTTGAGGGGGGCATACAGCTGGAGGAAAACAGGTGGAGGTTTGTTCAACTAGCAGAAGAAGCCATAGAAACATGTTGCTTACAAAGCGGAGAAGAAAGGTCTAAAAGAGTTTTAAATCACACAGGTATGGATTCATGCGTATGAAATCCAAGGTGGAGATTGTTAGGTTTATGTCTTGCATACGATGTTGGATAAGAAGACGATAAGACGATGGAGGGATCGAGACGATTGAAAACGGAGTGGAGGCGAGAAACAGTCAGCGGCAGCAACAGTAGAAGTTGCGGTCGATCGCAACTCATGTGCGGTAACCGACCCCTGCGTGAAGTCTTCCAAAGAAAAGGACAGTCGACCGGCTTGTTGGTGCAGTCCACCATTCGCGGAGCTGATGGGTTTCGGGCTTGAGTCTAGCAGATTCGCGAAAGGCCCAGCTTACTCTTCAGTTAGATTGTGTGGCTCCTATTATAGGGTTATCTCTTCTATACTATCCAATGGCTATTGTAACAGGATATCAACTTAGAGTTTGTCTCTAGATCTATATATAAACAATTGTAACGGCTCATAGATACATATGATTCTATTGAGTGCCGAATGGAATAAGAGAGTACTTCATAGAGAATGGTGAGAGAGTTTCTCCATTGTAAGCAGCATCAAGTTCCAATAGGCTTGCGAGAGGGTCATGGTGAGAATTGTAATATTCATGTATCTTCTCTAGTTGAATAATATCTCGGTTCTTCCTCCCTCGGATTAAGGCGAAAACCCTAGCAACGATCACGGAGAATAGGGTCCAACACTTGCTTCGATGCAACTTTTGCTACTTGCGAACGAGCAAGTACAAAGTAGCTCACCATTCGGAATTGCTCTTACAACTGTTGATACTCTTGTAAACATTAGAGAAACACAAATTCTCACAAGAAGCTCGAGAAATGAGTATATTATTTCATCAAAATTTGAGGTACAAGTCTAATTCTAGACCAAAAACTCACATTATTCCATCAAGACTCATGAAACAACTCATATGAAACGAAGACTGCAAGATTACAAAATTTCGCCCTAACCCCTTCTAGGGAGTGGGATGCTTCTATTAAGCGACACGCGAGGGCGACGAGCGCTGTGTTGCTGACGCCCCGTCTCCGCAGATGTCCCTAGGCCAGCGAGTCGAGTCGCATCGTCGATACCCAGTATAACAGTGGCCCCAACAGATGCTCCGCTCGACGAACCAACCACGCCACTTTGCGCATCTCCGGGATTTCATAGTATAGGGGGCGAAATAAGTGCTAGCTCATGGAACGACCTCCCCTGAGCGTACTCACCTCGAGGGTAGGAGGTGCTCCTAACGTTGCTTTCTTCGGACAATCGTCGCAAACGAGCATTCTCCGCCTCCAGCTCGACAACCCGCTCTTTGAGTGAATCATCGGTGACCGTTATCTTCAAGCAGGGCAGTCGCCCTGAACTAGCTCCGCACGAGACATCAGAAATTGTCCTCCGAATATGAGCCGCCTCGATGTTTTTCTCGAGAACCACATTCTTAAGTTCATCTCTCTCAGATCTCGCCTCGAACAGAGAGGGGCGAAGGAATTTAAGTCTCAAACAGATGTGCTTGGGCCGAAAGGATAATGGGCCGTTAGGAAGCCCAAAAGGCGCGGAATCCTAAGCGGCCAGAACATCAAGCGACGGAAGCCAAATTATCCTCGAGAAATCAAATCGTCCCTGAGAAGTCGAATCGTCCGAAAAGAGTCAGACGGTCGGAGGCATATCAGACGCTATAAGAGACACGTGTCGTTCGCCTGTCGTTCGGCACGTTCGCCACAATGAGTCAAACATATGTGTTTCTGAACGTAAGAGGGGCAAAATGCGTTGACCAGTCAATGACGCAAGTGCCACGTGTCGTTCACCACAATGCGTCGAACAAACGTGCTTCCGAACGTAAGAGGGGCAAAATGCGTTGACCAATCAACGATGCAATTGTCACGTGTCGTTCGACACATTCGCCACAATGCATCGAACATACGTGTTTCTGAACGTGAGAGGGGCAAAATGCGTTGACCGGTCAACAACGCCGGTGCCACGTGTCGTTTGCCTGTCGTTCACCACAATGCGTAGAACAGACGTGTTCCCGAACAAAAAAGGGCCAAAATGCGTTGACCAGTCAACGATGCAAGTGCCACGTGTCGCTCGCCTGTCGTTCGCCACGTTCGACTATCGTTCGCCACGTTCGACGCATCGTTCGGCGCGTTCGCTACTGGGCGTCGAACAAACGCGTTCCCGAACGAAAGACAGAGGAACGGGAGGCTCACGTCCACCGTCAGATCACTTCAAAAATCGCGCCAGAGCTTAATCAACGCTCTAGAACGCGCCACGTCGATAATCACCTGATTAATTCTTATTTTTTATTTTTTAATTCGAATTAGCTATTTAAAAATTGCGAAAAATAATGAAAAATTCAAGAAATTAATTAAAAACTCTAAAAAGTAAATTATAAATTCGGGAGAAATATTTCGAAGCTCCTGGATGAATAATTGTTTAGAGTGATTAATTAATACTTTTTGAAGATAGATTGTTCATTCGCAAAATTGAATAAATGATTCAGAAAATAATTTTAAAATTAGGAAAAAATCAGCAAAATTCAGAAAGGTTGCAAAATCATTATGGACACCCCTCCAACTCAGATTGGCACTGTTACACCTCGAGCAAGATCTAACTACCCCTTAAGAACTTCAATAAAGTCCTATACGTCATTGAAACAGCAAAACTACTCCCCAAAGACTGTAAAACACAATCTTTAGGAGTGGGAGATCGTGATATGGCTAAAAATAGGACTAAATCGGAACCGTTCAAATCGGGCATGAATCTTAAAGCTCTCAGGGGTAAAACGACAATTTCACCTACAAACGGGACCGAAATAGAAATTGTTCTCTTCTCCAAAGCCCAATAACCCATAAACGGATCTGTCATAGTGAATATGGTACCAACCCGTTACAAACCAGTTCAGAAGGATGAGAGGAATTCAGATTCGTGATTATCCCTAAAAGACGGTTTTAACCACTTCTTATCCAACCACACCGGAAAGTAGAGATTTGTCCTTATCTCGAAACGGATCCCTAAGGCGACTATAAATACCCCTCCCCCCCTACCGTAACAAGGTAATGAATCTTTTCTTACCTAAAGCTCTTTCTTAATCTCGAAGATTACTAACAAGAGCATCGGAGGGTTCGTCGCTTGGATCCATCCCGGTGTATCGAACTTCGTGCAGGTTCGTGGCGGCGGCAAAGAACAAGTCAACACCCAGGTGGAATCAACATGTTCGCTTTACTATTTTCCTCAAACAACTCACAAATTCATCCGTTTTCTCCCACCCCTGAAATCAGCAGCAACAGACCCCAACATAAACAATGGCCAAATTCTTCAATAGCCCCCAAAACTAATCAACTATCATAAAATAAATGCATTATCATAAAATAGATGCTTTCTTTTGCATTCACTGCGAGTTCTCAAATTTCAAGTCCAATGTACAACCCAAGTCCCCAGATTCTCAGATCTCAAGTCTAATATATAACTCAAGTTCTCAAATTAACCCAAGTTCTCAAATGACTGATCAACTCCTTTTCCACTAGTGCACTTCTTAAGGCCACAATATACAACAGCACTTCCCTTTTTTACACTTCAACATTAGTCCAAACTTATTACGAAGCTCAATCCTGAACCATCCTCATGATCTCAATTAAAGTAGTGAATCCAAATAGGAACACTTCCGTCGACGGTTGTACTGCAAGAGGCTCCCATAAGTCCGATCCCACACCCCAACGAAGAAAGCTTCGGTGTCAGGGCTAAACGACATGCCAGAAATCTCCCCAAAGAAATCCAGCTCCTGTTGCTGCTGATACCCACTACCCACATCAAAGATGTGGACAAAGTCAGCAGGTTCAGCCATGGCCATGAAACGACCATCAGATGAGTAGCGGATTGATCGGATGGCTCCAAGGTGACCCCTCAAGACTGCCACGGATTTAGAGAGGTTGCGGACGTCCCACACCCGACAAGTTTTGTCCTGATTACCGGTGGCAAATGTACGACCATCAGGGTTCCATGCTGATGCAAAGGAGAAGTCCAAGTGGCCACGCAATTCTTGGATATTCTGGGAGAGAGAAGACCATGGGTATTAATGAATGTACCAGTTTATATTTGTGATTGTGCATCATTTTCTCAGCCAAATTTATTACCTTTCCAGTCTGTGCATCGACCAGGTTTCCCTCAGGGTCGTCACCCACAACAACAAGCATCTTCCCATCTGGACTCAGGGATGTGTGCTGCAGAAGAGAGGAAAAGAAGAGAAGAAAAAAGGAAAAATAATATGGGTATGAGAAGACGAAAAAAGCAAACCCATTTACAGGTTTAAATACTAATACTAATTCTTCTTTCAGAATTCATGCAAAAGATTTTGGTAACTACACTATAGTGTTGGCGGAGAACCCATCAATCTAGTAAATATACTACCCTTGTATTAGCAACACTTGGCTATATCTTGTGAACAAGTTTTGTTCTATTATACTGTAACTTGAAAAAGAAAACATATACGTGAGGAATGTCATTTACAGAGTGATTAATTCAGCTCAACAAATCAACACTTGCATATATCAGTTTTCCCATATACACAAGGGTTAAAGAATAATTTAGACGTGAGAGATCAACAAATAAAATTAGGTTAAAATGGCTTTCTGGTTGGTGATTATCGAATAAACGGAAAAGACGAGCTGGTGCTATCCCAAACTCTTAGAGGTTCTACTACATGCTCCCACAAAGATTTAGTATCAGTTTCCATTGAAGTTCCAATTATTAAACTGAACTTAAGAAGCACATACACAGACATGGCGTGACACAATTTGCAGAGAAGTTGTAGAATTCTACATTAAAATAGGAAGCTTCAGGGGTAACATGTCATGACTTCCCAAGGAAATTCTCAATGCTAGCTATATAGAGTAAGAGTCTCTATTGTACTTTGTTGAGCCCAGGACTCGTATAATTTGATTCATATACATGAATGTCCAAAGAAATGTCCTAAAAGTAATGGACTTAGGGGTAGAGTCTTATGTCCAAATTCCCTATCCATAAGGTATCCGGTCCAGGTCAGGGCCAGAGTCCAAATCTAGTGGCACCTGGACGGCTGGACCTGACAAAACCTGAAATGAAGATTATTGTACGTCTCAATGGTGAATATACACAACGCTACACCTGCAAGGCTGCAACTGCCATTTTCTTCATATCTCAATTTAATAGTCCAAGGTATTTTTATAATTATTTATCATTAAATTATTTCTTCATGTCAAATATTGTTGCGTCACTCCTTCCACAAATTCGAGTTGAACAGGTTCAGTCCGTCAAGTTTGGGCTGCTTCAAACTTGGTGAAACACTGAAACTCAGTGTGAATGAAATTTTAGGTATATGTATTAAGACTAGGGTTACCACCTAAACTTGTGAGCAGCAATAAAGGACAAGGCAGCCGTTCATTTGACACAAAATATGACCCTTTAACAAGCTAATAGAAGAAATAGAATTCATGTGCCAACCCCACAGCATTTGAATAAAGACTTTGTTCTTATTGTATCATCTAGTTATTTCATAACCACTTTATGACTTCTGTGTTTTTAGTGTTTTTATACATACTTCTTAAAAAGCATTTGAGGATTAATACTGAAGGCAATTCTATAAATTTCAGTATCATTACCCACCACAAAGAACATGGAACTTCTAAAGGCAAAAAATATGATGACTTACATTTACAGGCCACTGATACCGAAAATGTTTAGAAATTTGGAACTTTTCCATGTCAAAGTCTCTAACCCCACAATCATTATTTGATGCCATAAAGTGAACAGCGCCGCTAAATTGAACATAAACTGAATTAGCCAAGGAAATATAATTAAGTAGTAACAACCACAGCATGCGTTAAAACTCAGATACCTGGGGGTGTTGGCGATTTCTATAGCATTTGTGATTGCATTGTCATCATAAGTTGTTCGGCAACAGAAGCTAATTCCAGGTCGATCCAAATACTGTGCCATAAGACAAAAAATTAAAATTCAATAAAAATAAAAATAAACTTTCAGTGACTGGGAAGACCAGATTGATCTGTTTTCAAATCAAACTTAAATATTTTGACATAACCATCATTCAATTGATGCATACTTTGATGTCTAATTCATTTAGGAGAATTCTGTAAGTAGTACCTCTGAAAAGATGCAATCCTACAAGACTTTAAAATCGCATATATTGAATCTATTCTTAAGGAGATAATCGAGGAACCGTGTTGACTCTTAGTTTGGTGTGAACAAAACGTGCTCATTAATACTAATAAGTTTAAAGTTAGTTGTTCAGATCATCAGGAACAAATAAGGAGAGTAATATCAACAAATATCAACAAGAGATCCAAGAGAGATTCAGGGATATTCAAACAAGTAATAAAGATAGATGGCAAACACAAACAAAAGAGAAAGATATTCAAAACGAGTTCTTGATAAATTGGTCCACAAGCCAAAGAGGAAGATATCACGACCTGAATTTTTCCTTCTATTTTCGTGAGATTTTAATTGTATAAGATTGATTAAAGATTGATTAGTTTATGAAAAGAAAACGGAGTGGATTTGGAATATACAGTGCAATACCGGTCGACCGTACTTCATGACGGTCGACCGCATCGCAGTCGACCACAACCTTGAGTTGTTTGAGAAGCAGTCGACCTTTCACCTCTCTACTTTACGTCAGAGAGCTGAACGGTCGACCGCACTTTGCGCTGTGTGTATTCTTGGAAAGTATCATTTCTATTTTTGATCGATACACTTCCCCGTCTACTTATATTGGACGAATCCACTGTGTGTTCTTAACCCTATTACTTCCGATAAAATTCTTCTGAACTAATCTTTCGATAATCAATCCGAGCGTGAGCGATAATTTTTCTGTATTCTTCAGTCAGGATCATTAAACGATCTTGAGTTTTGGTTTTTCTTTCTTTTCCACTTCGGTGAGATTGACAGGACTTGTATTGGAAGTCCTATAGGTGTAATAGGTCTCTCGGCTTGAATCCGAGAATTACTGTATAAAGGGTTTTAAGTATAGTGGAATGCTTGTGGCGGAGAATTGCTACAAGTAGGTGGTGTGGATGTAATACCTCTAAATTCTTACTATATATATATATATATATATATATATATATATATATATATATATATATATATGTATATATGTATATATACATGTAATACCCCTAAATTCTTACTATATATAGTAAGAATATACATGTAATACCCCTAAATTCTTACTATATATAGTAAGAATTTAGGGGTATTACATGTATATATACATATATACATATATATAACAATATACATATACATACATACATACATATATATATATATATATATATATGTATATATGTATATATATATATGTATGTATTGGCATTATTATTTTTCATACACCACTATTATTTTTATGTTAGTATGGTTATATTTTTTAAAAGCCTAATTTGTTTTCTTAAAAGGCCCACAAAACCCAATCCAATAAGGTTATTTAGGGCTTAAGTGCAATTACACAAAGACTAAGGGTTATGTGCAAAAGTAAGGGACACCTAAGCTATTCTACACCCTTCCACACTCCTCTCCTTTTCTCTTTTTCTTCTTCTGCAGAACAGCCAGCAGCTGTAGCTTTTTTCTTTTTCCCTTTTTCTATATATACATACTACTACTACTACTCACTACTACAACTACTTACTACTCCCACACTCCTCTCCTTCTATCTTTTCTTTCTTTGCTACCGACAGCACCAGCAACAGCTACTTCTTCCATCTCTTTTTTTTTTCTATATATCTACTACTACTTCTATTTCTACTACTACTTACTACTATTACTATTACTTTACTGCTTCCACAACAATTACTACTACTTTTTCTACTATCTACTACTTCACAACTACTACTACTGACTATTACTATTACTACTACTAATATACTACAACTATTACTACTTAGTGCTACTACTAATACTACAACTACTACTACTTACTACTACTTCAACTATTACTACTACAACTACTTCACTACTCCTACTCTTACTACCTACTACTCCTACTACTACGATACTACTCTACAACTACTTTTGAATTGGAGCAAGAAGTCAAGGAAGGATCAAGAAGAAGCAAGGAGGAGAAGGAAATTGAAGACTTTTCACTAAGCAAACAAAAGTGGGTATTCTCCATTCCTTTTGTGTTCAAATTATGAATTTAATGATTGATGCTCGCTAGAAATTGTAGTGGGTGTTCTTCCTCCTTGTATGCTTCTTTAAGTTTATTTTTGTATTTGATTGTTTGATTATTTGATTGATTATAATTTGTTATTTATATTTAAATAATTGTATAGTAGTTCATTGACATGATTGTGTAGTAAAAAGGAAATTGTTGATAATAGATTATTTAGTAGATGGTATAGATTGCTTGATGAATTAATAGCATGAATTGTTATTGGTGGTAAACATTAATAGTAATGATTGAAAAGGTATTAAAGTGCTAATGGTTATTAAGTGTTAATAGATTAAATACAAAAGGGTACAAATGGTTATGTATGCATGCTTGGGTGTATGGTTGACATGGCCGGATTAAGGAAACAAAGAAAACAAAAAATGAACAAAGTAGAAAGGATAGAAAAGAAATGTTTGTGTAGATAATTACACAATTTTGAAATTAAGTAAATGGGTATTTGGTTGTTCCATGAATACAAGTTCACACTTGTGCTTGCCTAAACATAATATGGAAAGGTAGTTGAGAAATATGTATGAAAGATGTTCACGCAATTGTTGTATGTGTGAATGTGAAATAGGGTGATTACACTAAGGTGTTTACCATTATGTGGATGTGAGGTAGTACATACACATGCGTGCAATATCCTAGTATGAAAACAATTTTTAATAAGCATGGAATGCGGTGTTAGATGAAATACGGTTATGCATGGGTATGTATATAACCAATGCATGCTTATATGCGTACTTGTTGTGAAGTGTGGTGCACAGTGAGTGCAATAGTTTGGTGCATGTGTGGGTCAACTCTTAGCATGATTGGAGGCTAGGTTGAACCCTAACTAAATCAAGATGAGACTTGTTGAGTTGGTGAATTGAGAAATTAAACTAGGATGATTGGTAAGGACAGACACTAGTTAGGCGTGTACTACTCACCTGTCAAGGGGACACGTGCGGCGTCGTCTCGTCTGGGACACGTGCAACGTGGTCTCGACTGTTAATTTCTGGGATTTAGTGATAAGAACGGGATGCAGACGTAAGTCACAAGTCCTATCGGAACTTAGGAGATGGACTCTTAAATTTCTGTCTATGTTCTGGGTTATCAATATGAATAAGGAGCAAGAGTGTAACTCTAAGTCTCTGGGCGAAGTAGGGGTGGCCCTATCGATTAGCCTTATGTTCATAATAACTTTGGTAGGGGCAGGAGTGGAGAAGGACCATGATTCCGGCAGAGCTGATGATCACCGGCCTGACCGGGAGTGGAGAGGGACCACGATCCTGTCGGAGTGGAGAAGGACCATGATCTAAACGAACAGGGTAATCACTGCCGTTCAGAGTGGAGAAGGACCACGATCCGACTACAGTAGCGGAAATGGACCGCAGGTACTGCAGACTATACTAGTCACTAGATGAATGTCAAAAACAGGAAGGAGTACAAGAGTAGGATGCATGGCGAGGGATTAAACCCTATCATCTGGAGAATATGAACTCGATTTGGAGAGTATGTAGTATGGGATGCATACGTTTTCAAATCAAGTTTGCATTAGATTAAGAGCATGGTGTGCATATGAATTGTGCATTAGAATCTAGATCATGACATACACCGACACTTGTGATTTGACTTTCACATTTTTCTTCTGCATCAAATATTGATTGTTGGGGATTTTGGAGATTGTGGCTTTCATCCGTATTGCGTCAGTTGTATTCAACTGACGTGCCCACAGTTTGCTAATGCAGGATCGCTGATCGTGAAGCAGGGGACTCGAGCTGCGGAAAGCATCCAAGTGGAAGATATAGTTTTCTTGCGCAATGTAAGTTTCTAATTTCCTGTAATTTTTCTGTGTTGTGTACTCATTGAAGTAAATATTCTGGGTAAGTGTCACGAGCTCCCAGTGTGTGGAACTCGGGGCGCTACAGTGGACGTAGACCTGGGGATCGAACCACGTTATATCGCTGCGTCATCTGTGTTTGCTGCTCTTAACTCTTTTACTTACCTTGCACTTTATTTTATTAATTTTTAATTCCGCACAATCACCCTATTCACCCCCCAGGGTGATTTACAGTGGTATCAGAGCGAGGTGCTTATCAAAAAGCTTAAAAGCTTAAGCAAAAGGTCTAATGGCCGAAATCGCTCCTCCCGATAACTTGTACTCATCGGAGTCATTTATCTCCAATGGAACAAGCCTTACACGATCACCATTTTTTGATGGAAAATGCTATGACGTCTGGAAAGTTCGTATGTCTCATTTTTTACAGATGCTCGGAGAAGTATAGAATGTGTGTATCAATAAAACAGAAATTCCAGTTAGTGACGGGAAGACATCTTTCACAAAAGCAGAGTTGGCCCTCCAGACAGCAAATTCCAAAGTCATGACGGCTCTCTATGCAGGGTTGAATAACGAAGAACTAATGCGATGCGGGCGTAACTGCAAAACAGCATACGAGATCTGGAACAACATGCTGAAGCGGCATGAAGGAACCGCTTCTGAGGTAAAGGCTAAAGTTAATTTATGTTTCTATAAGTTTGATGTGTTTCGCATGTTGCCAGGGAAAAATGTGGATCAAATGCTCGCCCGCTTTGATATCATTGCCCACGAACTTGATAGCTTAGGTAAGGGGCTAGATGATGACCGAAAGGTCGGAAAGCTCATAAGCTGTCTCACGCCAGAATGGGATGTAAAGGCCACTGCAATGAGGGAGACTCTTAAAGAGATGGAATTCGACTATTACACATTCCAAGGAAAGTTGAAGACATATGAGATGAAAATGTCAGAGACCAAAAGATACAGACAAAACATTGGGATTGAACCAAAGCAAGAAGAGAAGACCATTGCACTAAAAGCAGAAAAATCCTGACCATCAAAAGCAGATTCAGATCGTGAGGAGTCAGACGAGGATATTGCTCTTTGACAAAACAATTTCATAAGTATCTCAAACATAAGAAATATGGCAGGTACCAAGGAGAAAGGGAGAAGGATAAAGATGATGTGTGCTATAAGTGCAAGAAGTCTGGACACATTCGTGCAAAATGTCCCGTCTCACAAGACAGGAATAGGGACTACTACCGCTCAAACCCAAGTCTGAAAAAGAAGACGCTAAAGGCAACATGGTTAGATTCCGATTCAAGTGTGGGAGAGCAAGGCTACGACGACGTCGGCTTCATGGCTCTTGGGCATGGTGAGGTGCAATCACCATCTCAAGAAGAGGTAATCGAAAAACCCACTTATGATGAACTAGTACACATGTGTAAAGATTTGAAAGACTATGCTAAGAAATTAAGTAGTGAACTTAGGCAATATAAACAATTTTCAAATTATACCCATGACTCGTGTATTACAAAAAATCAAAAATTGAAAAATAAGAATGCCTTGATCTTGGAAAAATTTGAGCCATTTAGAAAGATCATAATGTATTGCTAGAGGAAAATGAAATCTTAAAACAACAAATTCGAGAATCTTTAGCAACGCATGATGATCACTTAAGAGAAATTCATGAGAAATCTGTTTATATAGCCAAACTCACAGATGATTTAAAAGAATGTAAAAAGAAATTTGATGAGGTAGTGGAATGATGTAATGAAGCTCTTGAATAAAATAGGATTCTTGATGCTACACTAGACACTTTTCGTTGGAACACAAAAGACAATGAGATGACTAGGAAAAGATTATGTAAAATAGTAACTGAGCTTGAAAAGATTGTTGAAAAATATGAAGGGCACAATTACCTTATTACAAAAAATTCAAGATCTTATCATGATAATCGAGGGCTTGGTTACGAAGAGCCAATACACCATCAAAAATGTAAATCATCATGTCATACACACTTGCACAAACTCCAACAAAATCATAAACCAATTCAAAGCTATGCAAGTGTGCATGACTCAAGACATATTCGTAACACATGCATTATTGTTGTAGACTAGGGCACATTTCTTTTAATTGTCCATTAAAAAGGAATACTAATTGTGTGTGGGTAAGAAAGGATGTAAATGCAAGTTCAAAACAAACTTGGCCACGCAAAATTATACTTACTAATTTTGGTGTAGGTACCTCAGCGTATCAAGACTAAAGATCGGTGGTACCTTGATAGTGGATGCTCAAATCATATGATAGGTGACAGCAAATATTTTGCATCACTATCAAGGGAAAAAGGAAATGACATCATTTTTGGAGATAATAGCACAGGACAAACCATTGGTAAAGGTAAAATAAACTTTGGTTCCTCATGCTCCATTAAGGATGTTCTATTGGTAAGAGGTTTGAAACATAATCTAATTAGTGTCAACCAATAATGTCATAAAGGCTATACAGTCACCTTTGATAAAAATTTATGCAATGTACTACATAGCAATAAATCTTGTTTACTTCTGATGTAACAATGTCTATGATATAAATTCTAATGAATTAGCACAGGAAAATATGAGGTGCTTTGTTGCAAGAAATAAGGATGGTTGGTTATGGCATAGAAGACTTGGACACACGGCTATGGACAATCTCAACAAACTCGTAACCAAGGAGCTTGTAAGGAGGATTCCTAAAATCAAATTTGAGAAAGATAAACCGTGTGAGTCGTGCCAATTTGGTAAACTAAAAGTTCTCACAAACCCAAGAAAATGGTATCAACTTCTAGATCCCTTGAACTCTTGCACAAGGATCTTTTTGGACCATCACGAACACGTAGTAATGGAGATGCACGATATGCTTTTGTAATTGTTGATGATTATAGTAGATTACTTGGGTTGCCTTTTTTGCCACAAAAAAATGACACATTGTATGTATTTCAAAAATTCTGTCGAAGAGTGGAAAATGAGAAAAGCCTCACCATTATCACTATTCGTAGTGACCATGGTGGAGAATTTCAAAACGAACTCTTCACCTCATTTTGTGACAAAAAAAATAAAACATAAGTTCGCTTGTCCTCGCACTCCCCAACAAAATGGGGTTGTTGAAAGGAAAAATAGATCTCTTCAAGAAATGGCCTGAACCATGCTTAGTGAAAAATATTTACCTAAATCATTTTGGGCGGAGGCTGTCAATACAACATGTTACACAATTAACCAAGTAATCATTAGAAAATATCTTGAGAAAACTCCTTTTGAACTATATTATGGCAAAATTCCCAACTTAAGTTATTTTCGTGTCTTCGGATATAAAGTGTTTATTTTAAATACTCTTGATAATTTGGAAAATTTTGATCGTAAAAGTGATGAAGGTGTCTTCTTAGGATATTCTCTTAGTAGCAAAGCATATCGTGTATTTAATAAAAGAAGATGCACAGTTCAGGAATCTATTGATGTTATTTTTTATGAAACTAATCCTTACACCAAAAAAATATTGCATGTTGTTGATGATGATGAGACAGATGTTCAGGTCGAAAAGAAACAGGTTCACGTTGAAGAAGACCCAAATATGAATGATCAAAATAAAAAATCTCATCAAGATGAAGATGCATCCAAATCGCAAATAGAAGAGATGCCAGCAGAACAAATTGATGTCATGGAAGATGAACATGTACAACATCAAATTTTCACAGGTGAAAGATGCCCCGCATGGAAAATCATGTCTAGCCATTCACCAACTCTTATACGAAGCGACCTTTGATAACTACTCGCACACAAGCTCAAAATTTCATGTGTTTTTCCGCATTCGTTTTCATGCTTGAACCTAACATTAAAGAGGCCTTGCAAGATAATGACTCATTCGTTGCCATGCAAGAAAAACTTAATCAATTCGAAAGGAATCAAGTATGGAGACTTGTTCCTAGACCTCATAATAGAACTATACTTGGAACTAAGTGGGTGTTTAGAAACAAGTTAGATGAATCCGAATCAATCACTAAAAATAAGGCCCGTCTTGTTGCACAAGGTTATAATCGACAAGGTGTAGATTTTGATGAAACTTTTGCACCTGTTGCATGGCTTGAAGCCATTCGTATTTTACTTGCATTTGCTGCTTACATGGATTTTACTCTCTTTCAAATGGATGTTAAAAGTGCATTTTTAAATGGTTTTATTTCCGAAGAAGTTTATGTTGTACAACCACCGGAATTCACTGATCCCACACACCCAAACCATGTATTTCGTCTTGATAAAGCATTGTATGGTTTGAAGCAAGGCCATCGTGCTTGGTATGAACGACTAAGTTCATTTCTACTTCACATGGGTTTTTCTAAAGGAAAAGTAGATACTACACTATTTATAAAAACATGTTTCTAAAGATATTTTAATTGTTCAAATATATGTTGATGATATTATATTTGGATCACTAATGAAAATCTTTGCAAGGAATTCTCAAAGCAAATGCAGGATGAATTCGAAATAAGCATGATGGGAGAACTAACTTATTTTCTTGGGCTTCAAATACAATAAAAAAATGATGGCATCTTTATCAATCAATCCAAGTATGCAAAGGAATTAGTCAAAAAGTTTGGACTTGAAACTGCAAATGCTTACAAAACACCTATGGCCACTACCACCAAGCTTTCAAAATATGAATCTGGTAATAATGTTGAAATCTCTACTTATCGAGGTATGATTGGTAGTTTACTCTATATTACTGCATCTCGTCCAAATATTATGTTTAGTATTTGTCTATATGCACGCTTTCAATCGTATCCCAAAGAATCACATTTGGTTGTCATTAAGCGTATCATTCGATATCTCAAAGGCACACCAAATACTGGACTTTGGTATCCGAAAAATAGAAATTTTTCTCTTGTAGGATATTCTGATGCAGATTATGCCGGTAGCTTGACCGATAGAAAGAGCACTAGCGGTACATGTCACTTCTCGAAAAACTGCATTGTCTCATGGGCATCCAAGAAGCAAAACTCTGTCACACTCTCTACTGCCGAAGCTGAATATATCGCAGCAGATCCTGCTGTGCGCAGGTATTATGGATGAAATATACTCTCGAAGATTACAAGGTATTTTTTGATCATATTCCAATAAAATGTGACAACACTAGCACTGTTCATATGACCAAAAATTTTGACCAACACAGTCACACAAAACACATTGATATTATGTATCATTTTATTAAAGATCACTTTCAAAGAGGGATATTTTACTTGAATATATTTCTACTGATTCACAACTCGCTGATATTTTTACAAAACCTTTAGATGAAAAACGATTTCATTTTTGAAAGGAGAGCTAAATGTGATTGATATCTCAGCATGAATTTCCATTCTGCGATCGACTGAACAGGGCGACTGTACGCCTGTGCGGGTATATGGTCGACTGGGCGGTCGACCGATTTCTTCTCGGTTAAAATTGGTTTTACACATTAGTTTCAAAAATTGGTTTCTACTATTTGCCGACCGGTTTGCTTTCTGTGATCTGTTGTGTTTTTGACAAAGGGGTGCGGTCGACCGCGCGGTCGACCGGTAAGGTCTCGGGAATTTTTTTTAAATCATCTCTATTGCGATCGACCGTACGGTCGACCGGTCTTCTCTCTGGTCTTGGATAAAAACTCTTGTTTTAAATGGAATATCTTATTCACTTTTCTTCTACTTAATCCCTCTTGGTGTGTTCCAAAAAGGGGGAGAATTTCTTTTGGAATGTTTGGAATGTTTTCAAATAAAGTCTAAAGTATTCATGAAATGTTTTCACATGCTTTACAATGATTCTATGAATGTTTTCAACAACAAATATGTTTTCAAAAGTTTTACACTAATCATATATGTTATAGTTCTGTATAACATGTGGCATTGAATTAAGGGGGAGCATTTACATTTCTCTTAAAAGCTCTTACTTATGAACTTCTGTGTTACAGGATATACTAAACTCAAGGAGAGTATTTATGTGGCCTATTTTAATTTTCCAACATTCTACCATGTTTTGTTCACACCAAAAGGGAGAGATTGTTGACTCTTAGTTTGGTGTGCACAAAACGTGCTCATTAATACTAATAAGTTTAAAGTTAGTTGTTTAGATTTTCAGGATCAAATAAAGAGAGTAATATCAACAAATATCAACAAGAGATCCAAGAGAGATTCAAGAATATTCAAACAAGGAAAGTAATAAAGATAGATGGCAAACACAAGCAAAAGAGGAAGATATTCAAAAACAGTTCTTGATCAATTGGTCCACAAGCAAATGAGGAATATATCAAGACCTGAATTTTTCCTTCTATTTTCGTGAGATTTTAATTGTCTACGATTGATTAAAGATTGATTAGTTTATGGAAAGAAAACGGAGTGGATTCGGAATATGCAGCGCGATACCGGTCGACCATACTTCATGACGCTCAACCACATCGCAGTCGACCACAACCTTGAGTTATTTGAGAAGCTGGTCGACCTTTCACCTCTACTTTACGTCTGAGAGCTGAACGGTCGATCGCACCAATATGCCGGTCGACCGCACTTTGCGCTGTGTATTCTTGGAAAGTATCATTTCTATTTTTCATCGATACACTTCCCCGTCTACTTATATTGGACGAATCCACTGTGTTCTTAACCCTGTTACTTCTGATAAAATTCTTCTGAACTAATCTTTCGATAATCAATCCGAGTGTGAGCGATATTTTTTCTGTATTCTTCAATCAGGATCATTAAACGATCTTGAGTTTTGGTTTTACTTTCTTTTCCACTTCGGTGAGATTGACGGGACTTGCATTGGAAGTCTTGTGGATATAATAGGTCTCTCGGCCTGAATCCGAAAATCACTGTACAAAGGGTTTTAAGTATAGTGGAACGCTTGTAGCAGAGAATTGCTACAAGTAGGTGGTGTGGACGTAGACCTGGGGGTCGAACCACGTTATATCGCTGCGTCATCTGTGTTTGCTGCTCTTAACTCTTTTACTTACCTTGCACTTTATTTTATGAATTTTTAATTCCACACAATCACCCTATTCACCCCCCCCCCAGGGTGATTTACAAACCGGAGTAATAAAGCATGCATCAGATAACTCCTCCACATCTTCTCCACAGGACACAGATGCATATACTGGACATCCTAAAGGACTAATACAAATAAGTAGTTATTACATGACAAACCTACTCGCAAATGGCTATATCTACGTTGAAGTCAAAGCATATCTGGTCTACCACCTGCCTCAGGTGGTCAAAGATAACTCGTGTCTCAAGTCTTAAGTCTTAACTCTTTAACTTTTGCTAAGAAAGACTTGAACATAAAACCATAGGAAGTTAAGAGAATAACATTAATTCTCATAATCATCATCTACTAATCTTGTTCCCACTCATTCTCATAATCACCATCAACTAATCTTATTCCCACGATAAAAGAATGTTTTTTTCCCAAACTGTCCCTCTTTTTGAAAGTTTTTCTCAAACTGCCCTACTTTTTTTAAAAATTCCGAAATTGCCCTACTTGCTTTCTGAAAAAGCGAGTGTGGGTAAAACCCCATCGCTTTTTCAGAAAGCGAGTGTGAGACTGTGGTTTTCGCTAGCCTACACTCGCTTTCTGAAAAAGCGATGGGATAAATCCCACACTCGCCTTTTCGGAAAGCAAGTGTCGATTGGGACTTTTTAAGCCCCCAGATCTGATTCTCAACCCCCATTCTCTTTCAACTCTCTATCTTCTCTACCTCTTCTAACCCCGAATCCCTAATATCTCTCATCTCGTTTTGGTCGATTTACCCAAAAATTTGGTCAATTAACCCAAAAATCCTCGCATCACTCATCTCGTTTCGATTTTCTACCTCTCTCATCTACAAATCTCATCATCGATCAACCCCCAAAACCCTAAACCCCAATATCCAAGAGTTTGTTGATTTTCGAATTTGGGGATAAAGAGTGCGGTTGAAGGAGCTTCTTCGACCTCCTATTCACTATCTACTTATTCAATCACCCTACTTTAACGGTATATTTCTAATACTTTTGTTTTTTTAATTTTGTGTTAATTTTGAAACATTAACATTGTATGTTTGTTAATTTTCGTGTTAATTTTCAAGCATTAACACTGTATATTTGTTAATTCGACCCAAAATCACCCAAATTTGTTGATTTTCCAAGCAAACATTGGATCTTCAAAAGGACAAATAGCAAAAATTTGAAGCATTAAGTTGAGTTTTTATTTATGTAGGTATATAGTATATTCCAATTTGAGTATATTTAGGTATATAGTGTAAAAATTGGATATATATGGAGATTATATATTTTGGTATAGTTAATAATAATTGTTTTAAGTTGTAGTGTACTCTCGTTTATTATAAATGGCGCACATGATGGGTAATGTGGAGGAAGGATCGAGTAGCAGACCTCCTCACGGCGACGGACCACGTACTTCTTTTGGCCCACCTCCTCACGGTGGACGTGATCGTGGTCGTGGTGGTACCGAGCGTACTAATGTAAGTGAACAATTGTTTATATTCGATTAGTTTGATTATCATACAATAAAATGTAATATCGGTCTATTGATTTAAATGTTACTGTTGTATAGGTCTCAACTAATCCAAATGAGGCGGACCCTTCTTCATCAGCCCCTTCTTCATCGTCTTATATTCCTCCTGGAGATCCAAGTCCCCTCGACCCTACACTCCTTACTCTCCAATCGCATCACCGTGCGAATGATGTGTGGGAAGGCGAATCTAAGGAGTGTACATTTAGGGGGGGTTATCTACTTTCTATGCACCCACGGATTCACGAGATTCTACGGGACTGTGGGTTATATGGTATTGAATTGATGAGCTCCATCAAATGTGATCGTCCTCTTCTTACCGTACTTCTTGAGAGATGGCGGCCTGAAACCCATCCCTTCCACCTGCCAGTTGGGGAGATGACCGTAACACTGTAGGACGTCTCCGTACTAACCAGTCTTCCAGTCGATGGGCAGACAGTGATCGGTACGATGGACTTCAAGCCGGTATATCTAGTGGAACAACCTTGGTGTTCAAGTCAAAATGGGGGCAGTAAATGGAAAGTTCGTTCACTTGAAATGGTTGAAGGAGACTTTCAAAGATAAACTGAATGAAGATTCCACTGAGGTCGAGGTTGAGTGCTATTGCAGGGCGTACATCTTGACACTGTTTGGCGGCGTCATGTTCCCGAATTCGACTGGTCATTCGGTGTCGTTGATGTACCTGCCATTGATTGCCGATCTACGAAGAGTCGGACAGTACAGTTGGGGTAGTGCCGGTTGGCATCTCTATACAGGAGTTTGTGTAACTGCAGTCTTGGTTCGGTGCAGATGAATGGACCAATGATCTTATTTCAAGTTTGGAGTTGGGAACATATTCATGTTGGTCGGCCCGTAGTGCGTAGACAATCACCCAATTGGATCCATCTCCCCGAGGACCCACACATGTTACCTCCGCTCGGTGTTTACTGGTCCGGCAATCTCACATAGACGGCCAACCCCAACAGATGCCTGACGTACTTTCGAGATGAATTGGATAGGTTGGCAGATGATTGCGTCGTGTGGCAGCCCTACACAAAGGCGCGTGGGTCGACTACCGCCTATTTGCTTGTATAGGCGTGATTTGTGGCTGACAAAGGCACCTCTGATTAACTTTGACACAGTCGAATTTTACTACGTTAATAAAGTGCTACGTCAGTTTGGTCTGCTTCAAAGTATTCCTGTTGCTAAACCGTTCAATGCCGATATGCATTCTATTACTGGAATGGGTCGACAACCCGAACACAATTGGGCCGCATGCTTTGCTACATATGTTGAGAGATGGAAAGAACACCGGTTCGGCGAAATCATTGGTGACATTCCTCTGTTTGATGCATCGGTGCATGCGACTTACATGGCTTGGTATGAGAGGATGACTAGACGTTATATCTCTCCCACAGTGCAGACTCCTGCAGGTGTGGTAGTCCCAATTTGTCGACCAGCAGCCGAACCAGCAGATGAACATTCAGTGAATTTGCCTATGTTCCAACAGAAGGCATCGGGTCTTCGTAAAATCGTACGTTGTTAAGATTTGTTGTATTCTTTTAATGTTTTTCTAAAATTTTGGTTTATATATACATATGCACTGTATTTAATATTTGAACTCATCATGTTTTGTAGATGGACCAGACTTAGACTATGGCTAAAAAAAGTGCTGCTGTGTTGAGGAGTAATGTCGCGGAACCGATGAAGAACTTTGCACGCGAGATGATTACGTCGTGCCGTGCACAAGCTGATGTTGCGGGCGAGGGAGCAACTTTAGATGCTATACTAACTACTCATGCACATCGAACCAGTCAGCGTGGTGTTCGTCGCAAGAAAATTGTCCATAGACCCCCACGTCGTCCGAGCAACGACTCCGAAGAAGAAGCTGAAGGGGATGAGATTGAAGAAAACGGTGAAAGGACACAACATGAGATTGAAAAGGAAGTGATTCCCTTGTCCGGTGTCACCCAGGCCACTCCACAACATGGTAAAAGGCAAAGAAGACCCCCCACTTTCTTCATACCCAATCCGTGAAGGTTTTTTTGTACTAATTTTTCAATGTTTTGTAATGTATCTTTCAATGTCGTGAACTTTTATAAATTTGGAATGTATCTTTCAATGTTTTGTTTCATTGTTTCAAAGTTTTGAATGTTTGTGTTTGTGTGTTATGTATGAGTGATTGTTACGAGTGTGATTGTTGCGAGAATACAAGTGGATTGTAGTGAAAATGATTGAAGTGTATTGTATGCCAAATTGTATACAGTGCCGACTGCATCTGCAAGTTGAAGTGGGGTTTTTTTAGCCTACACTCACTTTCTCAGAAAGCGAGTCTAGTATTGAGCTCCTCGCTTTCTGAGAAAGCGAGTGTTGAGCCTGTACAAATTGTTTCCCAGCAGACCCAAGAAAGCGAGTCTTGTTTAAACAACCTCGCTTTCTGGAAAAGCGAGTGTTGAGTAGATAGATTTCCAGAGTTCAACCTGATCTCTGGACATCTAGCTACTCAACAGTCGCTTTTTCAAAAAGCGAGGAGATTTAACCTAAACTCGGTTTCTAAAAAAGCGAGTGTATGTAAAATTTCCTCGCTTTCTGAGAAAGCGACTGTTGAGTAGTTATATTTCCAGAGAACTTGATCTTTGGAAAACTATCTACTCAACAGTCGCTTTCTGAGAAAGCAAGGAGATTTTACCTACACTCGTTTTTTTAAGAAAGCGAGTGTAGGTGAAACCACCTCGCTTTCTGAAAAAGCGACTGTTGAGTAGTTATATTTCCAGAGAACAACTTGATCTCTGGAAAACTATCTACTCAACAGTCGCTTTCTGAGAAAGCGAGGAGATTTTACCTACACTCGCTTTCTGAAAAGCGAGTGTAGGTAAAATCACAGAAAGCGAGTGTAGGTAAAATCTCCTCGCTTTCTCAGAAAGCGACTGTTGAGTAGATAGTTTTCCAGAGATCAAGTTGTTCTCTGGAAATATAACTACTCAACAGTCGCTTTCTCAGAAAGCGAGACTGTTTAAACGAGACCCGCTTTCTGAGAAAGCGAGTTTAGTGAAAAAAAATTCAACATACATATGCAGCCTGCCATGTACATTCATATGTACTCAACTTCATGCGGCTTACAAATTCATTCACAAACGCTAAACTTTATACTGACTTGGAAACAAATGGAAATTAACGCTTTTTCAGAATTATAACTCATACAAATTAGTAGAAAGTCCAAATTACATAGTACAATTACAAACACAAACACATTCGAATTTTGGCTATGGATTAAATGTTTTGACCCACATTTCAAACATTTCATTCCCGTACCCCTGCTAGACCTATCTCTACCATCCATGTAGTTGTGAATTCTCGTAGATCTAGGCCGGCCTTTCCTTGCACGTCGCAAACTTGCATCAGCTACGAGTCATGGTCCATCAAAAGTTGGCCAATATGCTGGATCTAAAGTTGGATGAAAGTGGGAGCCCATGTTTGTGCTAATGAAGTAACTAGGTAAAATTTATCAACAAAAGGCTTTTAATCGATTGCACGATATGCACAAGCTGCCAATACATGAGAACATGGAATATGATATAGTTGAAATTTCATACATGTGCATGTTTTAGTACCCAAGTTAACAGTGTGCAAGTTCCCATCCTTCCTTTCTCCACTTACCATGCGTAGACCAGTTTTGATGGCAAAAACTCCAGGTTCATGATGAAACATTGTAACCTCATATCGGTTTGCTCTCTCACGGCGACTATCAATCAATTCTTGTACTCTTCGAGCAAAAATCTTCCCTTCTAGATACGAGTTTATTGGCTTCCTGTCGACGAATAGTAAAGTAAGAGTTTAGACGATAGAAGATCATCTCCACGATCGCCGTTACCGGTAAACTACGGACACCTTTCAAGACTAAATTGAAGACTTCTGATAGGTTCGTAGTCATTATGCCATAAAGTGCCCATTTCTCAACCGGTTTCTCTTTCAACCAATTAGCCGTCTCGACATTAATGGTTTCAAGTTCAGCAAGTTTGGTCCTAAACTTTTTGTGTTGGTTTTGACACACTATAATTTTGGCTTTTTCCCTCATTGCCTTGCTACCGAATTTACTAAAGAAATTTGTAGCGAAATAACGCATACAATAACGATGATATGCATTAGGTTCGTTCCAAACTCCATTTTGCAATTCCACACACAACTCAGTACGATCGGTGATAAAATACTGAATGCAACTCATGAACCATGTCCATGTATTTATACTCTACATCAACTAATGCAAATGCAAAGGGAAATAAGCTATCATTCGCATCCGGAAAAATAGCAATTAACAAACAACCCTTGTACTTACCGTACAAGTGAGTTCCGTCAACACTAATAAACAGGTCTACAAGACTTGAAACCTTCAATCGAAAGACCAAATGCCCAAAATACTCCCTTAAATGTTTCCTCGCCAGGACTAGACTGATATTTATCCCAGTGGACAACGGTTCCTGGATTTGCTGCATGTATTGCTGATAGAATAAAAGGCAACTTCGTGTATGCTTCTTCGAAAGTACCGAACAACCTCTCAATTGCTTTTTGATTTGCAATCCAAGCTTTCTTACATGAAATCTGATAATTATATTGTAGTTTCACTATCTCAATAATGGCCCGCAGTATTAAACATATCTCAGACTTCACCACACTAACAATCAAATTGCAAACAAGGTTAGAATCAACTTTACAGTGGTCATGATTCAACGTTGGATTCGTATAAGTATGAGGCCCAACTATATTCTTCACCACAAAATTTGTCCCCCCTTTTGGAACGATTGCTCGTAATCTCCAAGGGCAGCCACCGTCACTTACTACTAGGAGAATTTGCACCATCTCCTCAATTGTACGTTTTCAAGGTGCCAATTTACATTTAACGGTGTACAGTGTCGATGAAGATATCAATGTGACGAATTCACGATGTTTCTTGATAGAATACAGCTTCACAGCCTGCTGAATGGACTCTTTACTTATAAACTCCTGTCCAATGTACAATTCGTCTACATTGGATGAACCAGACGACTCTTGTGGAACTTGATGTACTCTAGCACCTTGTGTCATCTCCTCGGTAACATGAGCGTTAACATTGGCATAACTATCAGTAGCTCTCACTTCATTAGACCTGCTGTTCGTAGGATTTACATTTGCATATTCATCATCTTCGTTCCCATCATCATTTTCTACACTCTAATCAACTTCATCGTCCGTTTCTTCCTCTTCTTCATCATCGTCTAATAGGTCGTTTTGAAATAATTCAAAAAAAATGTTATTTCGAATAGTCATGAACAGGACTAGGTTGATGTGGCAACTCAACATCTGCAGAATCCGAGCTTGTTGTATTTGTGAACGTGTCTTCTTGTGGGGACAGTAAGATTGCTTGTGAAGTTTGAACGGGATTAGACCTCATCTACTGTGTTGGTACTTCTCGTATGAAGATTGAACTAGGATTATCATGTGGCTGAGCATTCATAATTTGGATTTACTGAATATATAACTCCAATGCAGACCAGGTACAATTGGGATCAAGTGTCCTAACAATCATTGACTTCATAGCATTATCAGTAGATACGGGCACTGTCATAAAATACTGACCATCTCCTTTTACTGTTGCGTACCGAGCAAAAATTTTCACATTCCATTGATCCCTATCCCAATTAGTAACTTCATCATTTTTCTCAACTATTTCTGCCAAAGTAATGGTACGAGGTGCCCAAACTATTTCAGGATCAACGGCACTATAACAACCTATCTTTGGATCACGAATTATTTCACCACCAAAGTATAACCAAATAGGAATATCGTAATCCATACTTACGTATATTTATACGAATATACGAGTTATTATCTACCCACAAACAAAACCTATAAAAATGTACAAAATTATAGGTGATATAAATCATACCTTCACAAGCTTATTCGGAAGGATATAGCCGTAGATATTTGGGTAGAAGAGTTGAAGTTGCTTTCCTCTTCAAGTTTATCAAAATTTCAAAATATGGATCTTTCGGAAGATGAATTTAGGGTTTTTAGAGTGGAAGGTAACAGGGTTGGAAAAGATTAAGTGAATATATCTAGATTTAGAGGAGATTTTGTGGGTAGGAGGTCAATTTGGGGAAGCTAGGGTTTTGAGTTTCGGAGTTGAGAGAGTAAGAAGGGAGATAAACAAGAGTAAGAATGGAGAGGAAGTGGATCCAAATTGAGATCTGAGAGCTAAAAAAGCCCCAATCGAAGCGAGTGTCGGATTTATTCCATCGCTTTTTCAGAAAGCGAGTGTTGGCTAGCGAAAACCAAAGCCTCACACTCGCTTTCTGAAAAAGCGACGGGGTTTTACCCACACTCGCTTTTTCAGAAAGCGAGTAAGGCGTTTTGGAAATTTTTTAAAAAAAGTAGGGCAGTTTGGGAAAAACTTTCAAAAAGTGGGACAGTTTGGGAAAAAATTCAAAAATGAATGTGGTGACTGGTGAAAGAGGCTCCATGAAAAAGAAACAACTTTTGCATTTGGCTGCCAACCTGTTACCATAATGCCGATTTTTCGGCAGACAGAAAATTATTGCCAACAAGGGGCTTGATCTAATGTTGAACAATCATTTAGTATCCTCCAACTTCTCCTGAATTACATCTGAAGGATGGGAAAAAATGATAAATTCGTCATGCCAATTACAATGAAATAGAAAACAGATGCCAAACAAAATGTACTGGAACAATTTCACTAGAGATTGCCAAGGGAATAAATAATATTTAAAGAAAGAAGTCTCAATACATTCACATTGATTTCCTGCAACATGTGTTCAAATAATCTAGGGCGAACAAATATTACCTTGCATATAAGTTCTCCCTGAAACCCACCAGCCACAAGCAACTTATCCTTCACTGCCAATGTACTGACTTGAGTCTGAGAAAATCCTTCTAACAAATTCCCAGGATGTTTCTGCACAAAGAAACATAACTAGCGAATTTATCAACAACAAAAAAATTGTTTAAAGGGAATGGAAAAGAAAATTAAAATTTTTAGGAGGGTAACAGAAAATGAGTTTAGAATGGAAAAGGAAGGTCTACTATCAGTCGAGAGCATTCACCTCGCATGGGGCGACATGTCCTGAAACATCCAGAACTTCAGTCTTCTCACAAGTCAATGCAGACCAATGAATGACAGAGTAGTGGGACATAAGGTACACATCATGCTTTGATGTAGCCCAGACTAAATTTCTAAGCTGCAAATAGAAACAAACAGTGCAAGTAGTTGAATTACTATATGACATGATCATGGAAACTTTCAAGCCTAAAATAAGATATTGATCTTCCAAATTACCAATATCTACATTTATAACTAGATAGTTGTGATTGCATGTATTGTGGACAACCATCCACTTATAAATCAAGGACATTCACCTCGCATGGAAAAACCATCCACTTATAAATCTCAACCCCACAATTAAAACTTCAGTCTATATCAGCCATCCACATTATCAACCATCCAATTAAAACTCAACCACATATTAGAACTCCAATTTCTATTGACCATCCACTTAAATCTCAACCACACATTTACAATCATCCACTTAAATATAAAAATTAATATACAAGACAAAGATCTCACAGCAATCAAGTTGTAGTTGTGGACACTATTCGGACATATACTCTCACATGCATTGCATGTGTTAAAACTAGTAAAATCATGATAGTGAAGACCAAGGCTCAATTTAGCAAACATATAATATGCAGAAGAAGAAAAATATTAACATTATTCTCTAATTAATTGACAGAAGGTCATGTGGCTTCACTGACCTAATTGAAAATAAATTCTTTACTAGAGTGCAACGATCATTTTCGCAGAAAGCACAACCTTTCCACAAACCTTGAGAGAAGTTCATAGTACAATAAATTCTGTTATGACTTGCATAATGACAATGATTCAATAGAGCTGCAATGCTCTGAGCACTCATTTGGGTTTAACATGCAGAAGCATCAGATGTTGATCTTGAAGTGGTTAATATCGCCTCACTTTTTAGTATTGTAAGCATCTTCTTCATGGTTTCTCATGTTACAAGGAACCACTGACCATGCTACATAACTTGGTAAATTTCACTGCAACTAAGTTCAGCTTTTCTTCACATGGTAGTTCTGGGTGGCTCCGAGATGCCGTTCCGTTGTTCGCTAGTAAAGAGTAAAGACAAGTGTTGCAGGGCAGTTATAGTCACTAAACTGTTATGAGGCACATGTAGTAAAATTGCAAAAATATGAGCTTTACGATTCACCAAGTTCGTAAGTAATTACTTTCTGCAATGTTTGAACAGTAGCCTGTCATTTGTGATATCCTGAGCAAGCAAAAAAAATTAAATTTGGTCTGAACCTAGTGTTGCAAGTTTCCTGAACCACAAACCTTCAAAAAATATATTACATTCTCATTGGCGTTCCCTTGGGTACGAGAGGGTAGCAAAGGAAGGAGTACAAGAAACAAAAATGTAGTTGATTTGTCCACACCCAAGAGATTCAAGGTGTGTTTATTTCCAAAACCTCAGGAGTTGATATCAAATTAAATAATTTTGAAGGCCAATGTGGAAATGCACCTTATTTCTATTATGTGTTTTTATTATGTTTTCTTAATTTTTTAAAACTTTTGGCACTTTTTGCCTAAAATTCTAAGCTTTTCATTCTTGCTTCGCTCTGTTTTCCACTTCTCACAACATTGGGAAGTGTATAGACATGAAAAGAAAAAACATGTACATCAAACTGAAAATGTCAATTTGTTGTCATTCATGCATGGACTATGGTGACATACAAACTCTAAAAGTAGATGACTTTCAGATTATATCAATGACCAACGATACATATTGACAGCAAACCTCTGTATAAATAAAAAAATTGACCTCAGGTCTACAACACATAACTGCCCTACAGTCCATTATATAAATTGCAATTCCATCTAGCAAAGACAATATATACATAGTAATTTCTGATTTTAATAACTAAATACAAGACTTCAGCAGCAAATGATATAATTACAAGTATCGATTGCAACAGAATTCATTATACTCATCAAAATTCAGATACAATACATGTAGCAAAGGATAAAAGTAAACATTGCACTAAAAGCGAGCAAACTAATTTGGATTCTTTGAAACCAAAAGTAGAAGAAAAACTATTGCTTACCTGAAAATGAAGGATAGTTGATTTAACAGATCTTGTGTTGCGCCAAAAATCGTAATACATTCCATCTTTCTTGGTTACTTTGCACCCCTACGTAAAAGAAAATTATTAGATGAAACAGGGTCATATAAGTACAAATAACATAAGTAAATTTAAGTAGTATACCTTTGTTGAAACTTCTCCGGAATTAGGAACATTCTCGTAGTTCTTGTATTGTTCAAGTCTAGTTTGTCTGTACTTATCCCTTGTGATGTTTAACCTATCCCAAGGTATTCCTTGGATATCCTTCCCTTTTCTTGCTTCTGCAGATGATGTGTCTGTTACTCTGTCATTCTGCACGAAAGTCAGGAAACAGAATTAGTGCCTCTAGATACAACAACAACAAAGCCTTTTTTCCGACGCCTTTTTTCCAACTAGTTGGGGTCGGCTAATTAGTGCCAATAGAAACTATATATTATTCATGTAAAGAAATGAAAGAAAGCAAACTAATGGAGAATCCAGGCCAAATATTGAAAGATTTCAGTTGACATATGATTTCAGAATTGCTTTATATTCGCTCTATTTAACTTGTACTTAGATGTCATGTGCTTTGGCTATTTTAAATTTCAAGTTTAACTGACAGTTATTGACAAATTTCAGTAGTTTTGGAACTGTTTTTCAGTCTTTTGGCAGGCTTGGAACAAATTTCAGTCTACACATTTATAATGTGCAATCAAATTGAAATAGATAACAATATAAATTTTATGATTAAGAAGTGATCACTTTCCTCTATTTTGGTGTGTTACGCGCATGGATATGATATCCAATAAGTGTAGGTGTGAGATCTCCAATTTAGATTGTTTTTCCCCATTTTCTCAAGTTTGTCCTACATCAATTCGGTAACAGAGCTTTAAGAAAGCCTAATGTCTTACCAATATGGCCAATCTTGAATCTTCATACTCAAAAGGGACAACTTATCGTTATTTCAAGATTTTACTAATTTATTTCGCTCAAGTTCATAATTAATTCATTTTGTTCAAGTTCATTGAAGAAAACCAAAATCCAAACAACCCAAAACTAACAGACACAAAAGCAACATGGACAAATGACTAACCGAGCTTAAACTCCAACTAAATCCAGAGAAATACCTCAATCAGTCATCCACTGGATGTGAATTTTTCGAAGCCAGTGGGAAATTGACAGAGCTCGGAACCAAACATTGACCGATTATAGTTTGTCAAATGACTGCTTTATGTGCACTTTATTTACCTTGTACTTAGTGTGTCATGTACTTCGGATATTTTCAGTTTTAACAGACAATTTTTGAGAGATTTCAGATGTCTTGGAACTAATTTTCAGTTTTTTTGGCAGTTCTGGAACAAATTTCAATCTAAAAATTTGTAATACAGAATCAAATTAAAAGAGACAATTTCTCTACTACTATAACGAAAGAGTGGAGTTATGTTAACAAATAGACTATGTAATTTGTAGATAACCCAGCCAACCTAATCTCAACCATACAAATTCAAGTTGGAGTTATGTTAACCATCCATTTATAATTAATTACCCAATCTTTGCCAGTTACCAAAAATGGCCTCGAAGTTCAAATCTATTTACGACATAATTATTTATGAAAATGTCATTCATATAAAGTAAATGTTGATGCCTCTTGGGGGGTAATTTATGATGAGTAAGACCTTAAGAAAAAAGGGCATGCATTGCACGTGCAAATTACTAGTGGAATTAAAACAGACAATATGGAACAACATGGAACTGTTCTATGACTAAAAACAAGTGATTTTTTTCTTTATCTTGGTGTGTCATGCATCATTCAATGATGTCCAATAATTGGAGGTGTGAGTTCTCTTCTTAAGGACGGGAGAACTAGATAGGAGAAAAAGAAAACATGTAGGTGGAGATCATACTGCTAGGGCATATTCCTCATCATCAGAATCTGAATCTTCTATCCTTCTTCCACGAAATTCATCATCCATATCATCCTCCACATCATTCATTTCATAATCATCTGCCATTCTGTCAATGTCTTCGCCCTGGTTGTCAGACATGTTCAAAATGTAAAGCCCTGCCATATATTATTTCAGTAATGAGATCTTTAATACGAGAATAAGAAAGAGAAGACACAATTCTAAAGAAAGTACATGGTTGAACTAATTAGATTTTGATTGCAAACTACAATGATGAAGGGCTCTTAATCCTAAACAAAGTTCTTACTCTGATATGAAGAGAAACACTAAACAACCAACAAGCCTGAGAATTTTCTAGAATTGCAAAACCACCATCTCTATCAAAAGACAGTGATAAAAAAACAAAAGGGAAATATTTCAAGTATAAGAGGGGGGATATGGGATATGGAACCAAACCCGCTGAAAGTTATTCAACAATACTTAAGCATCCGGCTAAAACATGGATATAATAACAATAGAACAGCCATGTTATGTCAAAATTATTTTGCTGATACATAAATGCCTTGAATACTGAGCTCATTAAGCATTCCTCTTTACTATTAATGTTGGATCCTGTATGCAAGGCAAATAACACTAGAAGGGGAGGGGGGGGGGGGGGGGGGGGGGGGGGGGGGGGGGGTTGAATAGTGTTGTATAAAATTAATCAATAAATTAAACTTTTCGCACTGTTAAGTCGACTGAAAAGAGAAGGCAGTCGACTGAAGCATCAGATAAGAAGAGTAATTTAACTAGAGTTACAAGTCTGTTAAGTCAACTTAGGGGGAGGGGGGAGGGGGTTGAATAGTGTTGTATAAAATTAATCAATAAATTAAACTTTTCGCACTGTTAAGTCGACTGAAAAGAGAAGGCAGTCGACTGAAGCATCAGATAAGAAGAGTAATTTAACTAGAGTTACAAGTCTGTTAAGTCAACTTAGGGGGGGGGGGGTTGAATAGTGTTGTATAAAATTAATCAATAAATTAAACTTTTCGCACTGTTAAGTCGACTGAAAAGAGAAGGCAGTCGACTGAAGCATCAGATAAGAAGAGTAATTTAACTAGAGTTACAAGTCTGTTAAGTCAACTTAGAGAGTAAGGCAGTCGATTGACCAGACTCAATTTACACAAGAAACAGAAAAATTAAAAATGCAAGTTTAAATAATACAACCAAAGAGAGTCAACACAACAAACACCACGATATATCCTGCTTCGGTCCTCCCGACCTACATCCAGTCCCCAAGCAACCCACTTGAGATTTTTCACTATTCTTGAAAAAGTTACAAGAATACTCTACGGCCTTTGACAACAACTATGTCAAATCCGTAGACCTCTCTCACCACTAGAGAGAGCACAACCCACTCTACACCCTAGAGTGAAACCGACTCTAAACCAAGAGTCCTACTCTCCAACCGAGATGACCACTCTCACAACCCGAGAGTGAAACAACAACAAGAAGAGATTTACAACAACCTAAAGCCTTGTATGTGAAAGTGCTTTTAGTATAGTGGCTATTAGGTCGACTTCTGACTTCAGTCTAGAACGAATTCAATGTTATACTAGACTGAACATCAGAGAACCAAGTCTAAAAGAAATTGAATGCATTGAACAACCTGTTCTTTTCTTTTCTCAAAAGCAAAAGACTTGAAATAAAAAATGTAGGAGTTAAGTAACCTTTGCCAAATGAATTCTATACTTTTTTTATAGAGTCAGAAACGTTTGGACATTGAGAGATAGAATCCCAACTGCCATACAACGGCAGTAAAAAAGGTTTGAATTTGAAAAACAAGTTTTAAATTCAGAAAACTGTCAAAAACGGCTCGAACAGTCGACTGGGTTGCCATAAGAGTCGATTGGTCAGAGCTTGAATGAGTTCAATCACTTTCGTACTCAACAGTCGACTGCTTCCAAGAGTAAGTCGACCGGTACTCAATCAGCTGAACTTATACAAGCTTTGTTTTGACATTTTGATTTTGTAAAACTTTTTCTTTATTTAGGAAATGTGTGAGTATGTGTGTGACAAGGCTTTTACAAGATTCTAAGACTCAAAAATAATACAAACAATATTACAAGTCATTTGTTCAAATGTAGCACTTGAAAGTCTTGAACTTGAAACTTGAAAGCTCTTGAAAGTCTTGAACTTGAACTTGAGTCTTGGTGGCTTGATCTTGTCTTTGTGGCTTGAGCAAATACTTTTGAAAGCTTCATCACATTGTATTGGGATGCTTCATCATGGTATTGACCTTGACCACTTTTGATACACACTGCAAAAGATATGTAATATAGAACAATTGTGTATTGTGTTGTAGCCATCAAATCAAGAATCTACAATTAATACTCAAACTCCTTGAAGACAACCTCCATCATGTGTATGAAGCCAACCCATTCATCACAAAAACTTCTATTAATGAGAAAATCAGAGACAAACATTGAATGGGGCCCATCTTATTTAATTTTTAACTAGCTCATTGAATGCCTAATTAGGAATCTAAGAAATGACAAATAATTTCCGTTCAAAACTAATAACATTCATAAATCATTACATTCTCCTCAAAATTCTAGTTCTATGTGCATCACACCAGTCAAAACCTAGTCTCCTATGACCAAACCATATGCTTGGATTGATTGAATTACTAACGAGAAACACATAAACAATCAACAGAATAAAAGCCAACCTAAAAGAGAATAAAAGCCAACCGGCCCGGCCCCCACCCTAGGGGGCCTTGTTGGCCCATGACCGGGCAAAGCCCGGGCAGTCCCAGCCCGGCCCGGCCCGAATGCCACCCCTAGATATGTTCTACAATGCAAAACGATCCATGGTTCCAAAAAAGGGTAAAACCCCCGTTTAAATGGCCCGTACAAAGAATTTTGAGCATACTATTCCGTTTATGGGTTAAACGGTGGTTAAAAATAAATCCCTCCATTTTTGTGAGAAAAGGAGTAACAACCGGTTAAAACGTGCAGTAAACCAGTTCAAGGTTTAGAAGGGTTGTTTCTTAAACCCTTTTTGGAATTGGGATTTGAATTTGTATTAGATAATTCTATTATACCCGGACTTGTTACCTGTATAATGAACCCGACCCGTTATACTTCGATGTTTCCTTAATTTTACAATGAACTTATGAATTATCAAATTGATTGTTAGTAGTACATATGATATATAATATGATGAAATCTTTAATATTTGGCATTTTCCCCTCCATTTCTGGATATTTCTATACTGTATCCTTCACTTTTCATATTTCTAAAATATTTTTCTATAAAAAAATAGAAAACCGTTTTTTTTCCGTTACAACCGCGTTTAAACAGCAAAAAAAAAATGGTGTATGGTCGTTTTGATCTCGTTTCCGTTTTTTGTAAACTTGAAATGATCACTTCTTTTAAAGCATAAATAATAAATTAATATTATTATACAAGAGGTACAATACTTATACAAACTGAAGAAACATGAATTAAAAAATAACAAATTGGTAAATAGAAAAAGAGGAGGGGTATTGGTATATATTGTTTGTAGTTCTTAATAATCATAAAAGAACTAAGAGGGAACTTAGGAAAAAGAATAGCAAAGGTGAAACTCGAAAGCTAAAACAAATGATATTTGAAACTTGTGAGCATGGCTGGAATTGTCTGCAATACTGAGAGGATATGGCTAAAATCACAGATTTTGACTTGATCTTTTAAAATGGATCAATTATTATACGGCCAATAAAATTTCATGATTTGGGTTTGGTGAGTATTGTCTTACCAATAGAGGCATGACAGTTAAAATGACTTAATGTAAAGGTTTAGTTAGAATTTTACTGCCAAAACGAAATAAAAAGTTTGTCTCCTTGCATTATAGTGTTCGGTACGTATCTTATAAATCATGCAAATCAAACCGCTCTGTGTGAGTATTCCATTTACATGTTTTTTTGATAAAAGATGACGCACGTCACCGTTTCATTAATAAGCGATAACGAAACAAAGTAGTACAACATAAGCAGTAAATAAAAAACGACATCCATGAACGGTACCCGGACCTACCCGGAACCAAACCGTTCCATTTACATGTTACTAACGTCAACATAAAACTTAGAGAAGCCTACTTAATTAATATTCTCTTAATAAATAATTATAAAAGTAGACTCCATTCAAAAGAAATCTATGCATGCAATATCATTATTTCTCCCAAATAGTCAAGCACAATGTAAAGCCTAATTTCTAAATTTGTTGATGTTTACATGAGCCCGGTTTAAACATAATCTAACCATTCTGTTATCGTTGGGATCTCTTTATTTTACATGTGCTAAGATTATTACTCGTGATCAGTGGACATCTGCGTGAATCATACACAACCAATATGAAAGTAATATTGATAAGCATACACTTAAAAGCAAGGATTAGCTTATCAATTTACCCGAAGTAATTATTTTTTCTTTGTCAAATACGATGCTAAAATGACCGTACTAATAATACGGCTTGGGAATTTCAAATTCGAAAAAAAAAACACACTCATGGGAAGATCATACCTCTTCAAATTGAACCGTACCCAACATGGCCTGCTGAAGTGAAGGTTTTTGTCAGTTGAGCAGGATACTGGTGTTTTAATTACACTAGTTAGTTTGCACAAGCAATGCACATGAGAGACCACACATTTGCAATGCACGTGTAGTTGAGATTTAATTGAATGATTGACTTTAAGTGAATCATTAATATAACTTTGACCGTAAAATGTGTAGATAAGGTTGGCTTAGGTGGGTTGGTTGTCAACAAATTACAAATAACTCTCTAGTTATATTAGTAGAAGAAATGATAGCCAGCGACGCCCAGTTGCTATGCGAGCGTGCCGTGCACAAAAATAAAAATAATAATAATAATAATAAAATAAAAAAATGCGCAAACCTTGAAGTAACAAAAGCAGCAAGAGGGCGTGCCACGTGCAAAAAATAAAAGATACGCACATTTTAAAGTAACGAAAGAGAATTATTTACTCCACTCACCACTGTTCTCTTCTCTTCTCTCTCTCGCATTCTCTCTCGCCATCCATGCCATGCCACCCCTTCGGCCGCTCCACCGACTACGACAGCCGCCTCTCCTTTTTCCTAACGACCATGAACCACCACCATCACCACCACTCCCTTCCATCCTCCAAGACCCCTACCCCTACCCCTACCCCTACCCCACGACCTTTGACATCTTCTTCAACCTCTTGATGGCAACCATCACCAGCAACTACCGGTATCTCTCTCTCCTCTTTCTTCTCTCCGGCCACCACTAAAAGCCGCAGTCGTAGATGTTGCATCTCTCACTACATCTCTTTCACCGCCGCCGTCGAGATGCTTAGGTAGTCACGGGTGATGGTCACTGTTGACAGGCTGAAGAAGAGGAGATAGAGAGATACCGAGGTAGTTGCCAGTGATCAGGATCGCCTCCGGTTGTCTTTGCTGAAAGCCGCTGACCGACGCCGTCGAGATGGGCAAGCAGACCGGATGGACAAATGACAAGAGAGAAGATTAGTGGGAGAAGCAGTGACCTGATCCACGCGACGGTGAAGCAAACGGGCATAGCACGCTATCATTTCACTATTAGTATATATTTAAAATACATTTATAAATGTAAGTACATATGTATACATTATTGTTTTAAACATCAACGATTATAGAAGTTGCTATAACAGTTAGTATAAGCCTCCATTACCAATTCAGCATTTTTTTTTAAAAACAGATATTGATATATTTTGAGAGTAAAATTGACCGATATCGGTTATATTGACCATTCGACCTATCCAATATTACCCAATTTTTTAAGAAATAAACTCTACTGGGATTTGGCCATACAGGTTTAAGAAGGGACTTGGTTAGGATTCAACCACAATTCGATACCAAACTAGACGAGCTCAAACACAATCTACTCACACTGGGGAAAAAATATAAACACAATCTTATCTCCAACCTTATCTCCTTTATTCCACTTGTTTTACCACCGCATCCTCCTCGTTCTGTTTTCATTTCTGTTCATATGTTTCATATTCGCTACTATAGTTTCCTCGTCATTCACTGTCTTCTTCTCATTGCTTAAACCTCATTCCATCTTCCTCTCATTGTATTCTCTTCATTTGTTATCGTTCGCTGATATGGCCAAAAATAGGATTAAATCGAAATCGTTCAGATCGGGCACGAATCTTAAAGCTCTCAAGGGTAAAATGGTAATTTCACCTACAAACAAGGTCCGAATTAGGAACTGGGTCTTTCTTCAAAGCCCCAATAGCCCAAAAAGGGGTCTGTCCTACCGGGTATGGGTAGCAACCCGCTACAAACCAACCCAGATGGATAAAGAGTAATTCAAATTCGTGGTTATCTCTAAGAGATTGTTTAAACAGCCCTTTTATCACGAAACGAGTCAAACTCTTTTATCCATAAACATCGAGAAGTAGAGATTTATCTTTATCTCGAAACTGGTTCCTAAGCCGACTATAAATACCCCTCTCCCCCACCATAATAAGGTAATCAATCTTTTTCTACCTAAAGCTCTTTCATAATCTTTCTAATTACTGACAAGAGCATCGGAGGGTTCGTTGCCGGGATCCATCTCGATGTATCGAACTTTTTGCAGGTCCACAGCGGCGGCGAGAAACCAGTCAAACGCCGGTGAAAGTCAACAGGTTTGCTTTATTGTTTCCTTCAAGAATCCACAAATTCATCTTATTGCTCCCACACAAAAAATCAGTAGCAACAAGTTGGCGCCGTCTGTGGGAAGCTCGAACAGCAATCCAGCTCTATTTTCATCAGCGAAAGTAGTTTCAAGCTATGCCTCCACAGAAGGGGAAGACGACGGTCTCTAACCACAGAGTCACTCCCGCTCCTTCTCCTCCCCCTCTCCAGGAGGTCCCCTCTCAACCCGCTCAGCAAATCCAACAGCCTAGACAGTCTCTTCCTCAACTCATCCAGTAACCGCAGCCTGGACGCCCCCTTTCTCAGCAACCTCAGCCCCAGCAGGCTCCTTAAGGGCCTCAAGGGGATGCCGCGGGACCCTCCCGCCGAAGTCGATAGGGGCAACCTCCTCATTATGACCATGTTTCGATACATAACCCCTCGTCCGACTCCATGGCCTCACACAGCCCCCCAACGCCGAAGGATCTCCGGCACATTATTATCAACCGGCAACATGGAATAGATCTTCGGACCTGCTTGGACAAGAGGTGGACCCATGACAGGATACCCCGCCGTGAACATCAAAAGAGTCCAGCGATCCGGTCCCTAGAGCCCGATCCCCCCGTAGATCAGATCGCAGAAGATCCAACTCTCCCAGCAGGCGAAGAGAGTCATCCCAGTGTCGTCAGAGGAGAAGCCGCTCTCCAATTGGTCAACCCGCCCCACGGGACCACCGAGAGCGGGAGGCACCGGTCCCAAGGACAGAGTTCCAACAATTTCAAGAAGCAATCCTGAGGGCCCTCAATGTTGTTCCCGACCGCGATCAGCGGGCGTCCAGTCCTCAGCCTGCCCCAAGCTATCGGCGCCGTACTCCCAGTCCTTAACCTGCCCCAAGCTATCGGCGCCGTACTCCCAGTCCCCAACCTGTCCCAAGCTATCATCGTCGCACTCCCAGTCCCCTTCCGCATGGAGACGAGTCCCGGGGCTCAGTAAGTTATGACCGAAGAGAAGATTCGGTGTAGTGCCGTCTCCACGAGATGGAGAGGCACCTTGGTCGGCTGGACAGAGAAGAGGAACAACGGGTGAGGAATTTCCGCCCAAGCAGGTCTCCGTTCTCCCGAACCATAATGAAAGCACCAGTCCCAGAGAACTTCAAGCCCCCTCATTTTGAATCATACAACGGGGAGTCCGACCCCGCTGACCACATCGAGAGTTTTAAAACTCTCATGATGATCCACCAGGCGTCGGACATGCTTCTTTGCAAAACTTTTCCAGCCACGTTGAATGGGCCTGCAAGAGAATGGTACTCAGGACTAGCCCCGGCCTCTATCTTCTCCTTCGATCAGTTCGAAGGGCTCTTCCTTACTCACTTCGTGAGTAGCCGTCGGGCTGAAAAGACGAGCACCACTTTGCTATTACTTCATCAAAGGAAGGGCGAGCGGCTGAGAGACTATGTTAAACGTTTCACCGCAGAGATCCGATCCATCGCCTCCCTAGACCAGTCTGTGGTCTCTGCTGCCTTCCAATCCAACGTCACTAACAACAACCTCAGAGCATCCCTTGCCAAAAAACCTCATTGGGATTTCTCAGAACTCTTGCCTATGAGTGAGAAATACATCCGAGCAGAAGAGGCTCTCGCCCGCCCCGCTCTTGATGGATCGTCCTCCAGGAATAAACGGAAGGGCGCTGAAGGAGCTAAGAAGCTCCGAAAAGACAATGGAGGCTGGCGTCGCCCTCCTCCCCGCTTCGAGAAGTTCACTCCATTCAATGCGAGTGTCTCAGCCATCTTGATGGCCGTCGGGAAAGAGGGTCTTCTCCTACCACCTCCGAAGATGAACACTCAGGGAAAAAAGAGGAACATGGACAAATGGTGCCGCTTCCACATGGACCACGACCACGACACGTATGACTGTCGAGCCCTAAAAGACAAGATCGAGGCACTTATTCAAGGAGGGACAACTCTCCAGGTTCGTGAGAAAGCACAGGGCAGATCCTCCTCCGCCCCCCAGGGGGGCTAGCTAATAAGCGAACTGAGCGGCACACGGAGACCCCGGACTCCGAAACAGAAGTCGTCCTGCATCTCATACACGAAGGCCCAATGGGGGGAGATTCGAACTCCTCCCGAAAAGCCTTCGTCCGGAAAGTAGATTCCGTGCAGAACCATCCTCCCCCCAAGGGCCTTGGGGTCCCTATCACTTTTTCAGATAGAGATTTGGAGGGCATCCGAACGCCCTATTGTGACGCACTGGTAATAAACCTCCATATGGCCAACTTCGATGTGCGTTGAGTTCTCGTCGACAACGGCAAGTTCAGTCAACATTCTTTTTCTAGAGACCTTCCAAGGTCTTAAGCTATCCAGGGATCGACTCAAGCCCGCTGGTTACACTCTCCACAGGTTCACAGGGGTGCCAGTGACGATCGAGGGTGTCATAACTCTCGACGTAACCGCTGACAAAACTCCAACCACCTGAACCGAGCCGATGGATTTCATGGCGGTAGATGTGAAGGCCGCTTACAACGTCATCCTGGGCCGACCAGGCCTAGCGGCTCTCCAGGCCATACCCTCGGCCTACCACATGAAGATGAAATTCCCCACCGCAGTAGGCGTGGGAGAAGTCAGAGGGAGCCAGGAGGCTGCTTGCAAGTGCTACATGACCTCGGTAGGAGGACCGGTCCTCTCCCTTGAAGCTCTTAAACTCCCCCAAGGGAGTAGCCAACCTATATCAGAGCCGGTCGATGAGCTGGAAGAGGTGGCCTTCTCAAAAGGAGATCTGACCAGGACATTCCAGATTAGCAAAGTCCTTCCCCCTCCCGTCCGATCCGACATTATCCAGTGTATAAGGGAAAATCGCGATCTATTCGCCTAGACTACGACTGACATGCCGGGAATCTCCGAAGAGCACCTCATACACCACCTTAGTGTTGCTTCAGGGGCAGACCTGTAAGCGACGCAAATTCGCCCCCGAGCGCCAAGAGGCCATCAAAGAAGAGGTTGAGAAACTCTTGAAGGCTCGGTTCATACAGGAGGTCAACTATCCCGAATGGCTGTCCAATGTCGTGATGGTCAAGAAAGTCAACGGGAGCTGGAGGATCTGCATTGACTTCACGGATCTAAACAAAGCCTGCCCCCGTTCCCGCTCCCGAGCATTGATGCCCTGATTGATGCAACCTTAGGCCACAAACTCTTAAGCTTCATGGATGCATTTTCCGGGTACAATCAGATCAGAATGTTCCCTCCAGATATTCCAAGACCTCTTTCGTCACCGACCAGGGTCTATATTGCTACTGGGTCATGCCCTTCGGGCTTAAGAATGCCGGTGCCACCTATCAGCACCTTGTTAACAAGGTCTTCAAGGAACAGATCGGGCGGAACATGGAAGTCTACGTAGACGACATGTTGGTGAAGAGTGTCTGCAAATCGAATCATGTTTCTGATCTCCAAGAGGCTTTTAACGTGTTGAGGAGACACGATATGAGACTGAAACCGAACAAGTGTGCCTTCGGCATCTCATCCGGCAAATTCCTTGGATTCATGGTCAGCCAAAGAGGCATAAAGGCCAACCCCAAGAAGATTCAGGCCATATTCAACATGGCTCCCCCCTCCAATGTTAAAGACGTGCAGAGACTCACCTGACGCCTCGCGGCCATAGGCTGTTTTCTCTCCAAGTCCGGAGAAAAATGTCTCCCGTTCTTCAAGGCCCTCAGAGGGGCTAAAGGTATTTGAGTGGGACAATAGCAGCAAGAGTCATTTGATCAGCACAAGGCCTACTTAGTCAACCCCCCACTCTTGAGCAAGCCAAAGCCCGGGGAAGTCCTTTACATATACCTCGCCACATCGGAGCAGACTCTCAGCATTATTCTAGTAAGAGAAGAGGATAAGACGCAGAAGCCTATTTACTATGTGAGTAAAGTCTTCATGGACGATGAACTCCGTTATCCGAAGCTCGAAAAGATGGCCTATGCATTGGTCATGGCAGCCCAAAAGCTCCGCCCCCTACTTCTAGTCTCACTCGGTGGTCTTCTTACCGACCAGCTGCTCAAACAAGTTCTCTACAAGCCCGCGACCTCGGGACGCCTTATGAAGTGGTCCATCGAGCTGAGCCAGCATGATATTAGCTATCAGCCCCGAACCGCCATCAAGGCCCAAGCCCTAGCAGAGTTCATAGTAGAGAGCACAATTCCCGACACCCGCAAAGCGATAGAGGAACCCTCGTTCTGAACAGTGTATGTTGATGGATCCTCGTGCACCAATGGGAGCGAAGCGGGGGTCATCCTGACTGGCCCCGATGATTTCATCCTCCAATACTCTTTCCGTATCGACTATCGAGCATCCAACAACAAGGCTGAATACGAAGCCCTTATAGCCGGCCTGTGTATGGCTCGCAAGGCCGGGGCTAAGCGCGTCAACATATTCAGTGACTCGCAACCGGTGGTGAACCAGGTATCAAGGAAATACGAAGCGCGAAACGGTCGCATGGCCAAGTACTTGGCCAAAGTTAAAGAACTGATGGCCTCTTTCGAAGATGCACAGCTCCAGCGAATCCCCGAGAAGAGAATGCGCAGGCGGATGCCCTCTAAAGCTAGCTTCCTCTTCCCTCTAGGGACTTGAACAAACCGTCTTAATAGAAGTTCTCTTGAGACCTAGCATCGAGGAAGAAGATCCCGAACCAATGGAGATGCTGCCCCTAGAACTCGGGGAGAATTGGATGAGGCCCCTGCTCGAGTTCCTCAAAGATGGGATCCTCCCTTTAGACCCTAAAGAAGCTCGAAAGATCTGAACCAGAGCCGAGCGGTACACACTCATTGAGGGGGTCATGTACAAACGCTCCTACACTCAAGTAGACGACAGACCCTACTTGAGATGTCTCTCCCCAGAGGAAGCCCAGTATGCTTTGAAGGAAGTCCATGAAGGGATGTGTGGCGCTCACTTGGGAGCAAGGTCCCTCACCCGCAAAATCTTGAATTATGGATACTTCTGGCCCACTCTCCTTAGCGATGCCGAACAACACGTTCGCCAATGCCTGTCAAAAATTCTCAACAATCCGCCGCTTACCACAAGTCCAGCTCTCCTCTTTATCCAGTCCAACCCCTTTTGCAATGTGGGGAATGGACCTGCTCGGGCCTTTCCCTCCGGTACCGGGCCAGCTAAAGTTCCTTGTTGTGGCAATCGACTATTTCTCTAAATGGATCGAAGTCGAGCCCCTAGCGACGATCACAGAGAATAGAGTTCAGCGTTTCTTTTGGAAAGACGTTATCTGCAGATTCGGTGTGCCTCGCATCTTGGTAACGGACAATGGGACTCAGTTCATGGGGGCAACCTTTCGCACTTTTGCATGGACCTGGGTATCCAGCAACGATTCTCCTCGATCTCCCACCCACAGTCCAACGGTCAAGCAGAGAACGCCAATCGGCAAATTCTCTCTGGCCTGGAAAAGAGACTGGACAAGTCTGCTAAGGGTTTATGGGTAGAGCAACTTCCCAATGTGCTCTGGAGTTATCGCACTACGAAGAGGACCCCACAGGAGAATCTCCCTTCAACCACACTTACGGCTCCGAAACTGTCATCCCACTAGAAGTCGGTCTACCTTTCCCCCGCTTGATTGCCTACATCGAAGAGCAAAACGCGAACGAACTTCGCGGTAACTTGGACCTCATCGATGAGATCCGCGAGAGATCCCCAATCCGGCAAGAAATCTATCGACGTAGCATTGACTAGTCCTACAACAAAAGTCCGCCCCACTAATCTCAACGAAGAAGATCTGGTGCTCAGAAAGCTGTCAATTTCTTTTTCCAACAAGAAAGGTAAGCTGGCACCGAATTGGGAAGGACCATATAAGGTCTCCAAAGTTGTCCGCCCTGGCACTTATCAACTTGAAGACCCAGGGGGCAAGAGAGTGCCAAGGACATGGAATGCAGAGCACATGTTGAAGTACCAAGAGGGTGTTTGAACACCGCTCCAAGCAACTTCAACTCCTAGAGCTTTCTTAAAACATTTTTAAACTTGTTTCTTTTATTCAGCCAATCTTTATTAAGTGTAATAATGGCTTGCAACTCAGAAGCAGTCATTTAGTTGTTTCTAATAAAAGCATTTACGCCCTAGAAATTCTCTATTCTAAATGTTCTGGTTGGCTTACCTTGGAGCGTACAAAAAACTCACTTAACAACAAGTTCGGAGTCCAACACTTGGTTCGATGCCGCTTTAGCTACTTGCGAACAAGCGAGTACAAAGTAGCTCACCATTCGGAATTGCTCCCACAATTGTTGAAACTCTCTAAACAACACGTTCGGAGTCCAACACTTGGTTCGATGCCGCTTTTAGCAACTTGCGAACGAGCGAGTACAAAATTGCTCACCATTCAGAATTGCTCCCACAACTGTTGAAACTCTTTAGTGAACATGAGTAAAACACACTCTCAGAAGAGACTCGAAAGATGCGGCATATTATTTCATCAAGATTTCAGATACGAGTCTTATTCTAGACCAAAAACTCATATAAGACAAAAACTACAAGAGCACAAAAATTCGCCCTAGCCCCTCCTAGGGAGTGGGATGCTTCTATTAAGCGACCACGGGGACGGCGAGCGCTGTGTTGATGTCCCTTCGTTTCAGCAGAGGTCACTAAGCCTGCGAGCCGAGCCGCATCGTCGGCACCCAAGGGCCTAACAGTTGCCCCGACCGATTCTCCGCTCGACGAGCCGGCCACTCCACTTTGCGTATCCCTGGGATTCCGCAAGACGGGAGGCAAACGAAGCGCCAACTCGTGGAATGACCTTCCTTGAGCGTACTCATCCCGACGGCAGGAAGTGCTTCTAACATTGCTCCCCTCGGAAAGCCATCGTAAACATAGATTCTCCGCCTCCAGCTCAACGACGCACTCCTAGAGTGAGTCATCTGACACTCTGATCTTCAAACGAGGCAATCGGCTTGAACTGCCCCCATGCGAAACATCAGAGATAGTTCTTCGAAGATGCGCCGCCTCTAGACTCTTCTCAAGCACCACGTTCTTCAACTCGTCCCTCTCGAATCTCGCCTCGAATAGAGAGTGACGAAGGAACTTGAGTCTCAAGCCTTGGCGGACGGCCATCGAGGAGCAGGACTCTTTGCCTTCGGGTGGCACTTCACGATTACTCTCCGCCAGGCGTCTCATCTCAATGTCTCGACGAGCCAGGGTTACCCTTAAATGACCTGCCTCCCGCTCTGCTTTATAAAGCATCTCCCAAGATCGAGCTAGCCCCAACTTGACGACGCCGAGCTCAGAACATAGACGTAGCACCTCGCTATCCTGTAAAATTCAACAAAAGAGACGAAAATCTCTTAGAAAGATGACTCTATATCCAACCAGGGCTACAACATAGTTCTACTTTGAATAAAAGAATTCTACTTTGAATAAAAGTCACAAGTGTTGTCGCTCAAAAAAGAATTTGCATTACTTAGTAAGGATACAAAAGCGGTGGCAGTCCGCTATTAGGCATCACTACAACCAGACCCAAAAGAGAAATTTACGACTAAAATAAAGAAAAGCTACGAAGGAGGTCAAGTGTCCACCTCGGCGAACGGATCCACGAGGGGTGTAAGTTGGTGGCCGCTCCCCTCAGCTGCCTCCGGCACTGTCACTATGGCCATCTAGGGATCCGCCACAGCGTCTTCATCTCCCTCCTCGCCATCTAACTCTACCCCCTCCTCGCCATCGTCCTCGTCGGGAAACAAGCGATATCCCGGGCAATCAAAGTTAGGGATGCGCTCGCCAACGTCGTCCAAAGCCTTGGCGTATGCTTTTCGCATGTTCTTCTCCAAATATATAATGACCTTCTCCGCCGCGGCCTCTGCCTCTCGCACGACTATATCTTTCTCTCGAGCCGCCTTCTCCCTCTCTGCAGCCCTCTCTCGAGCGACTACCTCCCTCTCCAATTCAGCGCTCTCCTTCACCTTCGCCAACGTCGCCTCTAGCAGAGTGATCTGAGCGGCTTGAGACTCTGCCAAGAGAGCGACCGCATCAGACTCCTTCGCTTTCGACCGCTAACCTTCTCCCTGTCTTGCACGGCCTTCAACTCCCGCTCCTACTCCGCCAATTGCTTCAGCAGGTAACTAAAGTGGCAAATTGCCTGCGAAGAAGCAAGAAAGCAAGAACCAAAGGTTAAGAACAAGGGGAACGAAAATTTTTCGCAAAAAACTAAGGGAGGTGTAAAAAGTAAAGCCTACACCGAAACTATAACATCAAAAACTTACCGTCATCTGCGCCTTCGCAATCTCCAAGGCCGAGTCACCCGCAGTCCCATTCTCCATCGAGGCCTTGTCTTTCGACGTGGCCAAATGACACACAGCGTCCATGCAACTCACCGAGTCCACGAGGAAGCCATCATGCCTCCGCACTTGCCAATCAGGGATGAAGATTCTCTTCAGCTCGTCGATCAAGATCATCTCGTCCGCCACAGTGCGAGGAGCTTCAAGTGCTAGCGTCGCCGAAAGAGGGAGATCTCCCGCCGAGGGGATGGTCGGAGCAACGGGTGTGGACTCTATGTCCACGATGGGAGTAGAACCGACGGCTCCGCCTTCGCACTCTTCGGCACTGTAGCGCCCGGATCCCCGTTACTGGACATCCATGACACTCCCCAGAATCTTTGCCTTCAAATGCATCTCAACACAGTAATAACACGGAAATTTAAAAACTTTAATTTGCCAAATAAGTCATTACATCATTGATTACAACCAATGTCTTGTTCTTGACAAGAATACAAATTACATTAATTCATTACAACTTATTACAAATAATTACAGATTCCACTTGTAAGCTATCAGCTGCATCCTGGAAAGGTAATCGACTGATCACTCGCTGAACTTCGCTGAGTGGGCCATCGGCTCCTCTGGGACTTGCTCCTTGGCTTGAGTCTTCTGTTGTGCGACTCTGATATCTCTGCACCTGCTCGAAAGGTAGAATCGGTACCTAAAAGGTGGGGAACGTCAGTACTTCGACTGACGCAATACTGATAATAACAGCAATCCTCCAAACTGGCAATCACAACCCATCTTGAATGGAAAAGGAAACGTGCATCATAAATTATGTAGTGCTCGTGTATGCCATGATCTAACCACTAAATGCACCAATCACAAACCTATTCTAAAGCAAGCAAGACTTGGAAATCTAGATCCGCATGCATCCCATACTACATGCGTCCAAGACCCAAGCAGAGCCTATTCTAATGCACAACAAGAATGCACACGATGCACCTACTCTAATGCAATTCAGTTGGGACGTATGCATCCCATACTACATACTTTCCCCAAATCAACTTCGATGGAAATGTATGCATCCCATACTACATACCTTCCAAGGAGTTCGCCTCTCCTGATTATAGGGTTCGATCCCTCGCCATGCACCCTACTCTTGTACCCATCCAGTTCCCAATAGACTGTCCGTCGCCAAAGGAGATTGCAGCGGTCGGTCTAATTCCGCCCTGCAGTGCCCAATTAGTCACCGCCAGTTGGTACCCGCGCACGGACCTCCTTAGAAACCGAGTTGAACCTGGTTCTTACGACCCTTGGTTCCACATGTCCACTCATGGACTCTCGCATGCGTGTTCACCCCTGGCCCGGGTTATGAACATATATATACCAAAACACAAAACACAAACCCGCGTTTTAGGAACGTAAGCACCACGGGAGGTCAATTCCTCCGGGCCTCCTGCACCTTACTTCGGCAAAACTTTGGGAATCAACAGATCGAGATACGAGCCGGGGACGCAATCCGTTAGCGGCCGAGAACGTATCCCTACGACTGGAAGATACAACACCGACTATGGTTTACTAGGACAAATGCAATTTTCCAATCCCTTAATAAACCATTCTAACCCCTACCTTACTCTAATTCTTCGGGTAAGAATTAACTGCTTCCACACTTGCCTATCAACCTCAGGCCCCTGGCGATACCGGTCCGGTTCGCCACTTCCCCGACTTGGACTCGTCCAGCATAATGGCCTACGCCTGCCGCTACCCCGGCTATAAATATAAAACTATCCCGTGAGCTCCACTCACTGGCATGCTCGGACGTCCTACGCTCGGCAGAAGTCTAATAATATAGGCTTGATAGGTCCTGCTATCCTTTACCCTAGTGACTAACTCGAGTCACACATCCCACTCGGGGAACCAACAACCTCATTAACAGAGATCAACCATCCCTAGACACGAGTCACCGACTCGGCTCGCACACAAGGGAAAAATGCTTTCACAACCCTTAGTCCCAACCCAGACTAAGCGACCTACGGGTTTCTGCCCGAATCTCAAAATGGTCATCCCTCTATCGATACAACTCCGATTGGAGTGTATGGGCCCAACCTGGGAAGGTACGATCCTAGACTACAACTTCCTAGTTGATCACGAGCGTAGATTCAACCATCTAAGTCCTCGACATAGCTTCTCAAGCTCCAGCCTGCGTGCTTCCTGTGCACGGACTGCACCTTACCATTAACACAAAATCCTACTCGTTCATCAGAACGACACAAACTCAAATTCTGTAGAAGGATGTGGGTGTCCTCAACAACTCTCTAGTTGGTCATGAGTCCAAATTATACCATTAAGTCACCCTAACACACTAATCTATCATTGATACGCCAATTCACATAATTGGTCTCTCCAATTCAGAGCACTCGGCTCTACTCTAGTTCCCTGTCCAGTCTTACAAAAATCATAATAATTCAACCGTTTACTGGAATTGCCTCAAATTAGTTTTGTTGGAAAGGTCTAGGTGTCCACTACAACTCTCTCCTGAGTCATGATCCTCAAAATGTGCCTCTAACGGGTCTCAAATTCCCAATCTTTACGGAGTATCAAAACTGGCTGAAAACAACACAGTGCTTAATCACAAAATCACAGTAAATTACACACTTGTCCAAATGACATAAAATTTATGGTGGTGAAACTAGACATCATACCCAACATCATGCAAAAGACCTCATGTCGAAATTCCAATTATACAGTGAGTACTATCTATTGCAAGTTAGCACAGAAACCATCAAGTTTTCTAATTCAACATCAGCTACTGGTTATAGAACGATTTTTCTCATGTCTATAAACTCATCCAAATAATTTACTAATTTTTTTAAATAATCAACATGCATTCAGGAACATTGAGTAAAAATTTCAGATCAATATCATACTTCAATAAATCACGAAAATTCCTACAATATCAGTCATCCTGTTTTTCTTTTTCTGAGTCTGCCTTACGACACAGATCCATCTCACGATTTTATTAGCATATCAAATGATCATAGAAAAATCTGAAATAAATCATGAATGATCCTAACACATATATGAACAAACCCTTTTAATTTCATGGTCTAATTCATCATATTCTGCTCTCGGAAAAATTCACAAAATGGTACTCCGAACCATTTTTTCTAGTTCAATTCTGACTTCAACTTCTAACCTTTAGAAGATCAATCCTAAGCATTCTAGCACACATGCATGCAATCAAAATTAATTAAAAGACAAGAATTTCAAGTTTAGAGAAACTTCCCACCCTTGATTGTAGTAGTGGAAGGAACTTCTTCAAGCTTCTTCTCTTGGAAATCTCCTTTTGATCCTTCTTCTTCACTTCCTTCTTTCTCTCCTCCTTCTCTTAAGGTGTTTTCTTTCTGAAATTTCCAGAGCAAAAGGGAGGAAATGAAGTGGGAAATGAAGGAGATGGGAGGTGTAGGCCGGATTTGACCGAGGGGGGGGGGGTAGGGTTAGGCTATAGGTGGTTTTGTGTTTGTTATGTTGGCTGCCCAACATAGCCCTTAACGAGTTCCAACGAGTGTGAGACGAGTGTTTTAACGAGCGCACACAGCCTATATTCACTTTAGTATCATACCGTGTTATATTTGCATGTGCGTCGTGCCGAAAACTAGCGGTTATACTAGTATCGGTCCGTCTCGTTCTCGTGCATCTTTGGAATGCAACTCTCTCAAGAACCGTCCCGTAGCCCTAACCATCCACCACGATAGCAAAATCGACCCATAATACTACAATCAATTGCACGCATATTAACAATATACATACACATATGCATATATTCAGGTATCGTACAAAACGGGGTGTTACAGGCACGTCCTCCCTCCACACTATTGGGATGTCCCACGGCTCCCTACTCCGAATCAAAAAATACTTATCCCTCCAAAACTTCACTGAGTCGGGGATGTCGACCAACTTGACGCCCTTCCGAGCGGTGAGATAGAATCAATACTCCGTCCACGTCTTCTGATGAATCTTATATAACCTACAGAGAACATTGAGACAAGGCTCGATCCTCGCAGCCTGGCAGTGAAGCACGAACTCCGTAACGTGCCTCCAAATGTTCGGCATTAGTTGAATCAGACATACACCGTACCGTCGCAGTACGTCCCTTACGAACGAATGAAGAGGAAGGCGGAGCCCCGCATGAAAAGCGTCAAAGGGAAACACGCATAAATTTGGGGAGAACGAAGAGCAAGATCTAACCCCGGGACCGGGAAGGATGAGGTCGAACTCTGGAGGAATCATATAACACCTCCTAATACTGTGCAGGTCTGCCTCTGTAAGTACGGAGACCACGTCATTCGCCTCGGAGCGCTCGCGGGGCTCATTCTCCTCATAGAACCGACCCATGTCGTGCTCTACGCGCCTCAGTTCTTCGGCACTGTACTGGCGAACTCCTCCCAAATGAGACACGGCAATCGAATGCCTTCCGAACTCGCCCATCCTCCGATCCCACTCCACGACTGGCGAAGGCTAAGTCACTACACCCTTCCCCTTGACGACCCTAGAAGAAGCTGGAGGGGGAACTTCGGCCCGACCAGAGGGGGAGGCCTCCTCGCCGGAAGATAACCTAGACATCTTTTAAAATAAAAATAAATTATCTTCTGATTTGACATTCACGGTCGGAAGTCTCGCCGGAGAACAGAAAAGATCACCGGAATCTCGCCTTAGCTCTGGAGTAAGAAAATTCTCAGGTCAGGTGAAAGTAAGAGAGTGAGGTGAACTAAGAGAAGGGGGGATTTATAGCCAAGCTTGGGGGCCTTGGGCCGAAAGCATAATGGGTCCTTTGGAAGCCCAAAAGGCGCAGAGTCCTAAGCGGCCAGAATGCAAAACGACAGAAGTCAAAACGTCCAAGAAGTCAAACCATCAAAAACGCTTGACCAGTCAACGGTCCCGAGCCACGTGTCGCTCGCCTGTCGTTCGACGCTCGTTCGCCACGCTCGCCGCTTCGTGTCGAACAGACGATGTTCCGAACGAAAAACAGGCAAAATGGCGTTGAGCAGTCAACGGTCCAAAAGCCACGTGTCGCTCGCCTGTCGTTCGACGCTCGTTCGCCACGCTCGCTGCTTCGTGTCGAACAGATGATGTTCCGAATGAAAAAAAAAAAGCAAAATGGCATTAACCAATCAACGGTCCAAAAGCCACGTGTCACTCGCATGTCGTTCGATGCTCGTTCGCCACGCCCGCTGCTTCGTGTCGAACAGACGATGTTCCGAACGAAAAACAGGCAAAATGGCATTGACCAGTCAACGGTCTAAAAGCCACGTGTCGCTCGCCTGTCGTTTGACGCCCGTTCGCCACGCTCGCCACTTCGTGTCGAACAGACGATGTTCCGAACGAAAAACAGGCAAAATGGCATTGACCAGTCAACGGTCTAAAAGCCATGTGTTGCTCACCTGTCGTTCGACGCTCGTTTGCCACACTCGCCGCTTCGTGTCAAACAAACGATGTTCCGAACGAAAAACAAGTAAAATGGTGTCAACCAGTCAACGACGTAAAAGCCACGTGTCGCTCGCCTGTCATTCGACGGTCGTTCGCCACGCCCGCCTATCGTTCAACGCATTGCTTGCCTGTCGTTTGACGCTCGTTCACCACACCTGCCTGTCGTTCGACGCAACGTCCGCCACGTCCGCCGTCACGCGTCGAACAGATGCTTTTCCGAACGAAAAACAAGCAAAATGGCATTGACCAGTCAATGGCTTAAAAGCCACATGTCGCTCTCCTGTCGTTCGGTGCTCATTCGCCACGCCCGCCTATTGTTCGACGCATCATTTGCCACGTTCAATGCAACGTCCACCGCCACATGCCGAACAGGAGCTTTTCCGAACGAAATACGAGAAACTCGAATCTCTGATTGGCCGTTCAATCACTTCGCCCCAGAGCTTGATCAACGCTCCAGATTGCGCCACTCCAATATTCACTTGATTAATTCTTCTTATTTATTTATTAATTAATTCGAATTAATAATTTAAAAATTGCAAAAAATAATTAAAAATTCAAGAAAATTAATTAAAAATTCTAAAAAATAATTATGAATTCAGGAAAAATATTTCGGAGCCCCTGAATAAATAATTATTGACTGGAAGAATTGATTGATACTTTTTGAAAATAGATTGTTAATTCGCAAAATTGAATAAACAATTCAAAAAATAATTTAAAAATTAGAGAAAATCAAGAAAAATTCTGAGAGTAATTTCGGGCACTTTGCAAACTCAAATTAGCACTGTCACACCTCGAGCAAGATCTAAACCCCCTAAGGAACACCGATAAAATCCCGTACGCCATTTGAAACAACAAAACTACTCCTCAAAGGTTGTTAAACTCAGTCTTCGGGAGTGGGGGGCTCATGATATGGCTAAAAATAGGATTAAATCGGAATCGTTCAGATCGGGCACGAATCTTAAAGCTCTCGGGGGTAAAACGGTAATTTCACCTACAAACGGGTCCAAATTAGAAACTGGGTATTTCTTCAAAGCCCCAATAGCCCAAAAACGGGTCTGTCCTACCGGGTATGGGTAGCAACCCGCTACAAACCAACCAAGATGGATAAAAAGTCATTCAAATTTGTGGTTATCCCTAAGAGATTGTTTAAACAACCCTCTTATCACGAAACGAGTCAAACTCTCTTCTCCATAAACATCGGGAAGTAGAGATTTATCCCTATCTCGAAACTGGTTCCTAAGGCGACTATAAATACCCTTCTCCTCCTACCGTAACAAGGTAATCAATCTTTTTCTACCTAAACCTCTTTCATAATCTTTCTGATTACTGACAAGAGCATCGGAGGGTTCGTCGCCGGGATCCATCCCGGTGTATCGAACTTTTTGCGTGTCCACGACGGCGGCGAGAAACCAGTCAAACGCCGATGAAAGTCAACAGGTTTGCTTTATTGTTTCCTTCAAGAATCCACAAATTCATCTGTTTACTCCCACACCAAAAATCAGCAGCAACATTCGCAATCCCTCAACTTCATCACCTCAAATTCCTCCTCCAGAAACTAAGAATTAAGAGCATCCACACTCGTTTTTGCTATTTTTGCCAATTGGGCAAAATGAGAATTGACAAAATGAGTGTTTCGTTGTGGTCGTCGTTTGCTCTAATTTGATAAAACAATAAAAAAAAAGATAATCGGACGGAACATGTTGTTGCGTCCAAGAGGGATTTTTTATTTTTTGAAGGATTTAAATGGTATTAGGGTTTAAATAGTCATTAGTGATTTAATTAGTTATTAAATAAACACTAAAACATAATTAAATTAAGAAATTTAGTTAAATTAACACTAAAACATAATTAATACAAGTGATTTGGACCTCAACTTCCTCCTCCAGAAACTAAGAATTAAGAGCATCCACACTCGTTTTTGCTATTTTTGCCAATTGGACAAAATGAGAATTGACAAAATGAGTGTTTCGTTGTGGTCATCGTTTGCTCTAATTTGATAAAACAATAAAAAAAAAGATAATCGAACGGAACATGTTGTTGCGTCCAAGAGGGATTTTTTTTATTTTTAGAAGGATTTAAATGGTATTAGGATTTAAATAGTCATTAGTGATTTAATTAGTTATTAAATAAACACTAAAACATAATTAAATTAAGAAATTTAGTTAAATTAACACTAAAACATAATTAATACAAGTGATTTGGCTGGACAATTCCCTAAGAAATTTTTGGTTTCAGGCAAGACAACATGTCCCATCCGAGCCTTTTTTGTTTTTTTAAAGTTTCTTTTTTGAAGACAGTACAACATGTACCGTCCAATAATTTTTAAATTAAAAAAAAACCTACGACCAAACAACATGCGTCCTGTATCGTCTGCTATATTCGGCAATTGCCAAATCCGTTTCTCATATATGAGAAGCTATTGTTCCACATTTGCTGAAATTTGACAAACTAGCAAACAACTGTGTTGCTGCTAATTTCAGTGTGGGAGCAAACAGATGAATTTGTGGATTCTTTTGGAAACAAATAAAGCAAACCTGTTGACTTTTGGCCGACTGACTGTTTCTCGCCGCTGCCGTTAACCTGCAAAAAATTTGATACACTGGGATGGATCCCGGCGATGAACCCTCCGACGGTCAAGTCAGTAATCAAGAAGATTATGAAAGAGCGATTTGTGAAAAAATATTGATTACCTTGTTATGGTGGGGGAAGAGGGGTATTTATAGTCGCCTTAAGAAATAATTTAGAGATATTCATTTATTTCTCTGTCTCGGTGTTTTTGGATAAGATGTAAAGTTTAAACTTGTTTCATGATAAGAGAGGCGATTTAAACTACCTCTTAGAGATAATCACGAATTTGAATTACTCTTTAAATATCTGGGCTGGTTTGAAATGGGTTGCCACCCACACCCAATAGGACAGATTCGTTTTCGGGTTAGTGGACTTTGTAAAGAGACCCAGTTCCCATTTCAGACCCGTTTGTAGGTAAAATTACCGTTTTACCCCTGATAGCTTTAAGATTCGTGCTCGGTTTAAACGGTCTCGATTTAATCCTATTTTTAGCCATATCACGAGCCCCCCACTCCCGAAGATTGAGTTTAACAGCCTTCGAGGAGTATTTTTTTGTTTTAATGGCGTACGGATTTTATCGAAGTTCTTAGGAGCTTTAGAATCGCCCACGAGGCTTGACAGCATTTAATTGGGCTTGCATTGTATTCAAATGTGTTTGTGGGATCCTCTAGATTTTTCATTGATTTTTTCTAATTTTTTAATTATTTTTCGAATCATTTATTCAATTTTGCGTAGTAACAATCTATTTTCAAAAAGTATCAATTAATCATTCCAATTAATAATTATTTTCGGGAGTTCAAAAATATTTTTCCCGAATTTATAATTATTTTTTAGAATTTTTAATTAATTTTTTTGAATTTTAATTATTTTTCGCAATTTTTAAATAATTAATTCGATTTAATAATTAAAATAAAAGAATTAATCAATTAATTACCGACGTGACGCAATCTGGAGCGTCGATCACGTCATCGACGCGATTTTCTGGACGATCTGACGGCTAAGCTGGTGATTGTCGACGTGGCTCAATCTGGGCAGTCCGATCATAAGCGCGCATCCGGAAGGGAGCATTTTCCCCACTATCACGCTCGGAGCCACGTTTGCTCCGAGTCTGGTTCCGAGTGACGTGGCGCAATCTGAGCCGTTTGATCTTGATCAAGCGCGAATCTTGAGGCGATGATTTTCCCATTTTCACGCTCGGAGCCACGTTTGCTCGGATTCTGGTTCCGAGTGACGTGACGCAATCTGAACCATTTGATCTTGATCTAGCGCGTTTCTTGAGGCGATGATTTTTTTTCAATTTTCACGCTTGGAGCCACGTTTGCTCGGATTTTGGTTTCGAGCAATGTGGCGCAATCTGAGCCGTTGATCTTGATCAAGTGTGAATCTTAAGGCAATAATTTTCCCCATTTTCACGCTCGGAGCCATGTTTGCCCAAATTTTGGTTCCGAGCAATGTGGCGTGATCTTGGCCGTCGATCTGGATCATGAGCGAATATTGAGATGGAATTTTCCCCCTATTTCACGTTCGGGGACACGTTTGCTCGGACGTTGGTTCCGAGGGACGTGGCAAGATTTGGATCAGGCACGAATATTGAGATGGAGTGTTCCCCCAATTTCACGTTCGGGAACATGTTTGCTCGGATGTTGGTTCCAAGGGACGTGGCAAGATCTGTGCCGTTGATCTGGATCAGGCGCGAATATTGAGATGGAGTTTTCCCCCAATTTCACGTTCGTGAATACGTTTGCTCGGATGTTGGTTCCGAAGGACGTGGCAAGATCTTGGTCGTTGATCAGGATCAGGCATGCATCCAGAGATGGAGTTGACTGTTTTGGCTATTGACCGGTCAACAGGCTTTTGGCGTTGCTTGAAATTCCACCTTTACGTATTTTGTCGCTTAATATTCGATGTTCTCTTGGGCTTTTTACTGGTCTTGGAGGCCCAAAGGTCTCAGAAGCCCAAACGACACCCCTCATTTACTAAAAGTTTTCACCCCCCACTCCATTCTCTCATTCTCTACTTTTACTCTAGAAAATTTTTCTTTCACTCCTGGGTGGCTCAACTAGCAGTCGCGGCCAAACGTTTGATTTTCCGGTGATATATTCCGACCGTAGCTGTCACATCAAGGTAAATATATATTATCTTTTATATATTTTACGAGATGTCTAGGGTTTCTTCGGGGAGTGAGACCTCCACCTCGGACCACGAAAGGGATCAGCAGTTGGTAGTGGCTCAAACAGTGGACAAGGGAAAGGGTGTAGTAGAGTCGGTGACATCCGAGACGATAGTGGAGAAGGAGATGCGAGCAGGGGAATTGGGCAGGCTTCCGGGTCCTTTGATGAACCACAGCGGAGTTCGAGAATACTCCGATGACTTTCTAGCCAAGGTGGTGTACGGGATGTCGGCCTCGTATGAGGAGAGCAGGCCAAGGGAACACTCTGAAGTTGACGACGTCCCCTCCATGCTAACAGAGGACTTGGTACGGATTTGAAAGAGTTTCATGATACCGAAGGAACTCGGTCTCCTTCTTCCAGGCCCTGGTATCCGAGCCTGTTCGCCAACCTCTTCTGACACGTGCATTTTTCCCTTCAACGCCTTCTATGTCGGTCTCCGTTGTCTCTTCCACCGTTCGTGACCGAGGTGCTGCAGAGGTACGGCTTGAGCCCCGTCCAATATATGCCGAACATATGGAGGCACGTCAACGACTTTTGTCCTTCAGTGCCAAGCGATAAGGGCCGTGCCTCAACTCACCATTCTTTGAAGGCTCTACCGTATCCATCGAAAGAGTTAGGTGGAGTACCTGTACAATTTATCGCCGCGTCGGGGTGTGAAGCTAATAGACAACCCCGATTCTATCAAGTTTTGGAAGGAGAAGTATTTCTTGATCCGAGGTAGAGCGCCGTGGAATATTCCCACGAGGTGGAGGGAGGTGCCGAAGTGGGCGAAGGTCGAGCTGGTGTTGACTCCGGAGGAAGAGGATGTCGTGTCCAAACTCCTTGCTCGTGAACCCTTAGGTTGGAAAGAATTAACCAAGGAGGACCTCTTCGGTGGGGATCTCAGTCTGATCGACCCTAGTATGCTCTGTATTTTTCTCTGTTTTTAGTTTCAGTTTACCTCCTTCACATGCCCATCTCTTCATTTTTTTCTCTTTGCAGAGACCTCGGACATGGACTTCAGAGCAATACTGTTCGACCGGGCAGGAGTAGGCAACAAGGCCCTTGACGGAAAAAAAAGGAAAAGGACAACCTCGGGACCGCCGTCTGCCAAAGCCGCGAAGGCTTCGGTGGTGATGACTCCGATGGTCAACTTAGAATCTGCCCTTCCTGCCCCGCCTGTCTCTCCTGCTTCGTCCGTCGGAGGATTCACCCTCGGGATGTACTGGCGCTCGAAGCCCCGCCTCTTACAGCTGCGGCGGAGATGATTCTTACCGAGGAGCACAAGAAGCTCTTCGTCCCCGGACTGGCGTGTGATGAAGCACGATGGTTTCCTCGGGGACTCCACCAGCTGCATGCAAGCGGTATGGCACTTGCCAACCCCGAATGATCGTGCTGCGATGAAGGCAGGTATGGCGGGTGACGATGCTCTCGAGATAGCCAGAGCAACTATGTCGGTAAGTGAAGCCTCGTTCTTTATGAATGAGAAATTTTTCTTGAGACTTTCACACTTAGAAGATTTTTCTCGTTTTTTGTCCTCGTAGATCACCAGCCACTTCAGCCACATGATGGAGATATTCGCCGAGCAGGAGAAGGAGCTCAAGGTGGCGAGCGATAGAGATCGGTCGAACCGAGCCAAGGCTGTGAAGATGTTCGAGTCGGAGAATCGCTTGACTGAGTCTCAAGCGGCTCATATTACTCTCCTCGAGGCCGCCCTGGCGAAGACGAACGAACAGGTTGCCCTGGAGAAAGAAAGGGTGGACAAGGAAAGGGAGCGAGCCGATAAGGAGAGGGAGATGGCTGCGAAGGCCGCTGAAGATGCAGCGAAATAGAAGGAGACGGCCGTGGAAGCAACTGTGAAGGCGGTTAGGGCCAAAGCGAAGTTGCAATTGCGCTCGAACATGGATCAGTCCTATGCTGCGGCGCTAAAGCACATACAGGCGCGCGTCTCCGGCTTTGACGGCTCGGGGTACAGCCTGTACGACCTTCTGGAAGGCGAAACTGCTCTAGTAGCCGAGGAGGTGTGTGAAGAAGAAGAAGAAGAAGAAGACAACGACGAGGACGTTGCTGCGGATCCCAGTCGGCCATGGTGGAGGTACCGGGGGCGATTGAGGAAGACGGTCGCGAGGTCACACTTCCCCTAGAGACATCTACCGAGGTGGCCCCTTGACCTCCCTTGTATCTACGCCACGTTTTTTAGTTGTCTTCTTTTATTTTGAATGCTCTTGTATCGATGCCTTATAGCAGACTGGCCACCGCTTTTGTATCTTTACTCTAGTAATTAAATACTTTTGTGTGGCAACACGACTTAGAGCTTTCTTGTGGCTTTCACTCAAATATAGAACTATCTTGTAGCTCTTATTCAAATTTAGAACCATCTTGTAGCTCTATTTAGACTTAGAGTGATTTACGCTTCTCACTTTGGTTAACTTCCCCAGGGTAGCGAGGCGTCGTATCTTCACGCCCAACTTCGCATTGCTAAGCTGGAATATGCTCAATCTCGGGTAGCAATGGTATAAATACCCGAAACCCGGATCCGACCCGGACCCGGCATTGGACCGGAACCGACCCGGCCTCTGGGTCCGAGTCCGGGTCCTAAAATGGGAGGGTTCGGGTCTGGGTCCGCTCAAAAGAGACCCGACCCAGACCTAGACCCGGACCCGTTAAAAAAAACCCAAAAATCAACATAAAAATAAATATTCTATCCTCATCCCTCCCCTCCTTCCTCAATTCTAAATCTTCCTCTTCCAAACTCAAAACTCATGCCTTTTCTTCTCTCCTCTATTCTAAATCCTCCACTCGCCGCCTCCGCACGCGGCTCACACTCCCGCTCCTACCCAAACTGGTAGGAATATTTTAATATGACCCAAACCCGGAACCGGACCCGGTCCTCACGGGTCCGAGTCCAATTTTTGGACCCGTAGGGGACCGGATCCAGGTCCGGGTAGTGAAGTACCCGACCCGACCAGACCCGACCTGATACCAATGCTAATCTCGAGAGAGGCTCTTCAGGACGGAGTTGGAGCTTTGTCATTTGAGGTTGGTCTTGACTCGCCGAAACATCGAAGTGAAGCGCCTTGAGGAGACTCCATGAAGTCCCCCCCGAAGGTGGGGAGGTCGACCCCTCTATGGCTGCCGGCGAAGCTCCGAGACTAAAATTTCTTCGGCACTCTTTATTCGCGGTGACAACCGAGAGGAACGAGCTAAAGAACTTTGTTCGAAGTGAGGTCAGAGAGGGATGGGCTGAAGAATGTGGTGCTCGAGAAGAGTTTAGAAGTAGCTCATATGCGGAGGACCATCTCTGAGTTCTCTCAAGGGGGAGCACGAGCGGGGTACCTCGTTTGAAGCTCAGAGTGACAAACGACTCCCTCAAAGAGCGGCTCGTTGAATTAGAGGCAGAGAATCTTCGCTTAAAGCGACTCTCCGAAGGAAGCAACGTCAGAAGCACTTCTTGCCCGCGTGAGGAGTACGCCCAGGGGAGATCGTTCCATGAGTTGGCTTTATGCATGCCTAATGCTCCGCTAAACCCTGGGGATGCTCAAAGCGAAGTGGCCAGCTTGTCGAGCGGAGCATCTATTGGGGCGGCAGCTAGGTCTACGGGTCCTGATGGCACGACTCGGCTCGCAGGCCTTGAGATCTCTTCGGAGACAACGAAGGAGCGACACAGCTCTCGTCGTCCTCGCATATCGCTCAATAGGAGTGTCCCGCTTCCTAGGAAGAGTTAAAATCGCACTTTGTAGTTTTGTAAAGGTTTTAATCTTGAATAAGACTTGTATCTCCAATTTCAACAGAATAAGATATTTGTAGTATTCGAGCAATGTTTTTGTTGATTGCATTTTTTATCTTGTAACGAGCCTCTTTCGCCCAATAACACTTGTAACTTTTCCTTTCTCGTGGAACAAACAGTGTTTTTTGCCTTAAGAGTTTGTCGTTTCTCTAAGTGTTTGCTAACACTTGTGTTCAAGAGAGTTTTCAACATTTGTGGGAGCAATTTCGAATGGTGAGCTACTTCGCACTTGCTTGTTCGCAAGCAGCTAAAGTGGCATCGAACCAAATGTTGGACTCCGAACTTGTCGTTTTAAGAGAGTTTAAACAGTTGTGGGAGCAATTTCGAATGGTGAGATACTTCGCACTTGTTTGTTCGCAAGCAATTAGAGTGGCATCGAACCAAGTCTCCGAACTTGTCGTTTTAAGAGAGTTTCAATAGTTGTGGGAGCAATTTCGAATGGTAAGCTACTTCGTACTTGCTTGTTCGCAAGCAGCTAAAGTGACATCGAACCAAGTGTTGGACTCCGAACTTGTCGTTTTAAGAGAATTTTCGTACTTAAGAGTCTACGCTTTGGGGTAAGACAACCAAAACATTTAGACAATACGTTTTCTGAGAAAGTAAACTGCTTTTATTAAGAACTAAGTGGCTGCTTCTAAGTTGCAAGAATTTATTACATTTGGGAAAAATCAACTAAGTAATAAGAAGAAAAAACAAACTTAGAAATGCTCTAGGGGTAGAAGTTGCTTGGAGCGGTGTTTAAACACCCTCGTGGTACTTTAACAAGTGTTTCGCATTCCATGTTCTTGGTACTCTCTTGCCCCATGGGTCTTCAAGTTGATAGGCGTCTGAGCGAACAACTTTGGAGATCCTGTACGGCCATTCCTAATTAGGAGATGGTTTCTCTTTTTTGCTCGGGAAAGAAATTGATAGTTTTCCTAGAACCATTTCTCCTTATTTGAGATTTGTGGGGCAGACTCTTTTGTTGTAGGACTACTCGATCCTGCGCAGATAGATCTCCTGACGGATAGAGGATCTTTCTCGAATCTCATCGATGAGGTCCAAGTTGCCCCGAAGTTGGTTCGAATTTTGCTCTTCATTGAAGGCCATCAAGCGGGGAAATGGTAGGCCAACTTCCAGTGGGATGACGGCTTCGGAGCCGTAAGTAAGGTTGAAAGGAGATTCTCCTGTTGGGGTCCTCTTAGTAGTGCGGTAGCTCCAGAGCACATTGGGGAGTTGCTCGACCCATAATCCCTTAGCAGACTTGTCCAATCTTTTCTTTAGGCCGGAGAGAATTTGCCGATTGGCGTTCTCTGCTTGACTGTTGGATTGCGGGTGGAATATTGAGGAAAATCGTTGCTTGATATCGAGATCCGTACAGAAATTGCAGAAAGCTGCCCCCGTAAATTGGGTCCCATTGTCCGTTACTAAGATTCGAGGTACACCGAATCTGCAGACAATGTTCTTCCAAAAGAACTGTTGGACTCTGTTCTCAATGATTGTTGCTAAAGGCTCGGCTTCAATCCATTTGGAGAAGTAGTCGATTGCAACGACAAGGAATTTCAGCTGGCCAGACGCTGGAGGGAATGGCCCGAGCAAGTCCATCCCCCACATTACGAAAGGGATCGGGCTGGATAGGAAGGACAACTGGGCTTGTGGTAAGCGCCGAATTGTTGAGAACTTTTAGCAAGGGGCGCATTGGCGAACGTGTTGTTCGGCGTCGCTAAGGAGTGTGGGCCAGAAATAACCATGATTTAGGATTTTGAGGGCGAGGGACCTTGCTCCCAAATGAGCACCACCCATTCCTTCTTGGACCTCCTTGTTTAATGCCCGAAAATTAATGCCTCATATTCCGCCTCGTTGTTTGATGCCCGAAAATTAATGCGGAGTGAATACTGAAGAACGAAGTTATCGGGGCCAGTCGGGATGATCCCTGCTCCGATCCCGTCAGTGCATGAGGACCCATCAACAAACACGATCCAGAATGGGGGTTCCTCTCTTGCCTCGCTAGGGACAGAGATAGTGCTCTCTACTATAAATTCTGCTACAACTTGTGCCTTGATAGTGATTCAGGACTGATAGTTGATATCATGTTGGCTCAACTCTATAGACCACTTCATAAGGTGCTTCGAAATTTCGGGCTTGTGGAGCACTTGCTTGAGGGGCTAGTCGGTAAGAACGACCACTGAATGGGATTGGAAGTAAGGGCGAAGCTTTTGAGCAGCCATGACTAACGCACAAGCCATCTTTTCTATCTTTGGGTAACGGAGTTCGGCATCTCTAAGGACCTTAATCGCATAGTAGATTGACCTTTGCGTCTTATCTTCTTCTCTTACCAGGACATCGCTGAGGGTCTGTTCTGAGGTGGCAAGGTAGATGTAAACGATTTCCCCAAGCTTTGGCTTGCTTAAGAGTGGGAGGTTGACCATATAGGCTTTTAAGTTGATCGAAGAACTCCTGCTGCTGTTGCCCCCACTCGAAGCCTTTCATTCCTCTAAAGGCCTTGAAGAACGGGAGACACTTTTCTCCTGACTTGGAGAGAAAGTGCCCTATGGCCGCGAGGCGTCCTGTGAGTCTTTGTACATCTTTGACACTGGAAGGGGGAGCCATGTTCAGTATGGTCTGAATCTTCTCCGGGTTGGCTTCTATGCCTCTAACCATGAACCCTAGGAATTTGTCGGATGAGAACCAAAGGCACATTTAGTTGGGTTAAGTCTCATGTTGTGACTCCGCAACACATCGAAGGCCTCCTGAAGGTCAGTCACATGGTTCAATTTGCTGATGTTTTTTACCAACATGTCATCCACATAGACCTCCATGTTCTGGATGATCTGTTCTAAAGACCTTGTTGACAAGGCGCTGATAAGTTGCACCGGCGTTCTTTAGCCCAAAAGGCAGACCCGATAGCAGTATAGGCCTTGGTCTGTTACGAACGAAGTCTTCAGAATATCAGCGAGGAACATCCTGATCTGGTTATACCCGAAAAAGGCGTCCATGAACCTCAAGAGTTCGTGGCCGGGGGTTGCATCAATCAGAGCATCAATGCTTGGGAGCGGGAACGGATCTTTCGGACAAACTTTGTTCAGATCCGTGAAATCAATACAAATTCTCCAGCTTCTGTTGGTCTTTTTGACCATCACAACGTTAGACAGCCACTCGGCATAGTTAACCTCCTGTATGAACCGAGCATTCAAGAGTTTTGGTGTTCTGGTGCAAACTTGCGACGTTTTTGCTAGACAGGTTTGGCTGCGGGAGCAACACTGAGGTGATGCATGAGAAGTTCTTCCGAGATTCCAGGCATGTCTGTCGTGGTCCGAGCAAATAGGCCGTGATTTTCCCTTATGCATCAGATAATGTCAGCTTTGGCGGGAGGGGGAAGGACCTTACTAATTTGGAATGTCTTGGTTGAGTCTTCTTCTGAGAAGACTATTTCTTCCAACTTATCGACCGGCTCTGAGATAGCTTGGCTACTCCCTTGGAGCTCGAGGGCTTCAAGAGAGAGGATCGGCCCTCCTACCGAAGTCATGTAATATTTGCTAGCCGTCTCCTGGCTCCTTCTGACTTCTCCCACCCCACCTTTGGTGGGCAATTTCATCTTCATGTAGTAGGCTGAGAGTACAGCTTGAAGAGCAGCTAGGCCGAGTCAGCCTAGGATGACATTGTAAGCGGCCTTTACGTCTACCACCATGAAATCCATCGGTTCGGTTCGAGTGGTAGGGATTTTGCCAGCGATTACGTCGAGAGTTATAACTCCCTTGATCGTCACTGGCATCCCGGAGAATCCATGGCGAGTGTAGCCGGCGGACTTGAGGCGGTCCCTAGACAACTTGAGGCTCTGGAAGGCTTCTAGAAAAAGGATATTAACCGAACTGCCGTTGTCGACCAGGACTCGGCGTACTTCAAAGTTGGCCATATAGAGGTTTATCACAAGAGCATCACAATAAGGCGTTCGGATGCCTTTCAAATCCTTGTCTGAAAAGGTAACGGGAACCCCAAGGCCCTTGGGAGGAAGATGATTCTGCACTGAGTTTACCTCTCGGACGAAGGCTTTTCGGGAAAAGTTTGACTCTCTCCCCATTGGGCCTCCGTGAATGAGGTGTAAGACAGCTTCAACTTCGGAGTCTGGGGTCTCAACAGGTCTTTCAGTTCGCTTATTAGCCCCTCGGGGAGGAGGGTCTGCTCTGTCCTTCTTTACGAACCGGCGAGTTGCCCCCTCTGAATGAGGGCCTCGATCTCATATTTGAGGGCCCGACAGTCATCTGTGTCGTGGTCATGTCCCTATGAAAGCGACATCATTTGTCCTTGTTCCTTTTCTTACCCGGTGTATTCATCTTCGGAGGTGGTTGGAACAGCCCTTCTTTCCCGACCTCCATTAGGATGACAGAGACACTGGCATTAAGCGGGGTAAACTTCTCAAAATGGGGAGGAGAGCGGCGCTGCCCACCATTATCCTTCTGAAGCTTCTTAGCCCCTTCTTCGTCTGGACCCTTCTGTTTGTTTCCGGACATGGGGCTCTTTCTGATCAAGTGGGAGGAGAGCCTCCTCCGCCCTAATATATTTCTTGCTCCTCGGCAGGAGTTCCGAGAAGTCCCGGGGCGGCTTTTTTGCAAGAGATGCCTTCAAGTCGGCGTGGTTAATGTTGTGTCGGAACGCAGCAGAGGCCACCAACTGATCAAGGAAGGCGATAGACCGAGTCTCGGTGATAAAGCGCTTGACATAGTCCCTTAACCGCTCGCCTTTCTTTTGACTGAGTGCCAACAAAGACGTGCTTGTCTTCTCGGCACCGGCAGCTACTCACAAAATGGGTAAGGAAGAGCTCCTCGAACTGATCGAAGGAGAAGATGGAGGCAGGAGTGAGTCGGGAGTACCATTCTCTCGCAGGCCCCTTCAGCGTAGCAGGGAAGGTTTTGCAAAGGAGTGCATCCGAATCCTGGTGAATCATCATGAGAGTTTTGAAACTTTCAATTTGGTCAGCAGGATCTGACTCCCTATTGTACGACTCAAAGTGAGGGGGTCTGAAGTTTTTCGGGACCGGGACTTCCATGAAGGTTCTAGAGAACAGAGGCCTGCTCGGACGAAAATTCCTATCCCGCTGCTCTTCTTCTTTGTCCAGTCTGCCAAGGTGCATCTCCATCTCGTGGAGACGGCGATGGACCGAGTCTTCCACCCGGTGGGATCTGGCCAATCATCGGGATTCTCCTTCTTAAGGAGCAACGCGACAAGGGCTAGGTGTGTGTTGGTGATGACTTGGAGCATGGCGAGGGCTAGGTGAGTGGCGATCACGACTAATGGCGATATTGAGGGCCCGCAGAATGTCCTCTTTGAAATTCCGGAGCTCTACCTAAGTGACGGGGCGCCCCTTCATCTCGGTGGTCCCTCGGGTGCTGACCGACTTGTCGGGGTACGACTCCTTTGGTGACGATGGGAACGGAACTCTCTTCGCCTCCTGAGGGAGAGCGATCTTCTAGGTCCTGACTTGCGGGGGGACTGTCCTCTAGAAACCCTTTGGTGCTCAGGGTGAGGGATTTCCTCGACGGCTCGCCTCTCATTCAAGCGAGTTCGGAGATCTATCCCCCGATGACGGTCGACGATGACCTAACGAAGATCTCGCGACCCTAGGAGACTGTGGGAGGCCATGGAGTCGGAGGAAGCATTGTGAACCGAGACCTAGTTATGATGAGGGGGTTGCTTTGGACGAATTCGACGAGAACCGCCCGGGGCAACCCCCAAGACCCGAGAGGGGCCTGCTGAGGAGGAAGCTGTTGGGAAAGAGGCTGATCAGGCTGTGGCTGTTGAACTTGCTGGTCGAGTTGAAGAGGAACATCATGGAGTGGATGAGGAGAAGGAAGGGGAGTGGCTCTGCGGCTGGAGGCCGCTGCTTTTCCTTTCCCCTTTGGAGGCATGGCTTGGAAACTAACTTCACTGGCGAAGTACGATTGGATTGCCTTTTCTGTTTTCTACAGACGGTGCCAATTTGTTGCTACTAATTTCGGTGTGGGAACAAACAGATAAATTTGTGGATTCTTTTGAAAACAAATAAAGCAAACCTGTTGACTTTTGGCCGATGTCCGCTGCCGTTAACCTGCAAAAAGTTCGATACACCGGGATCAGGGGCGTAGCTGCCCCATGCCCAGGGGGTGCAGCTGCGCCCCCTGAGATTTTAAAAAAATTTCAAAAAAAAAATATTTAGTAAAAAAAATTTAATAAGGATTTATGTGTAGAATTCCCAACCCATTTAGTCATTTACCGATTTACTTTACTCTTTCTTCTTCCACTCTTTTGTTTCCACTCTAGTGAACCCAAACCCACTTCATAATGAATTTGTAAGAGGGATTAAAATATACAAGTGATTAGTTGGGTTTGTAGAGGAGGTCAGAAGAGAGAGAGCGAGAAGTCGATCGATTCCAAATCCTATTGTAAGTAAAAAAATTTGTACATTTTGATAATTAGGGTTCATATTCTGAAATTTTGTGAATTCATATATGGTAGGATAATTAGATTGCTAATTTCTGTTTCAGTGTTACTGATTTGTTTGAGAATGGACTGAATTAGTATGATATGTAATCAAATTAGAACCCAAATGGGTACAGATTATAGTGTTAATTTCTGCCCCAATTTTGAGCTAATTTTTCGAAATTTTTTATATTTAAACACATGGAGTTTAGAGTTGAATTTTTTATATGCGTATCTTATATATGTGAGCAACATTTCCACAAATTTTCATGATATTTGGAGAAAACCCAGGTTCAAGGCGCTACATTAAATTTGTACATCACATTGTTCAATGCCCAATCTGGTTATTTGTACAAACATATACTATTATGATTCATCTTCATTCTCTTTCTCTTTTCCTCTTTTGAATTCAACTTACAAATCTCATCGTAAATTCAAAGGAGACCTGAGAGGAGTTCGAGAGGAGTAAGAAATAGATCAAACAACAAACACAAAGTGGGTAACTAATTCTAACCATTAGTTTTTACTCTTTCTATGCATATACTTATGAGATGAACATCTAATGCTTGATGCACTTAATTACTTTGAGGTAGACTGATGATTGAAGTTGGAAATAGAGAAGGTTTAACTACTAGTTTATTTTAATGGCATTGCTATTACCCGTTGCAACCGTAACAGTAGAGAGAGTATTTCTGCAATGAAAATCATCAAGACTTCATTATGAAACTGATTGGGAGATGAGATGATGAATGATTGTTTGGTTGCATATATTGAAAGAGATGCATTGGATGCCATTGACAATGAAGATATCATTCAATATTTTCAGAATATGAAATCTCGAAGGATTTTATTGCTAAAGAAAAATGCTATTTAGTGATTGTAATAGTTTGTGACATTTGGTAGTAATATATGATATTTTGAGGCTTGCAAATGTGTTTATTATAATTTTTTTAATAGTAAGTGTCGCGCCCCCTAGATGGAAATCCTGGCTACGCCACTGACCGGGATGGATCCGGCGACGAACCCTCCAACGCTCGAGTCAGTAATCAGGAAGATTATGAAAGAGCGATTTATGAAAAAATATTGATTATCTTGTTATGGTGGGGGAGAGGGGTATTTATAATCGCCTTAAGAGATAGTTTGGAGATAATCATTTATCTCTATGTCTCGGTATTTTTGGATAAGAGTAGAATCTAAACTCGTTTCATGATAAGAGAGGCAGTTTTGAACCGCCTCTTAGAGATAATCACGAATTTGAATTACTCTTTAAATATCTGGACTGGTTTAAGACGGGTTGCCACCCACACCCAATAGGACAGATCCGTTTTTTGATTACTGGACTTTGTAGAGATAATTCCCGTTTCAGACCGGTTTGTAGATAAAATTACAGTTTTACCCCTGAGAGCTCTAAGATTCGTGCTCGGTTTGAACGGTCTCGATTTAATCCTATTTTTAGCCAAATCACACTGCAACGCTCTTTCTCTACTCATTTTGGCAAATTGGCAAATGATTGTGGATGCTCTAAGAGCTTGCTTTTCCAGGTAGTTATTTTGTTTCATCGCAAGGTTTTGTTCTTTTTAATGTCCGGCTCTTCGCTATTTGTTTCTTCGTTCTTTCTGAAAGAGTCTATTAACAGATTCTTCTCTTCCTAAATCCATCAGAATACTGTCCAATGAACTCAAAATGCCAACAACTCCTGATATTTATACTAAACCCCTGCCCACCACACATTACAAATATAAGCAGCAACGACAACTACTACTTGTTTCAAGATGATTTTTAAGCATATACACAATATCAACTAGTCACAGCGTCGATTAAAAGTATCAGAAAAACGAAACTTAAACAACAAATAATAACAAAAAAAATCACATAAATTAGTATAATTTTGTCAAATTAATAACAATATCTTTTTTTCCAACAAAATATCTAAAACTCAGAACAGATCGGACCCCTCAGGCTCTAATAAATAATTTTTTTAAAATAAATAATAAATAAAGTAGATCTAGAACAACGAAGCCCTAAATGATGGCATAAATTCGAATTAAATCCTCAAAAAAAAAAAACAGAAAAAAAATCACCTGTTCGCAAATCGGAAAGTCAAACACGAATCCACTTCAGATCTTGGTAGAAGTCGGCATCGGCTAATACAAGCCAGGAATCAAGAACAGAGATCTGATTAGATGCTTTGTTTGTGAGATTTAATACAGGAATTTAGAAGTCGGCTATTGTCTATTTGGGGGTAAGAAATTGGATTTTCAAAAAACACTTTTTTTTAATTTGAATTTATTTTTCAACAAAAATTTGGTTTTTTGTTTTTGTTTTTTGGGTTGCTGAAGACGCTTGCCCGACCGCGAAAACAAAGGATGGAAAAGGACGTCGAGAGTGGAAGGAAATCGGGGGGGGGGGAGTTTATTGCAAGGCCCTGGTATTCTACTGGAATTACAAACATGCCGCGTCACGTGGGTACCTAACAGATTTTCCTTGCAAGTGTCTGTGATAATGCTGCATCAGGGCCGGCCCTGCCATGTAGGCGGGCAAGGCGGCCGCCTTGGGCCCCCGCCGAAATCGACATTTTTGGGGCCCCCGATTCCGAACTTCCCTTGTAAATATAGGCACGCATTTCGCGCGTAAAAAAAAAAAAAAATTATTAGGGGCCCCCAATTTCAAACTTCTCTTGTAAATATAGGCTTGCATTTCGCGCGTAAAAAAAAAAATTGTTATTAGGGGCCCCCATTTAATTTTAAATTTGAGTGATTTAAAACAAATCCACATTTAAATGGATATCAAACCCGAAACCCACATTTAATTTAAGCCCATATTTAATATATGGATGATTGGAGGTCTTAATGTTAATTTCCCTTACAAAAAAAGTTTATTTATTAAACAAATTCCTAAAACCCCCTCCCTCCAACCCAATTTCTTAAAACCCCCTCCCAGGCTCCAACTCTTCCTCATCCATTATTCTAAGTCTCTGACTTTCTTTTTCTTCCTTCTTCCTGTTTGAGTCCCGACCGAAAGCCCCAAAAAAACCCAATTTCAAACTTCCAAATCCACATATATAATCCCCCAATTTCAAATTAATTTGAGGGATAAGTTAAGTGAAGGGTGCTCTACCTTGTGGCAGTGTTCGTTTTTCGAGAGAATTCCGTGAAGGTATATTTTTTTGTATCTTTGATTATAGATTTTTGTACCTTACGTAACTTTATGCAAAAATTATGGTAGAGTGATGCTTAGAGCGTGAATAACACGCTTAAGGTGTAAGATTTCAATTTTAATACTAATAGTTTCGAAATTTTTCCTAACCTAGGGTTTGGGTTTAGAAAAATCATGGTTATTGTGTAGTGTGTACTAAGAATGATGTGCATTAATATAGGATAATTTAGGAGCATCTAAGATTAATTTTAGCAATTGTTTGATAATTATAAGGATTTTTTCCCGTTGTCGAAAAATTGTGAAATTAATTGTGTAGTGTGTATTTCATCAAAAAAAAAATTGTGTGGTGTGTACTAAGAATGAAGTGCATTAATTGTTTGAGTTGCTTAATTTTATGTTAATTATGTTATTGAAGTTGAATAGTTGCTTAATTAAGTTGAAAATTGATATGTTAGGCTTAATTCAGATTTTTATTTATTTTTCCAGTTTTATCATGCCTCGAAAATATGTGTCTGGCGCATTAAAAAGAAAGAAGAAACAAGAAGAAAATAAATTTATACAATCTCAAGTTGGGGCATTTGATAAATTTCTTACCAACAAACCAGTCTTAAGTGGTAATGATAATGAAGAAGAAGTTCAAGAACATCAACAATTGAATGTGGGTGATGAAAATGAAGAACCAGTTGAAGAGTTGAATGAGAATGTTAATTTGGATGTGGGTGATGAAAAGGTAGAACCAAATCCAAATGAAGAATATAGGCCTATAAATATTTATGATCCGATGAATTGGGAGATTATTGATCAAAAAGTTCGGGATTTATTAGTTGAAAGAGGGCCTATTAGAGTTGATATTGATTTTCCTAAAGATGACGAAGGTAGACATTTTTCTTGTGTACACTACACTCGAATGTTGTTAAATGGGGAAAAGTCTGATAGAAGATGGCTTGTTTATTCAACTGGTTTGGATAAAGTGTTTTGCTTTTGTTGTAAATTGTTTAAGAAAGAAGGGAACAATCATCAATTGTCAAGTGAAGGGTTCAAAGCATGGCATAATATTAGTCATAGACTTCAAGGTCATGAAGAGAGTGAAGACCACATTAATTGCATGACAAGTTGGCTTGAATTGGAGACGAGGCTCAGAAAATGTGAAGTTATTGACAGATGTGTGGAACTACAAATTATGAAGGAAAGAGAACATTGGAGACAGGCATTGTTACGAATTATTGCTTTAATTAAAACACTAGCTAAAAATGCATTGGCATTTCGTGGTGACAATGAGAAGATTTATGAAGAAAATAATGGTAATTTCTTAAGCTTCATTGAAATGATTGCCGAATTTGATCCCATCATGAAAGAACACATTAGGAAATTCCAAAGCGGTGAATCTCGTCAGCATTATCTTAGCCACAAAATTCAAAATGAATTGATAGAATTGTTGGCAAGTAAGGTAAAAGGTGCGATCATTAAAACAATCAAAGAAGCAAAGTATTATTCAGTAATACTTGATTGTACTCCAGATGCAAGTCATGAGGAACAGATGTCTCTTGTCATACGGTGTGTTGATGTTTCAAAAAGTCCGATAAAGGTGGAAGAATTCTTTTTAGAATTTTTAGTTGTAGATGATACATCTGGGTTGGGACTTTTTAAAGTACTTGAAGATGTTCTGATGGTTCTTGGGCTTGATATTTTGAATGTTAGAGGACAGGGTTATGACAACGGTTCTAATATGAAGGGGAAGAACAAAGGTGTGCAAAACAGGTTAATTACTGTTAATCCTAGAGCTTTTTACACGCCTTGTGGTTGTCACAGTCTTAATCTTGCAATTTGTGATATGGCCAATAGTTGTAATAAAGCTGTGTCTTTCTTTGGAGTTGTACAACGTTTGTATACGATATTTTCATCTTCTACAAAGCGATGGGATATTTTGAAAGGATATGTGTCAAATCTCACGCTTAAGACATTATCACAAACTCGTTGGGAAAGCCGTGTTGAAAGTGTTAGAGCAATAAGATTTCAACCTGTGGAGATAAGAGATGCATTAATTGACTTGGCAAACAGTGATGCAGATCCTAAGATCAAGAGTGAAGCTAGTTCCTTAGCAACGAATGAGATGGAGAATTGGGAGTTTTTACTGGGTATGATTATTTGGCACAATATATTATTTACTGTTAATTCTGTCAGTAAATACTTGCAAGAGGAAGACATGCATATTGATGTTGCTATACTTCAATTAAAAGGGCTCATTGCGTTTTTTGAAGAGTACAGAGAAAATGGTTTTATGGAGGCTATGACTGAAGCTAAAATAGTTGCAGAGAAATTGGGAGTTGAACCTGTTTTCGTAAAGAAGCGTGTCATCCATAGAAAGAGGAAATTTGATGAAAGTGGCAGTGAAGAAACAACACAATCACCTGAAGAGGAATTTAGGATTCATTACTTCCTAACTGTAGTAGATCAAGCTATTTCTTCACTCAACAGTAGGTTTGAACAATTTGTCAAATATGAAAAAATCTTTGGATTTTTGTTTGATTTGGAGAAGTTGAGAAGTCTACATGATGATGAGTTGAAAGTTTACTGTGCCACTCTTGAAGAGTTCCTACATCACGACTCACATTATGATATTAATAAGGATGATCTGTTTTTAGAGTTGAAGCGCCTCAGATTAATTGTACCATCGGAAGCAAGAAAAGCAATTGATGTGCTTAATTATTTGCAAAGGATGGATGGTATATTTCCATATGCATGGATTGCGTATCGTATTTTGTTGACCATACCAGTTACTGTTGCTTCTGCAGAAAGAAGTTTTTCGAAGTTGAAACTTGTCAAGTCTTATCTTCGATCAACCATGTCTCAAGAGAGATTGAATGGATTAGGCTTACTGTGTATTGAGAAGGCGATGGTAGAAAAGCTTGATTATGAACATTTAATTAGTGAGTTTGCTGCACGGAATGCGAGAAGAAGTCATGCACTGGGATGATTAATGATGTAGGTATAACTCCTTAATGTTTATGTTTCTCCTATGTTTCATTTCTTCACTTCAGTGTTATTTCATTTTCATTTCATAATTTTCTGTTTCTAATTCATAATTTTCATTTCATCTAGATAGATGTGGAGGTGAATTGTTGATGCAGCGTCAAGCATTAAATGAGATACAATCAGAGCTTTCCATTGACAGGTTTTGCATATTTGATTATATGTTTTCACTCTATTTTGCATATATGTATGATGCTTATGAGAAACTTGATATTCAATATGATCAAAAAAAAATGTTATTCAATGATTTATATTTTGTATATTTTGCTTTGAACAATGTGCAAATTTTGCAAAATTTGCTTTGGCAAAAAAAATTTTTTGCATGTTTTTTTTTTAAATGTATGGGGTAGGGGGGCCCCATTTCGGAAGTTCGCCTAGGGCCCCCCGGAAGTCAGGGCCGGCCCTGTGCTGCATAAAACTCATTCAAACTTGTCGCAACTATGTTGTTACTCCTTTTGCCTAATTTGTTCCCACCCTTTTGTTGAAAGCCTATTGACTATATTTTATTTTTCTGTTCGTAGGTCTTATACACAATATTTTATTTTTCTGTTTGTAGATCTTATATTTGTGTCCAGTACTCTAGATTTATTATGTTTCTTTATAAATATATAAATATATAAATATATATATATATATGGAAAAAAAATGGTATGAGCAACTTGCTCATTTAGTAAATAAGCAATTGATGATGTTGTATACATGTGTGATTGGAAAATCATTAAAAGGGCTAGATGTCCAATGTATCACATACATGCCACATAATCAATTGCTCATTTACTAAATGAGTAAGTTGCTCATATCCCTTTTACCCTATATATATATATATATATATATATATATATATATATATATATATATATATATATATATATATATATATATATAATCATTAAAAGGGCTAAATGTCCAATGTATCACATACATGCCACATAATCAATTGCTCATTTACTAAATGAGTAAGTTGCTCATATCCCTTTTACCCTATATATATGATACATGCCACATAATCAATTGCTCATTTACTAAATGAGTAAGTTGCTCATATCCCTTTTACCCTCTATATATATATATATATATATATATATATATATATATATATATATATATATATATATATATATATAATTATTAAAAGGGCTAAATGTCCAATGTATCACATACATGCCACATAATCAATTGCTCATTTACTAAATGAGTAAGTATATAATCATTAAAAGGGCTAAATGTCCAATGTATCACATACATGCCACATAATCAATTGCTCATTTACTAAATGAGTAAGTTGCTCATATCCCTTTTACCCTATATATATATATATATATATATATATATATACATACATATATATATATACATATATATATATATATCTATATACATATATACTAATTTAATGGTAGAGTTTGTCACCAAACAAACTACATTTGTAACCAAACAAATACGTGCATTGTAACCAAGTAAGCACGTGCAATGCACATGCATAACTAATATAAAGGAGATCTTAGGTTCGATGCTCGACAACGTCATAAATATATATTTGGTATGTTTCTCGGATTTTATCATTTGAGGAGACACAGTTCATTAGGAAAGCTGGAGAAAAGATCGCTCGACAGGTATTTGCATAGCTTATTCTTTCTTTTTCTTCCAAAAAAAAAAACATTAATAAGATCAGTCGATCACTCAAGCCTTGGTTTCTTCCTTAAAGACAAGGCGAGAAGAATGTGAGGAAACTTCTTAAGAGCATCCACAATCGTTAGTTAAATTTCCATTTTATGCATAAAAACGCACTATAGCTGCTACACTCGTTTATTATTCTACCATTTTTTGGCATTTTTTCTATAGTAGAAAGGTAAACATAGCAGACGATATTGCATTATGCATATTATGCATGACGAAACATCATATTTTTTAAACATCATGTTTCGTCCGAAGGGGAAAAAATAAAAAACAAAGAAGAACGACAAAAAACAAAATTAATGGCTGGACGAAACAAGATGTTTCATCCCACATGGGATGAAACACATTGCCATTTTTTTAAACAAAATTCTTTTGCCAAAAGACAATATTACCCTCCATCAAATCCAACCATTCAAATGATGATCCAACGACTGGTTTTTTCGCAACAGCTCTTTCGAACATACAACGGCTATATTTTTACAAATTTTGCCTATATATTGGCTCTGTTGTTATAACCAAAGTCATTGGAAAAAGAAAAAAAACAGATCTCTCTAACTCTATCATCTAGAAAAATTTCATCTCTCTGTCTCCTCCCATAAAATTTGCAAGGTAGTGAGTAATGGCAAGCCATAGTTTAAGAGGAAGATCTTACACAACACAGGAAGATGGTGTGCTCTGTCAAGCGTTGATTTGTATAACAAAAGATCCCGTGGTTGGTACTGATCAATCCGGTGCCCAGTTTTAGGACCGAGTTTTGACTACTTTCACAACTTTATTAGGGATTCCGACCGACCAAACGCTAAGCTCCGTTTCAAGTCGCTTCCAATTAATTTCTAAAGGGGTAACACCCCGAATTCCAAAATGCAACTGAATTCGAAGTTCCACATGATCTTTCTACTTCTTTCGTACAATTTTACAAGGAATTTAAAACTTTATTTTACATCAGAGGTACATTATACATTAACATTCGTGTAGCGGAAGCAAATCTACAGTAATTGCATGAAACAACAATTTAATCAATCTTTTAGCAGCATGTATACTTCAGTTTGTCAAGCATCTTTTACCCTGCATGTAAAACTGTGGGCGCGTCAGTTCATTTACTGACAAAATATTATACACAGTCATCCTCTCTATGTCGGAAACAGTATAACGCTTCTCAATACTTAGCAAACCACAAACTCATTCACAAACAAAACTAAAATGGACTATCCTATTGATGTCGTGTCGTGTTGTGCACTTAGTCCTTAATGCAGTTGTTATGTTATATGACAGTAATGTGCACTTGTTCGGATTCTATGCATCTATACTACATCTGAGGGCAAACCCTTAATCGTACTTCATGTTATAGGGTTCAATCCCTCGCCATGACTTAAACTACTACGGTAACTATGGTAAGTATCCTAGATGTTCTATGATCTACGAGCCCATGTCTAGGCAGTCTGGAGGGGAATCCCATGCACTGACATGACGCATCAAGCAGGCAGACTATGGACAATTCGACCTCCGCCATGGAACGATGGCACCACCCGTAGTCACCAAACACCCCATAAGCGTCGCCACCGGAATGATAATTCCGGTGTAGTGCTCACGCCATGTCATGCCGCATCACGCAGGCAGTCTGTGAATCACTCTTACACCGCCAATCTGATGGCCCTCGTACTCGTGTTTTTCTCTCACTTTCGTCACATCACCACTATGTGTCTAAATCCTTAGTTTATTTAAATCATGAATAAAATCAACCCATAGAGTTAGCTCTTTCTCTATACCGGTCTCAATCAACAACATGACCAACTTGGTCTTTCATCTCAAAAAATATAATTTATTCACTTGCCGATAATAGGACTTAGCTACCCTCTAGTTCAAAATCTCATTTCATGTCCATAGCATTTGTGTATTCATATTCATAAAACCTTTCATAATTCATCAGGATATTTAACCTCACTTTCATGTACAATTTTCATGCATAAGACAAATAAATTCACTTTTCCCTAATTGGTCACAATCAATCTTCATTCTTTCCATTATCAAACCTCTTTTCAAACCCTTTTAAACAGTACATTTATTTTTATCAAGAGACAATTTAAAATCTGAGAAATCAAAATAGTCTGGACACTCGACTGTTAAACTTGGCCAGTCGGCTGTTCTGTAAAGATAAAAAAAACTCGAAATGAAAAGGATCAGGGCAGTCGACTGTTAAACAAGACCAGTCGGCTGTTCTGCGATGCTTTAAAACTCGAAAATAAAATGGACGGAGCAGTCGACTGTTAAACATATACGGTCGACTGTTCTGCGAGAATTACAGCTTGAAGAACTGGATATCTAGGACAGTCGACTATCTATGCATATTTGGTCGACTGTTCAGCAACAAAATCTGAAATTTGAAATCATTTCTTCTTTCTTTTTGATTAACACACAAATTGTTCATTTCTAGAACTTTGTCTAAATTGCAAAAAGTTCATTTTTCCGATAACTAACATACAGCTTTAGGATTTATTTAGCATCAATCACAACAAGCATAATTTACTACCCCATATGGAGGTTCTTACACAATTTCTAAAATTTCACTTTCACCTAAATCATGGTATTATCAAGGAACAATATTTCCATCTATTTAGTTTAATGTGATTAGCACAAAATCTACCATGGTACTATTTAGAAGTATAGAAAAAAATTGTCAACATTTATCAATTAGCAATCATCTTCACAGTCATTCTCTAAATTATCATTCCATCTCTAATCTATCAAGCATGAGACTAAAATTTCTTGATTTCTTTATAATCACTTATCAAATCATTCCTAGCATGGCATCTAAATTAGAAGTCATGAGAAACACCCACCTATTTTGGAGAAAATAAAATGAACGCTCCTAGAATGCAAGAAAGTGGCATTCTCTTCCTAGAATGTATTGCAATTGCCTTCTCCTCCTTAGTGCTTGATTGGAACCCGAAACCACCAATACTCCTTGGGTGCTAGCCAGCCTCCTCTTGAATGGAACATACGCAATCTCACTCTAATCTTTCTCTCACTATTGTCTCTCAATCTTTTACTCTCTAGTATATGCCTCTCTTTTATAATGAAAAATAGGTGCAAGAATGACTCATGAAAAAGGGGGTGTTTATACAAGATTTTAGTGGAAATAAAGGGCTAGGATTAAATCAAATAGTTAGGGATTAAAGGCTAGGATGAGTTTGGAAGTTGCCATAACCACCCATGAATGAGATAATCACTTCACCACTACTCCCATCTCTCCCTCTCTCTTGATTCCATCCGGCCATCTCCAAGGGTGTGCTTTTGCACACTCTTGTGCATGCACGTGCTACCCTAGAGCCCTCTACTTACAAGTTGTACATGATAGTTTAATTAATTGTCTATTATTTGAGTCTACACTACAAGTTAGACTAAAATAAAGATTAATTAAATTACATGGGCTCTCTAATGGGCCAAGGGACTATGTGCTCTACTAATTTAATTAATTAATTAACTAATGTGGGCTACAAAAGACAAATTAAGTTTAGGATTAAATTAGGCTTCTAAGAAAGTAAATGGGGATTACTAATTCTTGAAATATTTTAGAGAAATGCATGCATAAATTTTTACGTGCACAACATGTAAAAAAAGAGAAAAATCAAACAATTCCAAATATAAATAGGATTTGAAAATCCAGGGTGTTACAAAAGCGGTAGCCTTGTTCAATGCGAAGTTGGGTTCTGTAACAATTAGAGCGGCCAGTGGAACTACCGAGGCCGATAAGGTATGTACAAATTATCAGATATTTAGTAAAACTTTTCTTTGAATTTATTCAATGATAAAGTACTGATCTAATAAATATTGTCATAGATGCGCGACGCGAGAGTAGAATATTTGCAAACATCCGGAAAAGCTTTCAAGTTTGAAGAATATTATGATATACTAAAGGATCAACCTAAAATTTCCTTGCGTACTACACAAGTCTTTGATCGAGTCATGGGTTCCCAATTTGGGGAAGGTGGCAGTAGCCAAAATTCACCCTCAATAAACAACTCAGATTTAGACATCCTGGTTGACATGGAATCGCCTACCCCTTTGACCCGACCACCCGGTAGAAAAGCACAGAAGAGAAAATGAAAAAGTATTACCGAATCATCGTCTGAATATTCTCAAATGGTAGAAGAAAGTAAAAGTTTCAACGCTATGTATAAAGAATGCCAAGATAAGAGGAATTTGGCCACCGAAATGAAGATTGCAATTAAGCAGAAAGACCATGACCTTAGAGAACGAGTGAAGGAAGATCGCATTGTGAGTCTGGACCTTAACAATTTACCGGATAGTCAACGTTATTATTTCATGTGTAGACAAAATGAAATATTGCAAAAACGAGGTTATAATAGGGGGTAAACTACTTGTATTCGAAGCTTATAAATTAGACGCTTTATTCAATGTAATATGATATTTTAAGGATGAGCTTGTTCTGTCACCTTCTTTGTTTGTAATGTATTACGTTCAAATATTTGTACTTTGTTTCACAATTAATGTATTGTTTTCTGCTTTAATTGTAAATGTGTTCGATTCATATATTACATTAATAACATAAATAGAATTAGCAACATATTACAACATAAGTAGATGTAGCAACGTATTGCATTCATATAAAATTCCCGATTTGAATTATAGTCAATTAAAATAGATAAGCATATAACAAAATACTATAATTAAACTATGAAATATTTACATTTTGCCTATTCATCATCTCCGAATTGGGACCAAATATGCTCCACCAAATCTTGACGTAGTGTATGATGTTTTTGTCTATCATTTAATATCACATTGCGAATCATTCGGGCTCCCTGATCAATATGTGCACCTCTGTTAGGTACAATCAATGTCGCGTCTTGTATTTGATCATAATCGTAATCATCAATGTCATCTTCACGTTCATCCTCAACAATCATATTGTGTAGTATTATACATATTTTCATGATATATGA